>JADRCH010000244.1:2097416-2177639 GCA_019843965.1 Rhynchomys soricoides
AGAGAGAGAGAGAGAGAGAGAGAGAGGCTTCTGAAGGAGGAAAGCTCTGGATGATTAGCATCTGTGGTGTGGATGGCTCCCATGTTGATTTCCTTTTGTTACTTAATTTCCAGGCAGCCTGAAGAATGGAGAGGAACTGTTGTAGACTAAGTCCAGCTACTCTCCCACATCTAAGGCGCCATCAAGGTGTGGGCTACGTGACATCAGAGAAAGACCCCAGAGACAGAGCTCTCCTTACCAAGAGAGAGGTCCACTCCATCTAGGACAGCTGAAGCCTGAAGACAACCCCATGCACCCCTGATGGAAGCACACTTGACCCTTCTGGAAGGCAGCTCAAAAAATAAGACATTCCTTTGGAATGTCTATAGCCTTTGACCCGGAAATTCTACTTTGAGGGATTTATTATCTACAAGGTGGGATTCTAGTTAGAGTCTGCAGTCAGCTTGCCAGCTTCCACAAACTCAGGAGAGCCACCTGTGAGCCTCTTCTCAGCACCATGGTCATAGCTTTCCCACAGTTGTCCCAGGTAGAAGACAAACAACAGAGAGCCAGCACAACCCTTTCCCATCCCTGAGCTCCATCTCTAGATGGTCCAAACACTTCAGTGTGCTCACTGCAGAACATTGGATGTTAAGAGAGAAAGATTGCCTTCAAAACAAGAACAACCTAGATCTGTGGTTCTTAACCTTCCTAATGAAAATACAGCACCCCATGTTGTGGTGACCACAACGGTAAAATTATTTTTGTTGCTATTTCCTACCTGTAATTTTGCTACTGTTATCAATCACAATATAAATATCTGTGTTTTCCAATGGTCTTAGGTGACCCCTGCGAAAGGGCCCTGTGACCCCAAGGAGATCACACCCCACAGGTTAAAAACTGGTGATCTAAATGGTTTTAAAGAGAAGAACAGTTAAATGAAGTATTGTCTATGTTGTGGAATACTATGCAACCTTCGAGATTGTATTAGGAATACAATAATACAGGTATTTTTAGAAAAGTTACTAAACAGTGTCTGGACATATCACATGGTTATTACAAGGGTGAGTTTGCCAGTGAAGAGATTAACCAGGAAAATGGGAATTTTTCTCAGTATTTACTAGTTCTTTCATAACCTGCATCACTTCTATAACAAGAAAACCTTACAGACTCGTCACAAAAGGACATGTCCTACTGTGCTCCTCGAGAACATTAGCTCTTAAAGATACTTCCTTGATGGTGGCTGTGTGCTGGACATCGAGGACTTGGCAGGGGAGAGACTAGTGGGAAGGTTTGGAGCCACACAAACCAACTTCCCAGCTTCTAGACATCTCTAACAGAAGTTACATACAATCCAAGGAACAAACGTTCAACAAACAAGATGAGTGTCTGTGTAAGTTACTTACAGCTCTGACAAAAGCAACATAAGGAGAGTTTATCCCAGCCCACAGTGTGAGGGGTCAGTCCATCATGGTAGAGAGGTATGGTGCAAGAGGTTTAAACTCTCCATTTGAGGGAGTGTTAACGCCCTGAAGAGATCATGAAGACACTCCACCTAGCAGTAGGGCTTTCTATTCCTCTGAGGCTGTTCAATTCCCTCAGGGAAGGCTACAGTGTAGCCAGTTTGGAGAAAGCCTCAGATACTCTGAAGCTGTGTCACTGAGAGGAGGTGGGTCTGCCACTGACTTCACTACACTCATTTTCCACAGAGACCAGAAGCCTCAGGAGACCTGGTATTACCAACACCCCATAGCATGTTCTGAATTATTCTGAGACCATCTTTTGGCTACCAGAGGGATTTCCAACCCCTCCTCCATCACCACTAGCCTCTTTCAAAAGGGACTACTCAAAGCATCCCAAAGTGCTTCAAAGGGGCTTCTCTCCACAGCCAACACACGATGCCATTACCAAACGTAAAAGGCCTTGGGAAGAGGAGAAGCCACCGATTTGAAGGGAATTTCTCATGAGGTGAAATCTTAGAGGCTTGTGGTGCAGCCTTCTGATGTGGACTCTTCAAAGAAGGCAAGCCTTCAGTCTCCCCCTGAGCAGGGTGAAATAAGATGCCAAAAACACAGAGAAAGAGAGAGGAAAATGTCTTTTGTGACAGAGAAACTGACGAATTACCGGATATAATGGGCCCCATTCTTTGCTCTTAGATCAGGAAAATAAAAATCCTGGTACTATATTAATAGAACAGTGGCCAAGAGAAGCAACGTAGAGACACACTGGAGGAGGGTATCCACCCAGAATGTATCCCCTCTCAAAGCTTCGAAGATGAATTTCCCTGCGTGAAGGTGGGGTTGGAGGTTAAAGAGATAGCAACGGCATAGTTAGACTGAAAAGCTTCCCATTAACTCCACTCATAAATTTTAACACTTCGAATGAGGACAGATTAAGGTTACTCACAAAAAATAAGGATAACAGCCATTATTTCCAGCACACGCTTCTTATCAAAAGCCAAGAGAACCTGGTCTGTTCTGCAAGGCTGCCTTGCTCCTGCATTTCAGGGCTGGTTCTGGTGGAAAGCCCTGAGCAGGATGACAGCTTCCTCTAGCAATTCAGCATCATGACTGCCAGACTCATAAAGCTGTTCTTATTTTTTTCCTCCAATGCTCACCCATGGAAACACATGCATAGTCTTAATCTGCCTTCTGTCCCACCTCACCGGCCAGGGAATACATCTGCAGGGAGCGCTGCCCCAAATTGGAATACATTATGCAAATTGCTTTGAGCCATATCCATCACAGGATAGATCACAAAGACTGAAGATGGTGGAAAACACACAGTTTTAGTAATGCCAAAGACAGTATGAAGTTTGGTTTTTCATGTTCTTTGCTGGCTCAAATTCACTCTACTAAATGTTGACATCAATAGCCAGGCTTTCTAGCTCAGAGACACACCCACCTGTACCAATCAGCAATACAGCTACTCATGTCTAGCAACCTCTGTCAATGAGAAGCCCTGTGCTCTGAAGTCCCACTTTGCACCTGGATCCCATATTTGGGGCATCCAGATACTTATGTTATGGCAGTGTGAACTTGCACATGTCAGAGTTGGCTTGGCTGCTAAATCCTAGTCTGTGCAGCTAGACAGAATTGAGTCTGCTCCTGCTTCTTGTCATTTGCTGGTTTGTCTGATCTTGAACAAATCAGTTAGCCTTGCTAACTTCAATTTGCCCATCTATAAAATGGGGGTAAAGGCCACCATGCTCCCAGAGGACAGAGGCTTGGCATTTTCCATTTACTACTGTGTATCTTATGGGCAAATGGCAGGAACTAGAAAAGAGAACATAAGAACTAAGTAGAAGAAAGTCGAATCCCAGAGACATTCTTCCCACATAGTGATCTGTTACTGTTAGTACATGCAGAATCTAATTTTTAATAAAAGGAGGGTAGTGTTTTATATGATGGATATTATAGTTTTCTGGGGAAAGTTACTTTAACGCGGGAGTGGGAGGAATGCAGCAAAATATACCCAGCGGAGTTGTTACCCGCTGACATAGGGTCCAGCCTAGAATTAGAGGAGACAGACGTCTCACATGTATTACCACGAACCCAGCCGACATCCACTGCTTCATTTATCCACAGTCAACATCAGCCCTGTTGGAGACTGAAAAGTGGGGGTGAACTGGGGAGGGAATTGGGGGTATGAGGTTTAGCTCTCTTTCTTCTTTAGAGATGAGAACCCAACCACATTGGTCTGGGAACTCTGAGCCAGCTCTTACTGCTTGCTCAGGGGTTTTCTAGCTCCTTCAAAAACCTTATTTTATTCAGTATGACTCATACTCCGGTGGCAGTAGGGCAGACTAGAAGCCACAGAAAATTAAGATGTGCAAGTAGGAAAGAAGAGGAGACATTGTGAATCTTAACCCACTGGTTTCCATATCCAGGGACTCCAGGAGATGGTTCGGATTTCCTTCCAGATGCTCTTATCCCATCACGGCCGGCTTCTAGAAATCAGCCATAGATACATAGGTACATAGATCACTAGACACTCTGCTGAAATAGACCAATGTGGAGAAGACTATTTACAAAACATAGGAGCTGAGAGAGTCGCATATTCAAGTGGGCAAAGAAAATGAAAGATGCTGGGAACGAGGAAGTTCCTACAGCAGTGAGGCAGGTGAGGCATAGTGGGCCTTTCCTAAGACCATTGCACTTGAGCAGAGAAGAGATCGATGCAGAGAGACCGAAGAAGCAGAATCAATGCCACTGTATTATTTCCTCTGGCGGCTATCGTTTGTTACCACAAATTAGGTGGCTTAAAATAACAGCGATCTATTCCCCCATGGGTTTGGAGGCTAGGAGCCAGCAGGCAAGGTACTGGCAACCACACAGCCTGAGAGCTCGGGGACATCTGTCCGTGCCTCATCCAGCTTCCAGTGGTTGCTGGCGTCCCTAGGTTTGCAGCAGTATCTCTCTGCCCTCTGCCCTCTGTGATCAAACGGTGTTATCCTCCTGTTGCACACAACACGGCATGGTCATAGCCTGCAGTAAAGGCCTGTTAGCGTGAATATTGAATGTTCAGGAATCAAACAGCGAATTAATTAAGAGGAGGGGTATGTGAGTGGAAGTCGCTAAGGAGTGGTCTCAGAGAGTTATTGTTTAGCTTTCGCTTGAAGAATCTCAACATCCATAACTTCACATAAGTGTGAAGAAACACAGCTCAACATTATTAAGACAGTGGTGGGAACCATCAAAAGGATTACTGAGCGCACTGCAAGTGGAGGCTGGGGGGGGGGAGGAGCAAGGATACTTTATTTTAATAAATTAGGCTAGCAAAATGGCATGGTAGGTAAAAGTGTGTGCCACAAAAGCCTGGAACTTGTCCTCTGACTTCATGAGGTACAAATGCTCACACACACACACACACACACACACACGCACATACACGTCACATACATACATAAACATATATGCATATACACACACAAACACATACAGATACATATAGACACAAAGACACACATATATGCATCACACATGTACACACACATGTATACATAGACACACATGCACACATAGACATACACATGCATGCACACGCATGTATATATACATGTGCATTCACATATACAAACATGCAAATACACACATACACATATACACATCATATACACATACATACATACAGAAACACACACATTCACACAACATACATACATACATAGATGCACACATGTATACATCACACATACACACATATGCACATGCATACACACAGACACAAAGACAGATATACATTACACACATATACATACAGACACTAATTAATATACATATATTCATGCTTACATACATATATACATGCATATCACATCACATATACACATATATCCATACACACAAAGTATATACAATAATAATATTAACAATAAATACACATTTTAAATGCTTTAATGATGCTTGAATTTTTAAGCCCTACCTACATGGTATTTAATAAAATTTTAAATTGCAGAATTTTCTGTTTTCAAAGCTACAAAGGAAGATGACAGGACTTCTATCTCATGTGTATAAATCCTCCAGGCCAACCTCAGGGCTCATATGCTTGCTAGCTTAGTATCAAGATAGGTGGCACTTGAAGACAGATGTCCCCAAGACATGACACAGCTGGTTCCTCAGCATCCTTGGATAAGGCTTGCCTCTCTCCTCTTCTGAGGAAACTGACCCATGGCTCAGTCTGACATGAGTCCCACATGCCAGGACAGTGGGTGCGCAGCAAGTCATTGGGGAGGGAGGCTTTCTCATGCAGCTGCCTGAGCAGAGCCCAGCTGGCTGGACCTACATGAGGCTTATCCCAGCTTTGAAAGAGTCTTGATCTCAATAAATCATAACTGACAACAAATAGAGACTCGGGAGAAATGGAGGAAACATTTTCCAAAAGGGATGTTTCCATAATGCTAAGAAGGACCCTGCTTTTTTTTTTGCCTTGTTTTCTTATTCACCTATTCTTTTACAGTCCCTACATGTATATAGTAGTGACCATGTACTGATGGTCACACTCATGACTCTCCCTCCTCCACCTACCCCCAGGAGTCCTTCCCCCTCCTCTTATCGAGTCCCCATCTGTGGTGGTTTGAATGAGATCGACCCAGTAGGATCATAGATTTGAATGCTTGGTCACCAGGGAGAGGTATTTCGAAGGATTAGAACATGTGACCTTGTTGCAGAAAGTGTGTCACTGGGGTGTGGGGGACTTTGAATTTTTTCTTTTTCTTTTCTTTTCTTTTTTTTTTTTAAAGATTTATTTTATTTATATGAGTACACTGTAGCTGTCTTTAGACACACCAGAAGAGGGCATCAGATCCCATTACAGGTGGTTGTGAGCCACCATGTGGCTGCTGGGAATTGAACTCAGGACCTCTGGAAGAGCAGTCAGTGCTCTTAACTGCTGAGCCATCTCTCCAGTCCGACTTTGAATTTTCAAATGTTCAAGCCAAGCCCAGTGTCACTTTCTTCCTGTTGCCTACAGATCTAGATGTACAACCTTCAGTTCCTTCTCCAGCAGCATGTTTGCTGTATGCTGCCATGCTCCCTGGCATGCTTTCTTTGATAAGTTGCCATGGTCATCGTGTCTCTTCACAGTAATAGAACACTGACTAAGACATCATCACTCTGTCCTCTCTTATACTCGACCTGCCCCATGAGTCCTCCCTTCCTCTTACCTGATCCCATCATACTTTGCATGTCTTTTTGCTTTGTGTCTCACTGAATTTAACTAGGGCTGCTCACGTGGACATAGATCTCGGGCTGTCTATTGGATCAAGAGCAACTCACCAGCAAGTACATCACTGTAGACAATGGGTTCCTCTCAGCTTGACTGCCATTAGCTCCTCTAGGTGGGGCCTTATAAGCCCCTTGCCCACCTATGACTAAATGGTTTACTGGGTCAGCTTTTCACAAGCCCTATGCAGGCAACCACAGCTGCTCTGAGGTCATGGGTGCCATGCCCCTAAGGCAGCCTTTCAAGGTCCTTTTCCCCCCATCATGCAGCTCTTCCATTCTTCCACCGACTCTTTGGCAAAAGGTTCCCTGAGCCTTGGTGAAGATGACATAGGTGTCCAGTTTAAAGATGAAAGCCCAGCTGTCCCTTGTTCTTAACACCATGACCAGCCACAAGCTTTTGCTGAAGCATTGTTCATTGTAAAAAGAAGCTTCTTTGATCAGGGTTGAAAATAGCTCCGGGGACATAAACACAAATATTTAGGAAGCAATTTTATAAGTGTATGTCCTTAGAGAAACAAGAGTGGTAAGTCTGGCCCTAGCATCTGTGAGCTCCCCAGCCTTGAGCCTTTGACCAGGTTCATGGTACCATGCATGATATGATCTCTCTCCTGTAAAGCAGGCTTCAGAGTCAATAAAATCAGTTAGTTGCCACCATGCCAGTTGGTCAACTATTACACCAGGAAGGACCTCTTGCTTGGCTAGCTGGCATTAAAGCATGCAATGTCCAAAACTGGGAAATGCCCATTCTGAGTGGTAGACTACAACCAGTTATTGATCACTTGTATTGGCAGACATGTGTTTCGGATGTGCTTTGTGGCAAACCTCTTAGGAATCACAGTTTGCCCTCTCAGAGAGGGGCTTGAGAATACACACACTAGCACGCCTCCTCCAGACCTCTAGTTTAGGGACTCAAAAACATTTGCAACATTTTAAAGCTGTCCAGGAAGCTGTGTGAGAACACAGGGTTGGCAGTCATATTTTGATTACATGATGAAGCTGGGTTTAAAGTGATTATTGAATCAACCAGCTAAATCTCAGCTAGAGCATGAGAAATGGTTAACTTGATCTTTTCTCGTTGCTTTATCTTAACCCTGCATTCAGCTGTTGTATCACTTTTCTCATTAAAACTAAAAATCTTGTGCCTTCACATACCAAGAAGGAACCTTTGAAATTAAAATAGTGGCATTATCTCTAAGTGAAACATATTGGTCTAAAAAGCATCTTATTATTTTTTCCTGGGGCTGGATGAGGATTGGTCTGGAAAGACCTGGCAAGTGGCAAGAGTGTGGTATCTTGGAGAGACTGAAGGATTAAAACTTGACAGGTCTAAATTAAAATTCTGGTTCCATGACTTGAAAAATAGGGACCATTTGCAGGATTATCTGTCTGATCATCCTGAGCCCAAAATTTACACCTAAGGTCCCTAGTATAGTCTTCAAAGACAATTTCTCCCAATAGAACATGCTAATTTCCTCCTATAGAACATGAATACACACCTGTAGTTGGTCCTTTTGACCTAGCTGATCTTCTCTGAGGCTGAGTACAATCTCCACTTCTGTAATGCCCTACACGTATTGATCCAAATGGTAACATAAAACCTTCTATTCTGTGAGTTCGCTTTCTGTCTGTGCTTGCAGGTGTGTCTAACTTTTTGGCAATGTGACAAGATGTTGTCATCTCTGAGTGCACACTCTAGAACCATGCATTCAAGTTAGAAAAATAATCGCCGACATTTCCCTTATTGCTTTAAGTAAATTTATGATTGTTGCTTTGGCCGTATTCCCAGCTATCCTGTGGCTACATGTGGCCAGTAGACTGGGGGCCATAAATAAAGATATTTCTGAAACTGTACCTACCCTTTCTTTGTTTTGGGGTTGGGTGTTTGTTTGTTTGTTTTCTAAGTTAGAGTAGCCTTGTAATGACTGCCTTACCTCTTTGGCTACCAGATCATCTGATAATCTGTGCTCATCAGGACTCAGGGCTTCCTATGTGGCACATCCAATATTGATCATTACCCCTTCCAAAGGGAAGACCATCTATTGGGACCATGTCTTGAACTTGCGAAGGAAAATTTAATATCCAATAATTTCCTTCCTCTTAATCATTGGTGTTATGAAATATAAATCTAAATGTGATTTAATTTTTATACTATAGATGAATATCATATAAATCATTTATCTCATTTTGTGTTCAGAAACTATACTATTTTCATATGTAAATTCATTCATATTAGAGTCTTAAAGGGGCATAAAATCAGATAATGACTGCTTGGCATATAATGAATCTCTTTAAATGAAATGAATAAAATTATGTAAAATGGGAACTATTTCAGAAAAATCTGGGGCATATGGTCATAATAAATTGTAGTTACCTTCCTTTGGGCACTAAGAAGTAGTTACTGTAACAATCCCACGTTAATTAGCAAAACTTACTGGGAGCAAAAATTACAATTACAACCATGTACAGAGAAAGTTCCTCTGCTGGGCAGCAAACAGGAGACAGCAACAGAAAATATGTACTGTCAATGGTGTGAGTATTGGAAGAAGTTAGCAGTGTGGACCACTCGGACCTCAGGAGATCTGGAAACATTTCTACAATAATGGCTGCTCAGAGCTGTGGCTAGTTAAGACAGTGTTAAGTACAGATGACCAAAAGTTTAAGCCCAGCAAGACCCTATATTGGTAAATATAGATGCTGAAACAAACAAGCAAAGGCTCTTGTACAGAAATACTTGGAGCATTCATTGAGGTCAACCAGCCTGGCATGGAATTTCCAAACATCCATGACTGACAAACCTCAGAACTACCTGGCTTTATCTTTGACCAAATGTTCGATTCCGAAACTTTCTTAAGAAGCTATGAGCTCATTAGGCTGCCCTAACTATCCTTACATACCTGGACTCATGGGACCCACCTGCCTCAGCCACCCAAGCACTGGGAGGACAGACAGACATGCGCATGATGACACCTGACTATTCTTCCTCTTAACAAGAAAATGCTGAGTGCAGATTATGGATGGAGCGTATGTTCTCCATCCGTTTACTCCTTGGATCCCAAGTGCTAACCACCCATGTCCAATGTGAAGAGTTCCCGAAGTCAGGAACGGCAATCCTCTGCTTCATTCTTGGCTGCTCTGGGAAACGGCAGCCAGCCCTCGGAGGTAGGGGAAGAAGGTGCTTATTTGCCAGACTCTACAGCTTAAATGCTTCCATCTCCAGCCTCAAACTGTGGACAGTTTATCCACTGACTCTCAAAATTAGCACAGTCCAGCAGTGTGACTTACTCTTCAGATGACTGCCATGTCTCATAGGTGAAGAAAGAGAGGCTTGTCTCACATCACACAGTTAGTAACTGTGGAGCTCGGATTTGAACACTGATCCGCCCAACTACATAGTCTATTTACTCAGCAAATGTTTTAATTGGAAGATGCTAAGAAAATAGTTTATTTAACAAAGAGAAATAATACCCACCCATACAGTGATTCTTAGCTGATATACCTAGGGTCATGCCCTCAGACACTCCCGGGGATCTGTAATGGGGTGAGCAAAAGGCAGGGAAACTTGTAATACACAGAACTATGCATTTTGCCCAGTCAGGCAAACTTGTCCCTGTTATTCCTTCTCTCTGTGATTTCTGATGGCTCCTTTCAGAGATGTGACTTGAGCATAGCACACAGTTCACAGATTATGATGGTGATCTCTGAGATGGCTCACTACATCCTAATAGAAAGTCACAGCCCTGTGGTTATTCCTCACCAGTTAGATGACACTCTAGAACCTGAGGTCTCCAGAGAGCCCACCTGGAACCCTCAGCCCAAGCAGGACACAGCCTGACACCTGGGGCTCCTTGTAGAAGTTGATGCTAAGAACCACTATGCCCATCCATGGATGCCTAAAGTCTAATTAACACAGAGGCTTTCCTGCTGCTTGGACCCTCTCAGCACTGATTTCAGAACTCCACCCAGGCCTGTCTGTCTGCCTGAACCTATTCTTCTCAGGCTGTTCTGCAGCTTCTGTGGAAGCTTCCCTCCAATGACCTTGTGAGGTGGGCTAGTCAGAGCTCTCTTCTAAAGGAACAGAAATGATAAAGTGGGTACATACACAAAGATGGGATTATTAGCGTGGCTTACAGTCTGTGGTCTGAATTGTCCAACAACGGCAGCCTCCTGAACGAAAGGCTGAGGATCTAGCAGTGTTCCTTCTGTGAGACTGGCTGCCTCAGCAGTTCCAATCTGGTGCTGAAGACAGAGGCAAGTCCTAGAGAGCTACCAGCTCTCAGTCTACATTGGAATCCTGAAGAAGTAGCATCTAGCTGCAGAGAAGGAATGTCTCAGGACGAGGGGAGACAGAAGGTTCCTTCTGCTATGTTCTTTTATGTGAGCTGTCACCCTAAATCCAGGCCACTCTTGCAAATGATCTAATCAAGGAAATCCTTCATAGTATGCCAAGCTACTTGGATTTTATAGCTAATTCCAGATGTAATCAAGTTGACAACTAGGATTAGCCATCACACTGGGTCATCCTGTTCCATCACCTCTTAGAAAATAGATTTGGCAGATCAAGGGACCCATAAAGCTGGCCTTTTGAGTATGGACAGACAAAGAACATGAAGGAGGTGACATCACTGGACACTTGCTCATTTCTTTGTGTATAAAACAGGATATATATATATATATATATATCATAGGAGGTTTATAGAAGAATCATACAAAATGCTTATCTTTATCAAAATAAAATATTATTTATATTTAATCATACAATCTGGTAAGAGATAAGATCTGCTACCATTCCCCAAGTGTCTGGGAAGTAATTAGTCCTGAACAAGACATGAAGTGCTTTTCTCTGTAAGGTGGATTCTTACACACATGTTTCGTGAGCCGAACTGCCCACTGCAATCACAGAACCATCAAAGCAGTGGTGAGTGAGGGAACCCACATGGCTGGCCTTCTGCCAGGCCACAATGAGACAGCTCGTGGGACTGACTGAGGTACAGCCTGTACTCCATGGAGCTTGCAGTCTAGGGAGGGATCTGCCTGGAAAGACCCCTTTAAAGAGAGTTGTGGGAAGGTACTACATGCTTCAAGAACCCAGGCATAGAAACAGGCTAGTTCCCCGGGGAATCCACCCGCTCCGTCTTAGGGGGAACTGTCCCACGTGCCCTGCACTATATCTGGACTCCTGCAGAGTTTGTCAAGCTACACTGACATTTGTATGTGAGTAATGTCCACATGTGATTCTACACATGACCCATATTTATCTGATTTTTTTCCCAGCAGAAAATTAGGTAATATGTTTATTAAGCTCGTTCATTGCACCTTTCCTCAGTGTTTGCAGATTGAGCTGATGTTGAGTCCCTCGGGACGATGCAACAGTCACTCAAGACACAGTTACTCACCCCCCACCCTAATTTTTTTCTCTTTTGTCACCTTAAGAATGATCAGATTCTTTAATGTGCTCAGAACTAAGTTTGTGGTTATGCTAAGTACAAATTTAATTTACATACAAGGCCAAGCTTTGGCTTTCTGTAAAGGCTATCAAAGTTAAGCCTAAAGCAAGTAACTAAGAACACGCAAAGATGTCTAAAATCAGGTATACTTGATAGATAGTTGCCTGGTCAAATTACACACCCATCCAATGATATGCTCACAGTATTAGCAAAATAATTTTATATTGTCCTTTACATCAAAAAATGGAAGCCAGCCCCCCCCACTGCAATGTTTAATTTTAGAGTAACTTTCAAAATTAAAAAAAAAAAATGTAATAATCTTAGAACAATTTAATCTCCTCCAGTGGCGCCACTCCCCAGGCCCACAGCTTATACCGAATATACTTTCTCCTGAGCTCCAAAACATTAAAAATCATATAACGCATCCCTTCTTCTATAGTGCCACATAGAACCTGTAGAAAACAGCTCTGGCCAAAATATCATCTAATATTACTAGAGACCATAAGGGCTTCCTGCAGAATTTCATCATAACAACGTCCATAACAATAAAACTCCATCCCCAGATCATGCAGCACCGTCATTCAGATAGTGTGACTCCGAATGTCACCCGCAATGGTGGCATCTGGTGACTTCTGTATGTTGATATATCTCTACTCATTTAGAGAGTGACAGCTCTGCTGGTGACACAGAGCAGGGCGCAGATGCTGTAGATCCAACATGAGCGCACAGCATCCTCTAGCTCAGACCAGCTCTCCCTCTCCGTCACTAATGAGGCAACTAGGAGCTGAGGTTAATTGACTCTGCTGCTAGGCTGCTTGCACATTCGGAACAGGGAATGGCCAGCGCCACGTCCACAGCATCTCTTAGCTCCAAGCCCTTCCACCACCCCCAGTCACCTGCTAGACAGCACAGACTCGTTTTTAACGGCAAAATACGGTCATTTCCTGATGTCTGCTAAGAACTTAAGATCAAAATCAGTCGCTTTTGTTCAAAAACAAATTACACGAGAGAGACACACACGGAACCTGTGTAGATAATTATGCAGGTAATTACACGTGTGCAGCAACCTCACTGTCAGCAGAAATCGAAGGTGCTTTTTGCCCACAGCCTACTCCATCTTTCAGATCTGAAGAATCAGGGATAGGTGATTCTCTGTAAGCCTCACCTGCAGAGACATAAAACTGGGTTGCAAAAAAAAAAGATAAAAGAAGATGAGAACCCCAAGAATGGGGCTCCCAGAGACTGAACCACCAACCAAAGAACATACACGGAATGGACCTAGGTCTCCCAGCACATAGGTAGCAGATGTGCATCTCAGACTTCAAGTGGGTCCCGAACAACTGGAGTCGGGGCTGTCCCAAAAGCTGTTGTCTGTCTGTGGGATATGCTCTTCTAGTTGGGCTGCCTTGTCTATCCTCAGTGGGAGAGGATGCTCCTAGCCCCGCAGAGACTTGATGTGCCAGGATGAGGGGATACCCAGGAGGGCCCCACCTGCTCAGAGGAGAAGGGGAGGGGAGATGGGGGAAGGATTGTGGGAGGGGTGACCAAGAGGGGAGCAGTGAGCGAGACATAGTGAGCGAGATGTAAAATGAGTAAATAATAATAATAATAATAATAATAATAATAATAATAATAATAACAACAACAACAACAACAACAACAACAACAACAACAACAACAATAGACTGAGAAGAAAGAGGAGGAAAGGAAGGGCGGTTGAGGGGAGACTGGACCTGCAAAATTTTGTTTAAAGCTTACTAAAGATACTAAAATATCATGAGGAAAGCATTAAAGAAACTGAAAGGTTAACAAAAGCTTCAGGAAACAGCAAGACTTTCCGTAAGTAACTGGATTTTCTTACATAAATGCCATTAAACATTTGACCCATTTCACTAGCTGACCTTCTGTCAGATGTGCACCCAGCTGTGCGTAGGTCATCACGACCATGCCCTGAGGCTCTGATCAGATAATCACGGGCATCCTGAAGCCCATGATGGATGAGCCTCTGCATATGTCTTTACCACGGAGCACAAAATTCATTGCAGGTTTGTAGCTGGTTTGTAACACACACCATCACCCCCCACTGTGAACACGGTCAAATCTGCCCCTCCTTACGTTTGCTTCAGATTTCTCTTTGGAGGAGAAAATAGCTCAGGGGGCTGGAGAGACGGCTCAGCAGTTAAGAACACACACTGTTGTTACAGAGGATCACGTTCGATTCCCTACATGTAAGTTGGGCAGCTCCCAAGTGCTCATTACTAGAGGGGGAGTCTGAGGCCTCTGAGGACACTCGTACTCACATGTACGTGTTCACACAGCTACACACAGTTAAACACTAATAAAAATAAATCTTTTAAAAACATTTTAGGTGAAAGCCAGCCCTGCCTTCCACTTCTGCCTCCCTAGAGGTGAGGCTTATTCTAACGATGAGGTTTTACATTCCCATCCCTATTTCATTGACAGAGCGACCCAGGAATGCTGTACATTCACAGAACATAAAACTTCTCAAAATTTCCCAATGTGCCGGACACAGAATTATAACGACATATGCTCAAATACAACTTGCTCGCCCTCCCCCCCATCTTGATAGTATTTGTCTGACATGTCTTCAGGTTAATGTGTGCCACTGGAATAAATTTAATGTCCCACATTGGAGATCTGGGAACATCTCCCTCCATGACAAGGAGGTCACCTGACCTGTACCTCTAATCTCTCAGCTCTTCAGGATTTCTCTGCTCCTTGGTGGCAGAAGTCAAGCCCGTTACTTGAGAGCAGCCGGGCTGATTCCCCCTAGATGCTACACTGCTGCTTGTCGGCTACAGCTCTGTGGTCTGGTAAGGGCTTCCGGGGGCACTTCATATGTAATCACAGTGTGACTCCAGGCGACACCGCACACCCCCGAGTTCAGCAGCAGAGTTGCATACACTTCTACCCTCTGCTCAGTCTTCATCCTATGTTTCACTCTGTAAATTCCTTCGGCAAGTTTTATGTTTGCCAACTCTGAAAAGTCACGGAATTGACTCTCGCTAATCTTCCAGTTTGGCCAATGGAAATCAGCCATGGTGGGGGCATGTCCACCAAGGAAATGGGCAAAACGATGGAAATTAGGACCTCTGTTTCTGGAAATTCACCAGGACATTGCTTTATAAACCAGAAGATATCACTATTGTTTATGCTTGAATGTTTAATTACTTCAAGAAGACTTACAGTTTGCTTCAGGTTTTTCCTCACTGTTTCTTACAATGCATGCCTACTGTTGACTAATTCTTTTTTTTTTTTTTTTTTTGACTCACTACAAAAATGTTGTTTTGAGAGATACTTTTCTCAGCACAGAACTCTTTGTATGAAGTTATCTGTTTCCTCTCAGTACTGCAATGTTGCCAGGCTGATATCTTCAGCTTGCTTTCTCCTGGCAAGGAGACTGCCTTCAGTCCTGTTAGCATCCTCTGTGCTTTTATGATACCTGCAGTTTCCTGACTTTTGCTGTTCCCCCTCCCTTTAATGCTACATTGCTGCCTGTTGGCTACAGCTCTGTGGTCTGTTGTGTGTCCGTCCATTGCTGTGAAAAGACACCATGACTACAGCAACTCTTATAAAGGAAAGTGGTTAATGGGGACTGGCTTACATTTTGGAGGTTTGGTGCATTACCATCATGGCAGGCAGCATAGTGCCTGCACGCATCCATGGTGCTGTAGTAGACCTGAGAGGTCTCTATCCGGATCTATAGGCAGCAGGAGGAGAGAGTAATGTTGGGCCTGACTTGAGTTTCTAAACCTTGAAAGCCCACCCGCCAGTGACACAGCCACACCTCCTAATAGTTCTGCTTCCTGGTGACCAAGGAGTCAAATATATAAGCCTATAGGGGTGTCTTAGTCAGGGTTTCTATTCCTGCACAAAACATCATGACCAAGAAGCAAGTTGGGGAGGAAAGGGTTTATTCAACTTACCCTTCCACGTTGCTGTTCATCACCAAAGGAAGTAAGGACAGGAACTCACACAGGGCAGGAACTTGGAAGCAGGAGCAGATGCAGAAGCCATGGAGGGGTGCTGCTTACTGGCTTGCTTCCCCTGTCTTGCTCAGCTTGGTTTCTTATAGAACCTAGGACTACCAGCCAGAGATGGCACCACCCACAATGAGCTTGATCCTTCCCCTCTATCCCCTCTCCCTGATCACTAATTGAGAAAATGCCTTACAGTTTGATCTCATGAAAGCATTTCCTCAAGGGAGGCTCCTTGCTCTGTGATAACTCCAGCTGTGTCAAGCTGACACACAAAACCAGCCAGTACAGGGGGCCAGTCTTATTCAAGGCACTACATGTTGTATTTGGGATTTTGTTTTGAATTTATAGTCTTCTACAAATTTGAAAATTCTGCTTTCTCCCAGATTCTGGCTGTTTTCCCCTCTTTTGTTGAGATCCCTCAAGATGCCCCTCAGCTTCACAGCTCACAAACACATGGCTCATGTGTTTGCTTTATGTTTCCTTTTACAGCATCTCCACAGCTGTATCTTCACATTCACTAATCTTTTCTTCTTCAGTGTCTCTTCTGCTGTTAATCCCACCCGCCATTTTTCATACTTATTATATATTTGTCAACGACGCTGCCTAACTTTTCATATCACTATCTTTTGGACATAGGTCACATAATTACACGGTTATGTTGCCTTCCCTCTAAGGTCTACTAATTGGTTGGCCTCTTTGTACAGTGTATTTCCTTCCTTATTTACTGTTTGGAACATTTTCAGTTCGTGCTGGAAGACTGAATTGTACTTTGGGTGTGTCATATAATTTTTGTCTTTCTGGAAATAATGAACTTTGTACTAAGCTGTGGTTGTCTGGCCATTCTTAGACTCCTTTGGGCCTTGTGTTTAAGCTCTGTTGGACAGGAACTGGGCGTTGTTTATCTAACCCTTCTGACAATTATATTCAATGCCCTAAGGACTCAGAGCTTTCCCAGTCTGCCTGGCACAAACCCCAGATGAGCTCTAAAAGTGTGCTCCTCCTCTTCTTTCATGTGGCCATCCGCTCTGCTTGGGGTAATATCCAGAAACCTAAGTGCTAACTAGCTCCTGAAAAAGAAAGGAGAGAGGGCCCTGGCTGGATCTCTAGAGATCTTCCCAAAGGCAGCTCTCTCTGTGGCTCTCCTGTATCCTGTGAACTTGACTCAGAGCGTCCTTCTCTCAAATCAGGGATCTTCCCCCTCTGGGCTCCTCTGCATGTGTCATGGCTGGGAAGCCCTCTGTGCATGCCCCCTGACTTAATGGAATGGCAATGCTGGCTTGTTTCTCCTTTCTCAGGAATTACTGTGCTTCTTAATAATACTAAAAAAGCAGCTGCTTCACGTGTTTTGCTCTGGTGGTTTGGTATGGTTTTGTTTGAAAAGAAAAAAAAGTGAATATCTATTACACTGTCTTGGACAAATGTGGAAGTGTCAATGTAACTTTGGATTCTGTGAGTTACTACTAACTGGCCTTTCAAGTCTGTACCTGGTCTTGTGATGCGCCATGCATCCCCTCTGCACTTGAAATACAATGACGTTTGTGGGCCAGTGAATAGTATTCTTAAGTGTTCAAGCCCTGACGTCCGGTGTCTGGCCCCAGACAGCAGTTGCTGAGGGGACCTGTGAAGGCCTAAAAAAGAACAAAGTCCCTGTAAGAGCCATGTGGCTAACAGTTTCAGCTCTGCTCCACTTCTGTTTGACGTAGAAGATGAATTGCTCATGTGAAAAATAAAAAAAAGAAAATAGCTATACAAACATCCATAGCTAGCACAGTGTGAACAGAGCTACAGCCCAGGATTTAAGATGCTAAGAATATTTGCTTACTCATCAAAGTTGGCAGATGGAGAGTATATCTGTCTATATCCTTGTAGTATCACTAAAACAATATTGTTGAAAATAATACATGTAAAATATTTCATTTGCTAACAAATGTGTACTTGTGCTCAAAACTACTTTGTTATTTCAATATTTTCCATTTTCTAGTCTTTAAACACCAACCGTGGACTTGGAGAAAGAGGCCACCACAGTTTAATCTTACACACATCAAATCTGGCCCTTTTTTGCTATAATTCCAGCAAGCAACTTCTCCTGGAGAAATCATCTAGCTTTCTGGTTTACCAGGGTGGAGATTTCATCTCAGAGAGCATGAGAAAGTCAATTATAAACTTATTTAACCTCCAGGGACCTTGCCAAAAATCCCAATTTAATCATGGTAAAGCATAGGATTAGGTCTATTGTCACTGGATTTTTCTGCTATCAAACTACAAAACTAAGCGAGCTTGCTCCCCCTGCAACCAGCCCCCTCCCAACCCCGCTCTCTCCCAGGTTAACTGGGCTAAGGAAAGTCTGGGCCTGGGACACTGAATTTAAAATGTGTTTTTAATTGGTTTGCTCTACCCAGAGATCACCAAGAAAACAGATGCGGAAATTCTGAGACCTATTTATCCACTTGACTCCCCCAGCTAAGTTCAAATATTGTCAGCTACCCAAAAAATGAGGTCATTTTTGTTAATTATTAATATCTTCAGGGTTTGTTTTTTTATCACAGTTACACCTTTATGTAGCACACACACATAAAAGCGTCAGATTCATTACTAAAAACAACAGCAGCCCTTTCCTCTCCTCTAGCTCCTGGGAAAGTCTTCATAATCACTTCCACGAAGTCTTCACGTTCACCTTCCCATCTATAAATGTCATGCTGCTGCTGTTACATTCTCTGCTGCATTGTTCTCTTTCTCTTCTTCTTTTAGTTTAAAAGTCATATAAGTGACTTCTTAATAGGTAGTTCTCCTCCAGACTTCTGTTGCTCCACCAGCATGCACAGCTTCAGGGAATCTGTCTGTCTCTGTTTTCTCAGATCGGTACTTCGAGAAAGCCACCAATCACATAAGCAGCTCCTAGGGTCTAGACAGCTCAGTGTTCCTGCGGTGGTCCACCCTCACTGTTCCCCTCTGTCCCTGTGACCTCACACACCCCTTTCTTTCCTACTTCCTAGTCAAGTAGGATCCCCCCACTGCAAGTATAGTTTGGATTTCTCCCCCATTTAATGAAGCACATCTTTCAGTGACTCTTAAGAACAGTCACATGAAAGCTAAACCTTTTGAGAAATCATATGTATAAAAATGTCTCCCCCCCCTTCTACATTCTGTTGAGGTTTGGGCTGTTGCAATGTATTGTAATGCTAAATACCGGCCCTGGTTGCCCAGGAGACAAGGAGATCCTCATGTACCCCAAGTGATGCTATGTAACCTTGCCCCCAAAGTTATCCCAGATTGGTCAATAAAGATGCCTACAGCTATAGCTGGGGTTTGAGGCAGGAAACGATGAGCGAGGAAGAGAGAAGGTGGAGAGAGGAGAGACCGCCATGGGATAAATTATGGTGAGAATTAGCAATGGGGGCTAGCTAGTTGGAGTAAGAGTGGCTCTGGCAGAACACGGCAAGTCATATCCCGGGGTGATGATAGGGTAGTAGATACTAGTAGCTTAGAGGGTAGATATCTGCCCAATTCTAAATATAAATATAAAAGTTTTGCATCTTTTATCTGGGAAATCAAAGGCAGGGTGGAAACCCCCATTTGAGAGTAAATATTTAATACAACAACATCCATACTTGATTAAGAATGGAACCTACTGCGATGTCTATCCTTAAAACTCTGATGTAGTTGTTGAAAATTCCAAGGCCCTTATGAGTCCTAATCACATGGATGGTGCCAGGGTTTATCTGAGAAGCTTCAAGAATCATGGAGTCTCCTGTTTCACTTCCTTCAAACCCTTCAGCACTACTTTCTGCTTTCCCCAACAGTGTCTGTGTCATGACTATGATTTCCACAGGTAACATTTCATTCTCTGAAAGTTTCGCCCTAGGCATATGCAGTCATCTCATTCCTATGAAGATACTAATGAAGTTTATTTGGAATAGAGAATTTAAAAGTATCTCCCTCCCTGTTGGAACTTGAAGTTCCTTACATTGGCTTTGTGTATGTGTTTACCGCAGTCTCCAGGTTTCATACTACAGATCATCTAAGATGTGGTGGTATTGGTTGTCTGTTTATAAGTGATGATAGGGTCTGCCAAGGTTGAGCGTAGCCTGTATTGTGAGGAGCCCTTGTCATGAACCAGTTGACAGCAATGTTTCTTAGTGTTCCCTCCAGGACTGATCGAGCTCTCAGTGAAGGAACTTCCTGTGAGAGAGACTTGGCTCTGCCACAGTTCTGCAAGGTCAGTGCTGCTGGAGGCCTGCAGCCTCTACAGTCTCTCTGTTCACTCTGATTTACTCTCTTGTTATCAGGAACTTCTGAACTCATCCATGACTAACACTCCAGAATCAGGATTTTGCAGGATACCTCCTTTCCCTCTGATCCCCCATCATGGTAGAGAGGAAATCTGGGAATGCTGTCTCTGCCTACACAGACTTTCTGATCATTCTCTGACCTCACCTCCATCCTCAAAGGCCCGTGACATCTCAATTATCTCTGAATCTGGTGACTGCCATCCCCATCCTCCCTGCTGATTCAAAGATGGTGTCTTGGTTCTCTTGTCACTTATCCATTTGTCTCCAGCTTCCAAATTTCATTCTTTGACATTCCCTTTCTCTATTTAACCTTAAATATTATGCATACTCGTTTAAGTGGGGATTCAGGACAGCTCAGAAGCCAATGCATTTATTCAACCTAGCATCTTTACCTTGAAATCCATACATCATAACTGCTATATTTGTCCCATCTTTATATCTTTGCATTTTGGATATGACTTTATAGCTCCTGCCCTTGAAAAGCAGGGCCTATTCCCCTTCTTTTAGATCAAGGCTAGGCCTGTGGTTTGTTTTGCCCAGTTAACATATAACAGAATTAACCAAATGCTAGTTCTAAATCTACGTCTGAGATGTCTTTTATGGTCCCAATGTTCTCTGAGAACTTTGGCCAGCATAAACCATCTGGGTTAGCTCAGGTCACCCACCCCTAACTGATCCTAGAACACTTGCTAGTGTGAACGCCACCACAACTAGAAAACCCTTGTGAGTCCAGAACACATTTACAACCTAGCTGGCTAACCGGCTGCTGTTTCAGCGACTAAGGGCTAAGGTGAGTTATTATGCAGCAAAAGCTAACTATTGCTGTTATGAAAGGGGACATGACTTCAAAGACTCAAATGGTTTGACTGTTGAAAGGAATCAGGAAATATCCTCGCCGATTCAGAAACTGAAAGAACCACCCAAACAGCTCAAGCCTGCTGCTGACTTTGCCCTGGAGTGACACTTGCATAAATAATACAAGAACTTCACATGTTCTTTTCACAAAACAACACTCCCTGAACGATAGCAAATCAATTTCATAGGCAGAACTCATGCAGCAGTAGACAACTTACTCTGACACCAGCGACTCGATGGTGACCGCTCCCAATTACACCAGACACCAAAGAGCCTGTCTACAGGGACAGTCAGCCCACAGCAAGCCACCATTCCAGGAGGGGGCAGCCTGGGCTCCATGCACTGACAAACACTACTAAGCAAAACAAGGATGCCTCGGATTTGAATTTCTGTTGGTACCACGCTAGTACTGAAACAAATGAACTTACTGCAAAGGGCTCAGTGTTAAAAATGTTTACTAGACTTTTTCCACAGCGGAGTAGAAAGAAGAAAAAGAGTGGAGGAATAGCTAATAAGAAGCAAGCAAAGCAAACCTGATAAGTATGCTCAGTAACAAAGTCACCCAGACTACATGGCAGGAACAACACATACGGCTCTATGACACACTCTACTTGTGAAGCCTCCTCCAAGCTGAGGGGCCACTACGCAAGTGAGAGAAATCTCAACTTTAGCCATGATTTAATAGAAAGAAGTTAATGATAAAAATTGGTTTTATGGCTTTGCAGATGCTGCTGTCCCCTGTTGCCACTTGTTGCAAACCTAGTCAACTCTACTGTGTTCTTTAGCATCACAACTTGTCATAGGCTTTGGGCCACATCTCCATCAAACTGTTGGCAGCAAACAAGCTTCCAAAGACAGCAGAGAACGTTCACACTCTGAGCACTGGGGAGAAAACATTTTGATAGGAGGGCTCCTCCTCTCACTAAAGTATCCCAAGACTCACACACCAGGGTGGTGATTTCACACACTATATGGGCACCGGTGGCAGGTCCATCTAAGTGGAGAAATTTGAGAGTGAGAGCTTCATCCTGAAGCCTACAGATCCCAGCATAATGTCCATGACAAATGCTGGACCAAGCACAAATGGTTTCTAGTTTATCTGTACTGCCTAGGCTGAGCGGCTGAATAGCAAACATGGGGTCTCTGGGAAGGTGAGAAGGACTGAGCATTATGGAAGCCATGGAGCGTTATGAGTCCAGCAATGGCCAGACCAGCAAGAAGATCACCATTTCTGACTGTGGACAGCTCTAACTCTTTTGACTTGGCATCTTACCCACTAGACCATTCCTCTGTAGCTCAGGAGAGTGCCCCCACCCTACCTGATCACAGTACCTTGTAATCTCTGCTCTCACTGAAGTTCTTTGGGTTCCATATTTTCCTCAATCCCCTCCAAGTCTGGCTGGATTGCAGAGTTAAGTGTATGATAACAAATAAAATCTAAATAAGAAAAAAATTGTTAAAACTAAATTATTTTAATTTATGTGTTCATATGTGTGTCTCTGTGTGAGGGTATGCACACATGAGTGCAATGCCTGTGGAAGCCAGAAGAGGGCATTAGATCTCCTGAAGCCAGGGTTACAGATGGTTATGAGCCACCCTGTGTGGGTGCTGGGAGCCCAAGAAGGTTCCTCTGTAAGAGCAGTGGTAGTCTTAACTGCTGAAGCATCCATCTTGCCAGCACCCCAGCCCTGGTTTAGAATGAATTCATCCTTCTGGGTAGGGCTGTGACTAGAAATCACTGTAGACTTAGCTTATTTATCTACCTGGGTGAAAAGTTGGAAACGTGAGCAGGGCCTTGTGATGGGGCTGGGACCTAGATGAGGTAAGTGTGCAAAAGGCAAACTGAGCAAGTGGATGCACATACATTCATTCCACTCTGATTCTGACTGATATCATACGACCAACTACTCCAGGCTGCCACTCCCTTGACTTCCCTGCACTTTCCTGTAAAGTTGTTTCTGTCGGGGTACTATATAACAGCAATAGAAATCTAACTAACACAATGGTCTTGGAGCTTCCCGGATGACAGGCCATCTAAGCTGTGTGGACAAAGACACTGAGAAGTCGCCAGGGTGTTAGTCTAGCAAGGGATGGAGCCAGGACAGTGTCAAATGCACATTACGCAACTGCCCAGGGCTGTGACATCACAGGGTTTCAGAGAGATTGGAAGTATGTCTGTCTGTGTTCAGAGCTGAGCTGAGCTGATCAGAAAGGCTGGGGAAAGTAACTGGGAATCAATCATACCAGTATTCACACACCGTGTCCAGGAATTTTAATTTAATATTGATAATAGCAAGGGAAGTTGTTTATCTGGGTTCTATTACCTAGCTACAAGTTCCACGAGAGCTTAGAAATTGTCTTGTTTGCGGTTATATCCCTTGGTCTTAGAACAATGTGTGATACTTCCTGGGTATTTAATAAGCCTTGGCTGAGTGAAGGAACATTGTGTAGTGACCTAGGAATTTCCTTCTATGCATGCATTTCATAAATACAAGCTGCTACATAGGGCTGAGGTGAGCTTATCCACGGACGCTAGTGTGGAGACCAGTTGGATGTAAGGAGATGGTGAGGAGATCCACACAAGTACAGGAGATGACAACACACATCCTCAGTGTCTAACAGACAACACAAAGTTGTTTCATAAAACCTCAAGGACGTGGTTTGTACTTACCTACAATTATACACACACAGTGGGGTGGGGTGGGATGTGTATGTGTGTGTGTGTGTGTGTGTGTGTGTGTGTGTGTGTGTGTGTATGAAAGGAAGTTAAGCCTCTTGGGCTAACCATGTTCCCACAAGAAACAAAAACTAACAAAAGCCCTATTACAGGCATGAGAAACCTCCATTCAAGACACTGGTCGGGTAATCAAAGTAACTCACGAAACAATACAGGCTATTGCATGGTCTTTGTTCTCCTCTCAGAGGCTGGAGGCCAATCTCTATTGCTGAAGACACCACAGTTAAGACGCAGGACTTGGATGATCTGAGTTGAATCTAACCTGAAAGCCCCCTCCTTGTGCTAACCTTCCATGGTACTAGAAAATATTATGCAAGTTACAAAGGAGGGAAAGTGATCATTAGTCTTCCCCAGCTACAACACTGATGAACTATAATTACCAACATGACCAGACATCCATAAAGGAGCAGCAAGTGGCAGTCACATGCCAGTGGTAACCAACAGCTATCTAATTTGACTCCGCAGACAAGAAAGCATACCCAGTACGAGAAACCTAGCCAGTCTTGAAGGGCTTGTGAAGTTATGGGCCACATATATGTGAACCCAATACCTCACATCAAAGAAGCATTTAAAGTAAACAGGTATGGTGGTGGTTTGAATAGAATGACCTCCATAAGCTCATAGATTTGAATGTTTAGTCATCAGGGAGTAGCACTATTTGAAAGGATTAAGAGGTGTGGCCTTTTTGGAAGAGGTGTGGCTTTGCCCGAGGAAGTATATCGCTAGGATGGGCTTTGAAGTTTCAAAGCCAAGCCAGTCCCAGTGTCTCTCTCTTTCTGCTGCTTGCAAATCCAGATGTAGAACTGTCAGCTGCTTCTCCAGTACCACGTCTTCCTGCATGTCACCATGCACCCTGCCATGATGACAATGGACTAAACCTCTAAAACTGTAAGCAAGTCAATTAAATGCTTTCCTTTAGAAGAGTTGCCGTGGTCATGGAGTCTCTTCATGGCAACAGAACAGTGACTAAGAGAAACACCATCACAGAAACCCATAGCTGACCAATGACTAGCCCAACTTCAGACCCATCTCATAGGTAAGAACCAATCCCTGACACTATTAATGATACTCTGCTATGCTTGCAGATAGGAGCCTAGCATAACTGTCTTTTGAGAAGCCTAACCCAGCAGCTGACTGAAATAGATGCAGAGACCACAGCCAAACATTAGGCAGAGCTTGGGAGTCTTATGGAAGAGTTGGGGGACCTGGAGGGACCCCATCCACAAGAAGACCCACAGAGTCAACTATCCTGGACTCTGTGGGCTCCCAGAGACTAAGCCACCAACCAAAGAGTATACATGGGCAGAACCTAGGCCTCTTTCATACACATGTAGCAGATGTGTATCTTGGTATTCAGGCAGGTCCCCCAACAACTGGAGCACAAGTTGTCCTTGACTCTGATGCCTGCTTGTGAATCCTGTTCCTCTAACGGGGCTGCCTTGTCTGGCCTCAGTGGGACAGGATGTGCCTAGTCTTGCAGTGACTTGATGGGCCAAGGTGGGTTGGTACAGAGGAGAAAGGGGGTGGGGGAAGGGACTGTGTGAGGGAGGACTAGGGAGGAGGTGGGGCTGTGATCAGAATAGAAAGTGGATAAATAAATTAATTAATGAAAAACAACTATAACTGGATACAATGCAGAGGTCAGCAGATCATAAGAAGCCAGCCCCGATGTCCCCATCAGAGCTCTTGAGTCTATGGCTCAAGGAAGATCAAAAGAAAGGGAGGGTCAAAGGGCTTTAAGAGCCAGATACCAGGGAGTCTACAGTGAACATCTCTCCTAGAAATGGCTGCATAAACAAGACTGGAACAGTGGCAATATCAATAAGCATACTAATCAGAAGAGAAAAGTTCTCACAGAATCTCACCCTAAACAACTACAGGCAACTAATGACAGCTGGGAGGAGAATTAACCTTTCCCAGGGATGAGCCCCCTGATTGGTTGTCTAAAGTAGAACAGTTGGCTTTGCCACCACGTACACAGCACCAACAAAAGTGAACTCAGCGGGTTGTATTTACGCTTATGTATACATACATGCACATATATGCATTAACAATAGTAAAAAAGAAAGAAACTCTAAATTTGAGAGTCTGGGATGAGGAATCTTGGGAAAGTGTGGAAGGATAGCACCTGAAGAACCGGAAGGCAGAAAGTGAGGTGGGAAGGAAACATAATTCCATTTTAACTAAAAATATACTTAAAAGGATGAAGAAAATAAAACCAAAGAATCAATCAGTGCAGATATGAAAAACCCATGGATTAAACCACCCTAAAGAATCAATCAGTGCAGATATGAAAAACCCATGGATTAAACCACCCTAAAGAATCAATCAGTGCAGATATGAAAAACCCATGGATTAAATCACCCTAAAGAGAGCATTGTGAAACTTGAATATACTCTACCTCCTAAAGAAAAGTCTCAAAACTATGTCACACAGAATGAAATCGTGTGAACGAGTGTCCAGGCGACAGCATAATTAAGTTTAAAAATCAGCATCAAAAAGATGCCAAGAATACCCTCTGACTTTTATTAATTTATAAAAGCACATAAATGACCTGCATAAAAATACAAATTTTAAAAATTATATGGATATACTGTATAATTTTTAAAATCTAATTTCACTTACCTCTAATAAAGCTATACTGCTTTTTTTGTTACAATTTGGTATGAAACTTGATTTTTATTATTTGTAGACCAAGAATCTAGAAACATAATCTAGACTCCTATCATCACTACTGGCAGGGCTGTGAGTTCAAGGTCATGCTCAACTACATAGCAAGTTTAAAGTCAGCAAGGGGGTGCTGTGTAAAACCTGTCTTTTAAAAGTTTTTGTTGTTGAAACAGAAGAGAGAGAAAGCGAGAAAAAAGGGGGAGGAGGATAGAGAGGAGGAAACAAAAGGAGAGAGAGAAGGGGGGGAGTTGATTGGGGTGCCTAGGAAGGAGGTGAGACCCAGTCCTAGAACAACAGAATCTGATCTGCTGTTTGGGGCAAGGGCCTGTCCCCACAGTGGCAAGAAGCAAGTTGTCTCCCTTTGCTCTGTGATACTTTCTGAGAGTAAAGTTGGGGTGAGGGCCTCAGAATAATAGAAGGAAGGACCAATGGGGCCCAAAGCATTCAGTGAACGGTGTGCAAAAAAAGACCCCTGTCCTGTAGACATGGGCCCAACTTGGTTCAGCTGCATATTTCACTAAAGCATCAACATGCCAGATACTTCTGTGTGAACTTATAGCATGTTACGTTAAACTCTCCAGACCCCATCTTTGTGTCCCCGAAGTGCTTGTCTGTCTTAGAACAGAGCATCTGGCTCCAGCTGTGAAGGAGGGACTCTGTAGATAACAAAATGCTGGGGATTTCACCCCACAGCATTGGAATGATTGTTCGTGTGGGTGGCAACGTTAGCCACAGCACAAAGGAGAAAAAAATGTATTATGTTGCTGCACACACAGAAGGGCGCATATCCGAGAAGCCTTGCCACGAAGCCAAGCAGACCTCAATCCAAGTCTAATTCCAGTGAGGTGAGATTCTGCATGTGGGAGAACTGTATGCTCCCAGACTTCCCAGTGTGCAGAAGTGGGGTGTAAGATGTTCCTCACACAGCACTTGCCAAGCTAGACTTAGTGTCAGGCCTGAAGGGAAGATAGAGAGTTACAGCGAGCCCTCCCCCTCGTCTCCTGTCACCTCGCTGACTCCTGTGCCATCCTCACCCAAACCCAGCTTTTACAGTCAGTTTCTCTGTACTGAGGCAACATTACAACAATTCAGAATAACAGAGCTGGGTTGAATGGAAATTTTTAGAACATTTTAAGATATAAAAGTTGGCATTGGCTTCCACTTAGAATTCTGTCATCTTCCATGTCAACCACCACTTTTGAAACGTCAGTATATGTTGAAACAGAATGTTTGTCGATATGAATTGGAAAAACATTGATTTTGAAGTAGACGTGGTCCTGGCTCTTTGGTCACTTGTTCTGTTTTTTAACACTGGTTTCTGGTTTACAAAAGAGTGGGGGAAATCTAAACTGAGCAAGGGTTCTTGTGAATGCAGCCACAATAAAAGGAAAATATAAAGTCTTTAAAGGTTGACATACATGCTTTCTTAGACAATGCATGGCGTGATGAGATGCATCTTTAAACCCAAGTGTTCCTCCTGTGCAACCATTATGCACTTAATGTGTGAACTAGTCATGAATGCTGGCAAACTGCTCCCATAGGAATCATCCAAGCTCTCTGGATGATATATCTGCTGTTAGAGGTTGGAATCTACCAGAAACCAAGATACCTTCATTGTAATCAACACCTCCAATAAATACATCTAAACATACCCAAACACGCCATTTTTATAAATGCTAATGGTGTTATCATAGGGGAAAACATAAACTATAAAACTATACATCTAGTAGGTACACATACACACACGCACGCACATGCACGCACACGCACACATGCACGCCGATGAGTTCTACATTCATTCAAGCACACGAGATAAGTTCGCCTTATTTCTAAGTCATGCTAAATCTAAACTGGGGAACTTAAAGAAATTGCCTTTTGCTTTGCGTGTTTGGGACTGCATAAATTTACAATTAAGAGACATCATTTTGTAATTTCAAATGAGTAAAGCTTAATTGACAAATAAATCTACATAAATAATGTCAAACCAACTTAAAGTGATTTATTAGGAAGATGACACAGAGAGAAAGGAGCCGATGAGACACTTTATAGCTGTAGACACTGTTTCCCTTTAGTTAGGATTCCAAGACCATCTACTTCTGTCAAAATTTAGTCCACAGTTTATGCAATTATGACAGGTGAAGTGCTGCTAAAGACCTACAAACCCTAAAGCATTTAATCCTTACATGGAATCTGGGAGCTTAGCGTCATTAAGTTCATTTTCCTAGGAGAGAGGGAAAGCCTAGGAAGTTTAAGGATTCCCACCAAAGTCCCACCAACAAAAGGGTGGACAGAGATTTGCAGAGGATCTCAACTATCAGATCCCTCAACCCACGGGCTCTTCCTCAAGAACCTTGCATTTAGCAGGAGAAAGCTGTTATTCATTAGCAAATTTGTATGAAGTACTCATAGTTCAAAGCAAAAAAAAAAAAACAACCACCAGTGATGAACGTTCCAACAGGGAGCTCAAATGCTGATTAATCACTCACTCAACACATTATCAAAAATTGTTACTTTATGCCAACAAGCACTTTATGTACCTAAACCTTGCCAGAAGCAATCACAGGAGACGGCGGGGTGCAGGAGGTGGCAAGAATCATAATACCTCCATCTCTGTAAAGCTGTTGGAGATGCCAGAGTGAATTAACCCTTTCATGGAGTGACTATGAATTCCAGTAGGTTAGACTTCAGCCTCCCTGAGGGCAGGAACTCTCTGCTTTGTCTCTGCTGTGCATTCTCCACAAGACAGCACAAAGTGGCCTCTTCAGCCTTGATGTTGTGCTGTTGATGATACAATCTGAATGGATTAATATTCTTCGTCTCAGTTGGGTTTTTATTACTGCAATGAAACACCGTGACCAGAAAGAAAGTTGAGGAGGTAAAGGCTGTATGGCTGACACTTCATACTACAGCTCATTGAAGAAAGTCAGGGCAGAACCCAAACAAGTCAGGAAGCTAAAGGCAGGAACTGATGCACAGGCTGTGGAGGGATGCTGCTTAATCACTAATTAGGTGACTCGCATATAGGCTGATCTATGGAGACATTTTGTTTTGCTTTCTCTCTCTCTCTCTCTCTCTCTCTCTCTCTCTGATTTCTTTTTTTTTTAATTTTATTTTTTGATACTTTATTTACATTTCAAATGTTTCCTCCTTTACAGGTCTCCCCTTTGGAAACCCCCTATCCCCTCCCTCCTCACCCTGCCTCTATGAGGGTAATCCACCACCTACCCACCCACCCACCCACCCACTCACTCCTGACTTCCCTCCCTGGCATTCCCCTATACTGGGGCATCTAACACCCTTAGGCCCAAGGGCCTCTCCTCCTCCTGATGGCCAACAAGGCCCTCCTCTGCCACATATGTGGCCCGAACCATAAGTCCCTCCATGTGTATTCTTTGGTTGGTGGTCCAGTCTCTGGGAGAATGGGGGGGGGAGGGGTTGGGGGGAGATGGAGGTCAGGCCAGCTGACACTGTTGCTCCCTATGGAGACATTTTGCAAATTGAGGTCCCCTCCTCTAAAAGGACTTTAGCTTGTGTGAAGTTGGGATAGATTATCCAGCACACTCTTTGCTTGACAGTGGCAGATATCTAATCCAAAGTCATCTAAACAAATGAAATCGAAAAGCCCAGAAAACACCTTGAGGTATAAACTCAACCTCCTCAGCAGGATTAACCTACTTGTCCTTCTGCTCTGCCTCCAGTTCTTCTTCAAGAACCTTTTCTAGATGGTGAATTTAAAGTTTCTACAATAGTTGTTCTCAACATGTGGGTTGTAACCCCTTTGGAGGATTGAATGATCCTTTCACGGGGATCACCTAAGGCCAGTAGAAAACAAAGATATTTATATTATAATTTGTAACAAAAGCATAATTATAGTTATGAAGTAGCAAAGAAAATAACTTTATGATTGGGGGTCACCACAACATGAGGAACTGTGTTAAAGGGCCTCAGCTTCAGGAAGGTCGAGAACCACTGTTCTCGAGTGTCCTACATCTACCAAAGTTTAAGAACAGAACACAAGACAGATCTGTCATAGTTCAGATATGAAACGTGTCTCCCCGGGATGTTCTCGTGCTGAAGGCCTGCTCCCTGTGTGGTGAGTTCAATCATTGAAAAATTAACAAAGCAAATCAATGTGCTAATCCACAGATGGAAGTGTACTGCTGGCATCATTGGGAAATAAACACTCAGAAATCAGAACCCAAGTGGAGGAAGCAAGTTATTGGAGTCAAGTTCTGGGGGACATCTTGTGTGGCTATAGGTGGTGAGTCGCTTCTACATAAAAGCCAAGCAAGCTGTGGTCTGCAGAATGATGGAGACCAACCCTGAAGGGAAGCATCAGGTATGTGGCTCAGCCTAGGTGTGCGAGCGCTTCCCTCAGAGTCTTGAGTATGGAAGGAAATTCTATCCAGAAAACAGCAAGAACACTGTTTACGTCTGTTTTCTTCAGAGTGCCAAGCATAAATAAGTTCAGTAGTGACAAGGCTTGGGATTTGGAGCATGACTCAGTAGGTAAGGTGCTTGCCTAGCAAGCATGATGGCCTGAGGTCACATTCCCAGAGGCTGTAGAGCCAGGAAGACAGGCAGTTCCTGGGGACTCACTGGTCAATCTATTTGAAATGCTAAGCTCTAGGTTCAGCGGGAGACCTTGTCTCAAAATAAGGTGGAACAGGATAGAGGAAGACACCAATATCAACACCTGACCTCCACATGTGCACCTGACCTCCACATGTGCACTCGTGGGCAAGCAAAACTGTGCACATGTTTGCTTGCAAAATCATAACACATGGGGGAGGGATGAGAAGACCACAGACTATAGCGCCTCAATGTTCATTCTCTGACAAAAATTGGCATCAATTTTTCTTTTCCTGTCACTGTCTTCTAAAACATTTAAAGAGATCTTAGCCTTCAACTGACAAGGTATTTTACCTAAAGGATACATTTCTTGACACTATTTTTAAGTGTCTATTTCGGTATGTGTATATGTGTATCTGTATGCATGTGTAAAGGTGCCCACTGAACTCTGGTCCTCTGTAAGAGCAGCTTGTAACCTCACACATGACCCATCCCTCCAGTCTACTTCTTTCAAAATTTATAGGAAAGATAGCCACTTCCCCCTGCACAATGCTGCTGAGTGACTGTGTTTGACAATGTGTATTCTGTTTTATTGCTAGCAACTTTTATATAAATATGAGATTATCTTTTGATTCAATTATTCCCACCATCTAATGCAAACACGTGAGGTGTTTATTTCAAAGAACAAAGAAAAGCAAAGGGGTCTTTTAGGACTGAGCACACAGCTGTATGTACCCATATTGTGAACACCAATTCTAGACCTTCAAGGACCATTTACACCAGTCATAGTGTCAAAGGAAAAGGCCAACACTCAAATCCCATTGCCTGAATTATCCCTCCACGGGATGAAACACATTACTACCTAACCCCAATCAAGCAGAGATTATGCAAAGAAATTGCACATTCATTCTCACATAGAGATGATTTCCTCCGTGTGTCTTTAGCAACTCCCCCATCCCGCCAAACGAGAATGAACAGTTCTGGCTTGATCTTGTCACTCTCATTCTCCTTCTGAAAAACTTTTCTCTGGGCTGGGAGGCTGGCCCAGTAAATAAAGTGCCCACTGCAAAAGCATGGGAGCTTTATTAGGATCCCAGAATTCACATAAAAAGCTAAGTGTAGTGACGGTACACGCTGTAACCCAAGCACAGAGGTGGGAGGGTAAAGACAGGCTCATCCCTGAAGCTCATTGGCCAGGCAGCCTAGCCAAATGAATGAGTGTCAGGTTCACTGAGAGACCCTGCCTCAAAATGTAAAGGTGGGAAACAGTCAAAGAAAGGCATACATGCGCACATATGTACGCATGTCCACTTGCACACACATATATGGTTATACTAGTAAGTACATGGGCCATGATAACACACACACAAAGAAAACATTCTTCCCATCTCACAAGTCCCATAAATCAAGCCCGTTATAACTGTTAAGTAAGGTCCCCTTTTAACTATGAGGCTCTTCCCATGTGATCCTAATCCACCATTCTGGTGAATTGCCACCAGCTCACTGCTACCCCTGATCCTGCCTGATCCCTACCCCAGCCACCTGCCTTGACAACTCCTGCAGAAAGCTTTATTTTTGAAGAAAGCAAGTCTGAGTACTACCCTCTCTCTCTCTCTCTCTCTCTCTCTCTCTCTCTGTGTGTGCATTCATGAGTGTGCAAGCTTTCTGTAAGGGTGCACGTGTGTGTGTGTATGCCAGAAGTCAATCTCTTAGGAGCTATCCACCTTGATTTTTGAGATAGGGTCTTTTTAGGAACAAGAAAGTCAGCAATTAGGTGGAACTGCTTCCCAGTAACCCCAGGGATTCAGCTGTTTCTGCCTTCCCAGGGCTGGGATTCCAAGCAGGCACCACCACACCCAGCCTTTTACTTGTGTTTTGGGAACCAAACTTGGGTCCATCTACCTACTGATTTATTTTCTTTCCAAATAAACTCCATTACGATCCCTTGTGAAATTTTGGAAATTGCATTTTAGATTTTCCATTGAAGTGGCCCACAACTCTTTCATCTGGCCTTGGCGGCGTTTATAAATGGAATTCCAGAGTATATATCTCTGGTATGGACAAGGAGTTGAATAAAGCAATATAACTGTCAAGTGTTCCTGCCTGAGCGATCTGTCACGGGACTCTGGGGCCTGTATATTAATATCAATACAAGCTTCAGGTATTAATATCTCAAGGGTGTCTGGAAGGTTCTTGCCTCAGACTGCCCTCCAAGCCTGCCAGGAGCCCTGCCTATTTATATTGTGTTTGACCTGAGTCCAAACTGCTGGTGAGGTTCTTGTCCACACAGACACCATGGGCTGGCACAGGTTTCTAGATTTTTCCAAGCTCCCTGCAGAAGTAGGTCACAGTGAATTCTGCTTCAGACACAACCCATCGTAGTGCCATGTCTCTCCCACAAGGCCCCCATTGGCCCACTCTGAAAACCTCTTCCCCTTGTCCTCCTCCAATGGATCCCTTGGTATATGGTTAATTTTAAATCAAGCTTGACTGCACTAAGAAATATCCACATAGTAAGTAATGCATCATTTCTAGGTGTATCATAGGGCATTTCTGAAAGAGACAGCATTTGCATCATGGAGCTGGTGGAGAATACTTCTCCCCAAGGCAGGTATGTCCCCTCAGGTCTACTGAGGGTCCAAGTAGAACTGAAAGGCAGGGGGTAAATCCCCTTCTCAAGCTGACAGCCATCCTCTCAGTCCCTTGGCACTAGGACTTCTATGAGGTATCTATATCCTCAAAACTAAGTAAACATGTCTAGATAAAAGAAGTTTAAGAACCTTGCTCCAGAGAGAAAGTACCAGTGTGTGCATCTGTCCAATCATCTGCAGCTATGATTATACTGATTGGATGAAGAAAGATGCATCATTCCCTAGGAGATTTATCATTATGGGTCATGTGATTATGGAAGCTAGAAGTCCCCTAACCTGCCATCTACAAGCTAGAGAACCAGGATTTCCAAAGGCATCGACATGTAACAGAGATGGAGGGCTGAGAACTGAGAATATAGACATGGGAAGCTATGGTGTGAATACTTGAGTTTGGGGTTCTCAATACAGCAGTGCTCAGAGGTGGGACTGTGAGGTACTGATGGGTGTCTGGAGGCTCCGACCTCACAATGGGTCAATCCAATGATGGATTCATAACTTAAGGCTCTGAGTGGCAGCTGGTAAAACTTAGAAGGTGGAGCCTGGTTGGGGGAGGGAATCACTGGAGGAATCCTATTATGCAGTACAACTTGATCTCTTCATTCTGTCTCTGCCTCTCTGCTTCCTGTCACCGTAAGGTGAGCAATCTTGCTATCATGTATCCTTCCACCATGATGATCTACTTCACCATGGTTCAGGAATAACAGAGACAGTCAAGTATCAAATCTCTGAAACCACCAGTCAACATCGTCTCCCCCCCCATCCACCATGTTTATCATCAATAAACACTTCATCACAGTTCTGAGAGCTCCAGAAAGCAATCTCAGCATCCAGAAGCACTCTTCATCAGAGTCACCCTCCAGTTCATTAAGCAACACTATGCGTGCCAAGGTGTCTGGCATGCCAACTACCCACTGCCACCTTCTGAATTCTCTTGCATGAGTTTCACAAGATCACAGTAGCTTTTGCTTAGATAGTTACCTGGTATTTCAATACAATTAACTACCATTTCTTGAGCAACAGACATTGCTATTGGCCCATTATTTGAACTAACACAATTAACATTGATATATTCCATATAATAATTAAATTATTAGCCCCATTTTATAGGGCAGGACATTTTGGCATGAAGAAGTATGAGTAACATCTACAAATTTATACATGGTACAGCCAGAATTCATATCCTTATCCTAGTATGGGATAATTGGCTATTACTCAGCTACTCATGCATGGTATCTGGACACCAGGCGAGCTGGACCTAGAACTGCATTCTGTCTGACCTTCCATCTGATGGACACTAGCTTTTGGTGAGTTTTGGTTAATGGTGGACCTTCACAAATACAGTTCACACAAGTCCCCAGGTTCAGATGACAAACAGGGAAGTGGATACAGGAGGGCTCATGATTGACAGGTACAGTGTGAATTGGTTCACTAGTATAGGAAGATAGGGACATGCGGGTATTTGTCATACTTTGATGATTTCAACTGTTCATTCTAGGGAGCATGAGGTTGGCCTTGGTTGTAAGGAGCATCAGATGTCCCAAGATGGAACAATATAATTAGAACGTGGAACACTGTCCTGGAAAGGGACATCTTTCTCCTTGACTCCTGTGGGAAGCCAGTACTGAAGGCAAGGAGGCATCCTATTTCTGTGACACAGAAGAAAAACCATCCACTTATCCAAGACACCAGAGGGGAGGATGGGCAGGTAGGGCAGGTAGTGTGTGTCACTCTTCCCTACTCTGATATCTGAAAGGGGGGGTGTGGAATCTCCCATGATATGCAAATTAAGTCCAAGGACCAAGTTCCCTGTTCTGACATCCTTTAGCATACAGCAAGTACAACACATCACTGATGGATCAAGATATGTCAGCTCAAGCTCACTGGGACCTAAAGACTAAAATAGAATTGAGAACCATAGTCCTAGGGTAAAGATTAAAAGTGGAGGAGCAAATCTCATCTGGAAGTCTGACTGATTAATGGGTGCCAGCAATTGCAGCTCAGCTTTAGGAGACTTGGAAGTTAACAAATGTCAACGTTTATTAGTGGGCACAAAGTTATGGGGAAAGGACATAAGACAGAATCGGCAAGAAGAATTTAGTGTGAAGCAAGAACTTACACAGTGCCAATAAATCAAAGGCGCACACTGAGAGGAAACCCCACAAGAAGTTCAAGCAGGCCCATTAATAGGAAATGAAGGACCAGAAGGCAGAATAATTGAGTTATCCCAGAGAGGAAATCACATGTAAAGATGAATCTCCGGCACTGTCCTGCCTGATAGAATAAAAGACATGAAGAGAAGACTGTTAAGAGGGAAGAGAATGCAGAAGAGTGGAGATTGTTCTAGCAAGCTTCTTAATGACTCTACTTCTCTGGCCAATCTTTGATACACTAGGTAATCAGACTTACTTTCTTTGGCTTCCTGTTGTTTAACTCTGGATCTCATGTAGCCCAGGTTGGTCTCAAATTCTCGCTGTGGCAGAGGATGACTTTGAACTCCTGATCCTCCTGCTTTCAACTCCCACAGTGTTGACTTTGCAGCCATGTACTAAGATACACGATTTGTGAAGTACCGATGATTAAATCCAGGGCTTTGTGCATGCTAGGCAAATCGCTCTACCAACTGATCTGTGTCAGAAGCCCCCAGATTTCTATTAAGAGTGCAGAAATCAGCTAAGCAGACCGTAAGTTGGACACATAATAACTCCTTAAAGGAACAAGTGTTATGTCCATGAAGGCAAGACCAGACTGAGTTACAAGGGATGTTTGGGTTTTACTGCTGTAAAGGGACACCATGCCCAAGGCAACGCTTATAAAGGCAAACATTTAAATGAGGCTGGCTTACAGTTTCAGAGGTTCGGTCCATTATTGTCATAGCAGGAAGCATGGCAGCATGCAGGCTCGCACGGTCCTGGGGATGGAGCTGAGAAACACTGGGTAGAGCTTGAGCATAGGGGATCTCAACGCTCCACCCCCACAGTGACCTACATCCTCCAACAAGGCCACACCTCCTACAAGGCCACACCTCCTACAAGGCCACACCTCCTAATAGTACCACTCCCTAAGGCCAAGCATTCAAACACGTGAACCTTTGGGGGAGGTCATACCTATTCAAACCACCACAGGTTGGTTTGTTAGATGAAACACTAAGATCCAAAGAAGAGCTAAGCAGAGGGAGAGAGGTGCCCACGTGACACTGGGAAGTGGTTGAACCTATCCAGTGTGGTGCCTAGCAGAAGCTAAGTCATAGGAGGTGTGTGTCCTGGTTTGCTTTCTGTTGCTACAATAAAACATTCTCACCACATACAACTTGGAAAGGAAAGGATTTGTCAGCTTAAAAGTCTGCGGCAGAAACTCAAGGTAGGAGCTGTTACATTCCAGTAGTTATGAGTAATCTTGATTGTCCAACTTGACCACAACAAGTTGTATACAAGTACAAAATTACCAAAAATTAAAAAAACAGAAACAAAATTACAAAGCTTAGAATAGAAGTTAATTAATTAAAAGTCTTTGCTTAGTAATCTATTCAGAAAAAAAAATTGAAAATGGAGTTATGTTATTTTCCTGTGGCTGATATAACAAAGTAGCATAGGTGAGTTATCACCAGCAACATGTAAATTCTGTAGTTTGGAAGCCAAGACCAGGGTGGATAGGATCTGGTCCTCCTAAAGCCCACAAAGGTCTGCTCTATGTCCTGTAGCTTCTAAGGTTTCACTGCAAGCCTTTGCATCTCGTGTGCAGCATCACCAGATGCCTGCTTTGCTGTTCTAGGGAAGTCTGCCTGCACCCCTTCCTTACATCATCCTTTCTTCTCCCATCCTCCCCATTGTCCTTAGAGCAGCGGTCACTCCAGACGACTCACTGGTGAGCTCAGGCACAAGTCCTATTTGCCAGTATTTCACTATAACCTCATCATCACTGCAAAGACTAGTCACATTCGGAGGTAGGAGGGAGTAAGGTTTTGATATATTACTTGGGAGACAAAGGTCACCTTTAAAGATGGGAAGAGTCAATTTGAAACTGCTTGAAATTAGTCACCTCCAAGAGCATTGTGCATTCCCAGTCCTGTACAACACTGTGCAAATTCAGGCGTGTCCATCACTGCTCACAGCTGGACCTGTGCATCCTGGTGCACACCCAGAACTGCAGAACTGGCACATCAGGAAAAAGTCTTAGAACCTCACTTCTGTGTTTGTACAGTTTAACCTGTTCTTTGTACCTCAGCTGTCATCCTCCAGCCGTGCCCCTCTGTCCAAGGCTCATACATAGCCAAGGGCTATCACTTCTACAGTGGAATTCAGTCTTGAAGACCTCTGCTGTAGTGGTTACCTCACATGAGTCCCATGTAGGCTCATGTCTCTGTCTCCTGTGGACCATTCTGGGTCATCTGTATTGCCACCTCTCTATCCCTAAGGCCAGTTCCTTTTGAGAGATGCCAGGCTCCATCCTGAGGCTAGGAATCCCTGTAACAGCATCTGTAACACCTGTCTATCCATGCCAGCTTCTTCTGCCGAAGGGACCTGGGAGAAGGCTGGATGCAGAGTCTCCGACTCCGCCCCACTTCCTCTCTGGCCTTTCACAGTCTCATAACCTCACTGCTGTCTTTTTTCTGCGGCACATCCCCCCATCCAGGTCAGCCCCAGATCCCTCTCCTAGCTGGAGAAGGAAAACCTGCTCTGATGCACGAAGCTCCTTGTGTATCAATTTTCTACTCTTGAAGAATCTTTGCTAAGGCATGAAGATAGAGTTAGGAGAAGCTGAGACTATGCTGTGTGACCAGCTGCCCTCCAGGAGTCCAGCAAAAATGAGAATCTGGGAAACTAGGCCCAGGAAAAAGAGATGCTTCGCTGAGTCTCTCCCAGCAAGTCCTCCTGGCTGGATAATATGTCTAACCTTGAGGCGACATAAATGCATTGCAAACGTGTATTCTTTACTAGAATAAAATTTCACTGTGGTGTAAGAGTGTATTTAAATATGAGATATGTGTGTGAACAAGTAGGATAGAGTATAGCCATTAATTCAAAGAAAACTCATTAATCTGAACCTTTAAAGTTCTGGTTCACAGCACTTGGTTAATAAAATAATCACCTCTCCGTTGTAAACGTTTTCAGCAGCAGACTTTCATGTGGACTCGGATACCTGCATAGGTACTGCCTAGTACTTTATCACCTTGTCTTTACCAGCCTTATCATCCCCCAGGCAACCTTGATTCATGCCCCAAACCTTGAGCCCTTTTATTTGGGACTGTACTAAGGTGAGCTTGACTGTCATAGAGTTGACTCCTATTCCAAATGATCAATGTCTGACAGAGTCAAACAGTGCACTTGTCTAAGTCTTTTATTGTTTCTTTGACATTAATTTTCCAAAGGGGGTTGAAGGGTCACCGGTCCCAAGGCTGCTTTGGTACTGGTGTATGCCCTTCCCCCCAACATACCCCCAGTGTGTTCTTGCCAAGTAGAAACTTAGGTAGAGTCTCAGAAGGAATTGGACAGAGTGATTGACCTTGGGGATAGGAGGTGGCAATACAGATGACTCAGAATAGTCCACAGGAGGCAGAGACAGGAATCCCCAGGGGACTCATGGAGGTAGCCACTGCAACAGATCTCCAAGACTGAGTTCCAGCTGTTGAAGTAAAAGCCCTTGGCTGTGTGTGAGCCTTGGACAGAGGGGCACAGCTGGGGGACGACAGCTGAGGGCTCGATGCGCCAGTTGTATAGAAACACGGGCAGATTTGAGGATTTTGGTTTGTCAGGAGGTGGCAAATGGACTTCAGGTGTTTTGGCTTCTAGTAAGGGTGCTTAGCACACCCAGCAGCAGGCCACTGTGGAGGGATGAGATAAAAAATTAACACCAAAACCGAGAAGCATCTATACAGGGAAAGCAACGTGGCCACCCAGCTCCCTGTTCTCCAGGTTTATCCACACAGTGAGATCTGCAGCAGCTATCCCCTCAGCTGGCCCTGGTCCTGAGACCCTCGGTGGCCTCCTGGCCCCCACTCTCCACTTCAGGGATCCTTGGCTTCCCATTAAGTCCCTGTTGGTCTTGGAGCACTGCCCTGTTTAGGTTCCTGTACAGTTAAATGAGGTTTCGACTCCCTGTTCCCCTGGTCATGTTCTGTACAGAGTAGATACTGGGCCCGGCTCAGGGAGGAACAGGGCCATAAATCATAAGTGTCAGAATCTTTTCAAGTTAAATCCCTCAGCTCTCCGGCCCATCATTCACAGCAGGCTCTGGGAGCTTCGATTATGGAAATGCCTTCAGTCAAGATTAAGAGTTTCATTTGCTTATTCATTCAGTTTCCGGACCTCTTTTGCAGTAACGATTTGGGAGTCATCTTGCAAGACACTCCTTAGGTGCAATTTTCTAATTTGAAAGACAAATATGAGTGACATAGTCGTATATATTTTTGTAGGGGAATGTTTCTGAGTTGGCAAAAATTTTAATTAATACTGCTGACAAAATTGAAAAGTAACCTGGTTACAAATAATATTCCTATGACCCAGCTGGAGAGGTATCGAAGACAGGAACAGGAAATAGTATTCTGTCCCCTTTGTCAATTGTCGCTTCCCTGACTTTTAAATCCCTGGGTCCTAATCCTTGCAGCTCCTGGCTGCCTCATAAACTCTCCCCGTAATGAACATTTTATTTAAGCAATTTTTAGAGATCAGAATTGAGCTCATTTCCTTCTGCTTTTCATTTATGCTCTCTTTAATCCCTTCATTCTCGAAATCTAATTGCTATTTTGCTGGGCCCAAGTAGCTAACCTAAGCCTTCCTTAAGCATTCCTTGTACCCGTCCTTTAGTTCTTAACTACATCTTCTCTTTAGTCAGCTAAACAAAACTTCCAGGATATTTCTTGGGCAAATAGAACATTTCAGAGTCTTTATTGCGGTTGATGTTTCAGCAGAAAGAGTCTTGTTGTGAATTGTTCTGTCTCCTCGGGACATGACAACAGAACGATGGGTACCCGCCATTAGAAAGCATCTTCTTGTCTTGAACAAAACATTAGTGTTATATTTGGTACAAAACCAAAGGGTCATTCAATGTGTGCACCTTCCTTTTCCCCACATCTTGCCAGATGTGGGTTTTGATCACAGGTTTGGGTATCATTGTGCCCCCTTTAGCCTTCAGCCCCATTGGGGCACTTATCTACAAAAGGCATGTGTATGACCCAGGTTCTATTCCATGGACACACCTAGTATGATGGCTCCAGCTGTCAAGAAAAGAGGCCTGGAGAATCGCCAAGGTGATGCCTTGTCTAATTGACACAGTTTCATCCAAAGAAAAACCTTTAGAGGGAAATTTAATGATTAACCTTTGGCAAAAATAAGTTTTAAGTGTGATAATGAGACCAGGATTTTTATCTATCTATCTATCTATCTATCTATCTATCTACCTATCTATCTATCTATGCATATTTATGTATTTATATATAATCAACTGTGTTGTGAATGGGTATAGGAACATGTGTACACAATACATATTTACAAGAATATAGGGCTCTGTATCTGGCTCTTCAAAAAGAAAAAAACCCATGATTTTGGCCAGGTCATAAAATGCTTGACTTTATGAGTACTAGCCATAAGGGGGGTATACACCAAGGCCACACAGGAAGGCACGTGTGTGGTCAGGCAGGTTTCTCATGTATCTCCTGGTGACTGGATTCTCTTTTTACCCATAGTTGAGGAAGGTTTCAATGGTCAGTATGTCTACTGTCATCCTGTATCACACAGATATAGGATGGACACTCATGGGTGCTATGATCTACCAAAACTCCAGCTCTAGTCCCCTCCAACGACATCCAAGCTACATCCAGCAAGCATTCCTGAATCTTAATTAGAAACAAAAACAAAAACAACTTTTTTTTCCATTTCAACTTCAGACCTGACTTTACATGAGGTTCTCTCTGTTCCAAATGAGCATCCTAGGAGCCTATCAGAGGGTTGAGAAGGGTACCTGACACAGCCCAGTGACCATCCCCTGACCTGTACTCACTCAACCAGCTCTTGAGACTATGAAGAGAAGCCAGCTCATCACTTGCAGATAAACACCTGAGCAGTTCACAGAACCCACTTGCCATTTTCCCACAGGTGACAACTTTGAGAAATGAATGATCCTCCATGCCCAAGACAATTTGAAACCTAAATGAAGCTCACCTGTAGTAGTCCATTTTCTCTTGCTATAACAAAATGTCCAAGATGAGGTAATTTGTAAAGAGTAGATGCTAGATCAGTAAAGTATTTTTTGTGCATGTGTGAGGACCTAAGTTCAATCCTTAGCAGTCCTGTAAGAAGCTAGGTACTGTGCTCCATGACTATAGTTCTGGGCATTCAGAAAATGGACATGGAAAGATCCCTGGGGCTTGCTGGCCAGCCTTCTAGCAAAATCTGTAAGGTCCAGGTTCAGTGAGAGACTCTGTCTCAAAAAGGTGGAGACTGACCCCTGGATTCCAGATACACAATGATATGTACATTTGCACCTGCTCACAACAATAAATGAATACATACAGAAGGGGGAGGGGGAGGAGAGGAGGAGAGGGAGGGGGAGGGGAGGGGAGGGGAGGGGGAGAGGTTAACTTAGCTTGTGGCTCTGAAGGTTTTAGAGAGCACAGACCAAGCATCAACTAGGCTTCTGGTGAGCTCCTTCGTATTGCACTGTAGCACTGCAGAGAGCATCACTGGGTGAGTCACAGGAGGAACGACTTGTTCCGTGATAGCTCGGCCATCTTGCTCTCTGCTTACCAAGCCACTAGGGCAATCACGGGAAGCTCCACCCTCATAACCTACCTCATAACCCCCCCAATCCCCTCCCCCAACTATCAATAAATATAATTTGGAGGATTTCAACACATGAATTTTCGAGAAACATATTTAAGCCAAGTACTGTCAATATCTCTGCCGTAAGTTAAAAGGGAAATTTCCAGCTCTCACACACTACAAAATAATGTGATGTAGAATCAACTCCGAATTTATTATGTTTTGAACTGCTGTAAATAACCTTTTGAAGAAGAAAGCCTGCCTCAGCTGCCTCATTGAGGTTTAAAGTGCCCAGGGAATGTGTTTTGCTCAATTGCAAAGGGCTATAAAATGTCATCGCTGTACTGTAGATAAACTACCATTGCATAATCACAGCATAGAATGTTCTGTGTCACAAGTCATCAATATATAAAGCGACCAATATAAAAGAACCACCAATTCCCAAGACAGGATGCCACCTCAGTGTACTGTGACTGAGCTCCAGGGATCCATTATCCAGAGCCCTGACCACCAAGCAATTTCCTTCTGGATCCACATCAGAGTCTGGATGGAAACAGGAAGAAGGTGAGGTTAGGACTTCCAGGAAGCAGCCAGAAACCCTTGCTGACTGCTCAACTCTGGACCTAACCCCACAGCAACTGAACTTAGCCATGTACCTTTTGTTAGCTTCCAAATGGGAACAGATTGTGGAGACTTACTGAGCTGCACCAGCAGACAACAGCCTCCAGACAAACACGAGAAAGTTTAACAAGGAAAATGTCCTCAGTTCTTCAAGCAAGCTCCTGGCTTCTATAAAGGATGGAAGTGAAGCTTCGTAGTTGGGGCCTTCAACCACATGTGAACATTATTTCAGCCCCATAAATGCAACTCTTTATGGGAGCTATAATCCCAGTGTTTTTACCCTTAATAACAATAAAGACAAAAATACATGTTCTTCAGAGACCAGAATCACAGCTGAGCACAAAGAGTCCGGTCCAGGCTAGCCCAGAGCCTGACATCCAGTTGAACCAAGCAAGCAAATCCCCCTGAAGAAGGCACTGTCTCCTAGAGGGGGTGAAGTCTGTCAGGCCCCATTTAAAAATTCAATACATATGCCGCATTGCAAATTCTTTTTAAAATGTATTTATATTCAACCTGGACATGGAAATCAATGCTTAGCCAGAGCTCCATTCACACCTTGACATAGCTCATAACAGAGAAGAAAGCAGTGAAATTTAAAATGTTGTTAACTTACAAATGAGTTTTCTTGTTGTGCATGAGATGGAACTGACCAGATGGCACAGGTTCACGTTTAATGTGGTTTTATTAATATTCTTGCACTGTCTCCTCTGTGTTTTCTTTTTTTTCCTCTCACATGACACATTAATACATTATGTAGTTCATTTGTGTCCCTGCACTGTTGGTGTGATTTCCTGGACATCGAGATGCTTTTTTAAAAAAAATGGTTTTTATTATTCATCCGAGTACAATTTTTTTAAGCCTTTGGGGATTTCATTCCTCTAGGTCCTAGGTTTGGTTTTCTGTGTCCCAACAGTTTGCCCAGACTCTGTCTCTGGCCAGTAACCATCTCCCTCCGGAGGTCTGTCCATCTTTGAATACCACCTTCCTGTGGGATGGAAGTGGGGTATTCTCTTCCCGGGAGACAAACACCTCCACAGCACCCTTGCAACCCTCCAGAGGTCATCTTTTCTTCATACTATCTGTTCCTCCTTGGCTTCAAACTCTTCAAGCAATGTTGTTGATTTCCATTCTATTGTTTGGTCCATAGCTTCTGTGCACTTGGGGGACAGAATTATAGAGGCTGCGGGGAGACTCGGGGCGGGGGAGTCTCAGGAGGATTGGAGTGGCAACTCAATTCCCCAGGATCCAGTACCTTGTCTCCACGCAATAGTGCCCAATGCCTCCCTGGAAGCATCTATAAACATGATATGCTGTCAGTAGAGAGACTCTTGCCCCATAACCCACATGGATGGAAAGGCCTTTGGAACACCAACCATTTTATCGAAGGTGTTAAACATGCCAAGTATGACGGCCTTTAAGACAGGTAACAAACCAGGTTTGTCTTGCAGCCAAAGTCCCTTTATTCTAGAGTGTCCCCTTCCTCTGGGGAAGTTCCTCAAAGCCATGCAGATCAACATGGATCTATCCCTGTGTTCCTTCTTCCAAGTCACACTTGTCAAGTCCCCCCCCCCCACCAGGGGCTGTGGCCACCAGCCTCAGACCACAATGGGCCCAATGGAGACCCAACCACAGGAAAACATGTGAATTCCCAGGCCAACCTTGTGCCCAGCTTGGCTCCCCTGGTGCCTTTTCCTCTGCACTGAGCATCCCACAGCTTCAGGAAAGGCCCAAGGGAACAATGCCAAAGAAACAATGAAGTAGTTTTCCCTTTTCACCCCACCCCCCCCCCGCCCCCCGCCCCGTCACCCCCCTCTTGCCTTGGCTAATTAAATTTTGACCCTGTGTATCCTTAAGCCTATCACCTGCAGTCAGTCTTCCCAGTCTAGGAGATCTGGGTGGGGCCAGTCTCCGGGAGAGCCCAGGGGGCATACAAGAGAAAGTGTCCGAGTAGAAAATAATTAATTAATTCTCCGACAAGCCTGATGAGTGAGCCCAGGACAGCCAGGTTCCCAGTGGGAGCAGTACTTCTGCTTACCAAGGCAGCTGTGTAGAGGCTCTCCTCCATTGCTGCCCTTCCTTCCTCACTCTTCCTCCCACCCTTTCCTCCTTCCTTTTTCCATGACTTCCTCCTCACTTCCTTGCTCTGTTCTCATTACCTTTCTCCTGTTCTAATATTCTCTCTGCCTTTCTTCCTGATCTTTCTTTCTTTTACTTTGTAGCTGGAAACAAGCAGGAGATGAGCCCTCACAACCCAGGGGCTTCAGAGGAAAGGGGCCTCTTTCCCTTGGCATCTTGCATCTGCTCACTGGAGAATTTGATGAGCGTTCACTGTTCTTAATAAACACGTACAGTGTTTCCCCTGCACGGTGTTTCTCAAACACACCTCTTTGGACTGTGCCCTCAAACTATGGAGCACAAGAAATGCTTCCTGGAGTTTCCTTCGCTGGTGTTCTGTCACAGCAATAGGAAAGGTAACAAACACAGAAAGCAAATGTGCCCCCTTTTGTGCCCTGCAGAAAAGCAGAGCACTTATGTGCAAGTCCCAAAGCAGAAAAGGGCCTACCCCAAACTGCATCACAAAACACTCCCCCACAGGGCTACATGAGACCATCTCCAGCCTGAGGAAGATCACCAGACTTCACTCAACTTCCCTCGTTTTCTCAGCTGTGAAACACAGACAGCTTGAGAGGGGACAGAACTGTGATGGAGAGATGTGGAGCATAGTGACTCTTGGCAGCAGTGACATGGAAGGGCAGGGCTCATACCCAAGGAACTGACATGCCTCTCACCCCAAATGACTCAGCTCCTTTTGCAGAAGATGCATCGAATAGTCTATATGATATGCTATCAAGACCAGGGAACAGAAGGATAAGGGTCACCCCAAAAAACACAGTGGAAACAATACACACACATGCACACACACATATGCACGCGCAAGCACACACACACACTGAATGCACACATATACACTCATACATGCATACACATGCACACACACATGCACACTCAAATGAATATACACACATACACACACACATGCATACACACACACATATGCATACTCCTTGTCTTAGTTATGGTTATGGTTTCACTGCTGTGAACAGACACCATGACCAAAGCAACTCTTATAAGGACAACATTTATATTAATTGGGGCTGGCTTACAGGTTCATAGATCAGTCCATTATCATCAAGGCAAGAGCATGGCAGCATCCAGGCAGGTAGAGTGCAGGAGGAGCTAAGAGTTCTACATCTTCATCTGAAGGCTGCTCGAGGAATACTGACTTCCAGGCAGCTAGGGTGAGGGTCTTAAGCCTACACCTACAGTGACACACCTACTCCAACAGGGCCACATCTCCTAATAGTGCCACTCGCTGGGCAGAGCATATACAAACCATCACATTCATATACAGTTGCAACCTAGAGCCTTTGCATTAGCTTTCTCCTTTACTACAACTGGTTCTCATCCACATGTGAAAAATCAGGGATTCCTCCACATGGAGACTCTCAGCATCCCAGCATCTAGTAAGTCCTCATCACAGTGGCATTGGAGCTTCTTTGTTTGTAGTTAAACATGTGAAGAAATGATACACAACGGGGTCTAGGCTTGCCCTACATACACAATGCCTGGGTAAAATGAGCATGGGGGAACATGACTGCAATTCCATTATTCCAGAGGTAAGACACAAGGACCAGAAGTTCAAGGTCGTCCTTGGACACACAGAGAGTTCAAGGTCAGACTTTGCTACATGAGCCCCTGGGGGGTGGAGGGAGAAGGAATTTCCCCTCTCCAAACAAAAAAATAGAAGAAATACAACTTAAGCATTAAGTACAAGCTCATTTATTGGAGACTAGAAATAACAGAAACAAGAAAGGAGACCAGCAAGAAGATCAGTCACCAGCAGCTCCAAGGAGATCAGCGTCACAGGGTAGGCTGGTCAGAAGTTATGAAAGTAGCCAGTGCTGAGTTATCAGCCCTTGGGTTTTCTCTATGGAATTTTAAGTCATTTTTCTCAGTCTGCCCTTGGCTGAGACGGTCATTTAAAAGATTTCCATTGCTTCCATGACAAAGTGGGATCCATAACAGGAGACAAACAGTACACTTCTCTGCTGGCAAATTGCCCTCCTTTCCTTTTCAATGCATCCTGTTGGAGGGATGCTCACCCCTCACTGGGGCCTGAATCAGTGCATCCTGTTGGAGGGATGCTCACCCCTCACTGGGGCCTGAATCAGTGCGTCCTGTTGGAGGGACTCTCACCTCTCACTGGGGGCTAAAACTGCCTGACGTACACATAGCCCCATTGCCCAGTCCTCCAGTCCGTGTCTGTTCCTCCCACCGTGTCCTACTGGGCAGTTTGTTCTTGCCGTGTGTGAAGGACTCATCATATTTGGGGCTCAGGGACTGAACTCAGACATCCCTAACTTGGAACTTGGGGGTTTGTTTTCCACCAGTGGGACCTTTAAGGGACAGGGAGCTTGCAGCCGGAGCTCCACAGGCAGAGGCACAACAGGAAGATCATAGAGGCCTGCTGCTGACAGTGAGAAACAGTGAAAAGAAAATTAAGTAAACAAGAAAAAGCTGAATGGAAACAAGGCTGAGAGAATCACATTTATCACCTTTCTCCACTGCTTCGGCCCCTGGCTGTCCCCAGACGCTTTCCCAGACAGCTATATGCAGCTTTATTCAATGTATGTGAAACCCGAAGCACTCATGGAGAGTGTCCAAGTCATTCCCTTAGAGCACCACAGGTACCTGTAATAAATTTGAACTCAAGCCTCCCCAACTTGGGATCTGGGGATAACTGGATACAGAGGTATCAACGTAAGCCATCAGGGGAACCACAGAGAGGGATTTCCTTGGAACCAAACTCTGACTTCATTAAAGCAAAAATGTTGACAGCTGTATCAAGTATGGCCAACGGTGAAAATTCCCTAAGCATATGTTTGTATGCTGAGTTTTACTCTGACTTTATTCCCTGTGGAGTTAAGCTCCTGTAATTTTACATAACATTAAGTAAATTCTGAGGCAGGAATGGTCAGATTATGGACATTGATTGCTGACAAGCCTAGAACATATATTGACAATGTATTAATGAACCAGGAGTAGCCCATTTACCAACTTTTAACAATGGTCTCCACTAGCCAACTCTCCTCCCCAGTCTCAGGTCCAGACCATGTATCCTGCCTGTCCCTCCTGGCAATAGATTTACCACTGTCTCAACCAGACAGGGATGGGCCAGGTCAACACACTGTTGATCATTTCGAGGACCATGTTGGCCTCAGCCTCCGATGAGGGAGTCAGTAAAGCCCTGTGTTCAGTAATTGCAACAACAATGATCAAGGACAGTTCAATGTGGACCAACCAGGACCAGCCGTGAGGTCTCCCTGACAGGGGCTGTCAATGATCAGACTGAACAGGTGCCACTGGCTCACCCAGACTAGAGGTCACCTTGTATAAAGAGGCACAGCTAGAAATAATTCATTCTTTTAAAGGGTTACATCTTCTCTTGAATTTGCTTAAAACTCTCCCAGCTTCCTGGGGTTTCTTAGGTCTAGAGTCTAATCCCTTTTGGGGACAGAGGATGACCTAAATAGCCAAATGTACAGACAGCTCTCAGCTCTGCCAGTAAATACAGCAAAATACAGAGTAATTAAAGCTGATCTCCCTTTAGTGCCTTAGAGAGAAAGCTTTCCTCTCATACCTCAAAACACGCACATGGCATTGTTTTTCAGGGATGCTAACAGTTGACTGGTCCAGTTTTAGCACCACGCCAGTGAAAATCACATGCTGTGGGCAAGCCCACCGTTTGTTTTTAAGCAAAGAGATCCTTCTAGGATCCTTGGCCAAACTTGAAAAGAGTTGGGCTGAACATTTAATTACAGAGGGTGACTTCACTTTATTAAAACATCTTTGCTCATCAGCGAAGGAGTTGAGTCACGGGGAAGTGAGCTGTAAGGAAGGTCATACACAGGATGCTGTGGGTGATTCTGGGATGGTGCCTGGGAGAGCCACTCCATTACACACAGGCGCACAGAGCCCCATGGCGTTCTCCCTGTGAGCCTGCCTGAGCATGGCTCCAAAGAGTCCAGAGATATGGAGACCACTTTGGGCTCTAAAAATAGATCCCAATAGCTGCTAGAGACACTCGGTTGCTCTGGGCCCAGATGTGCAGCATGTTGGCAGCTAAGAGTGTGGGATTGCTCAGTGGGAAATGGGTGTTCTAATAAAGAATTCCAGCCACAGACAGCGCTACAGGCTGGACTAGCTTCCAGGTTGTTAAGTACCCCCAAGTCAAAGATCTTTATGATCCCTTTTGAGGGTCACATCTTCCCAGGAGAGCCCCAGTTTTGGACAGAATCCTTTAACGTTTCTAGGCCCTTCCCAACCCTAACCTAATCCTAACTTAACTGCCCGCCCGAACTGTGGAGACACGCCTCTCTGTTTGTTTCTATTATTGGATACTGAGTAGTTTTCTATTTTAAAGAGCCTCTCCACCGACATCAAAGAAACAGACCTTCCTTGTTTAAAATCTAGAAATAGACAAAAGATAAGATCTGATCGTATTACATCCTTTAAAAAGCAAGACTGGGCAGGCGAGAGGGTTCAGCTAACAAAGTGCTGGTATAAAAGTACAAGGACCTGGGTTTGATTCCTAGAACCCATTTAAAATAAAGTTAGTCAGTGTGGCACATGCTTGTAATCCCAGTGCTGAGGAGGTGGAGATAGACACCTGGGTATCACTGGCCTGCCAACTCAGCCTGCTGGTAAGGTCCAGGCTGGTGGGACCCTATCTCAAAGTATGTTTGGGGGTGATAACCAACATTGTCCTCTGTCCCTCACACTGGTACACACACCCTCCCACCCAATGAAACCCTGAGGTCATCCTGAAGAATCTATGCTCACCCAGGTTCCTGTTGTGATGGTGTGAACAGTCAGCTGACCACCTCCCACCAGCTCCTAGCCACACCCATCCAGTAGCTGGGAACCCAGAAAGCAAACAGTGACTGAACCCCTGATGTTGTGAAACAAACTCTTAAGCTGACCACAAACATGAGCACTTGGTCATAGGACCAATGGAGTGGCATCACTCCGGAACTTGTAGAAAGCAGAGCCACGCCCACCCCAGTCACACAGTCACACAGGTGTGTTATCACGAGAAGCTCCAATCGGCAGAGGGGAGCCTATGAGGCTGAGGGTCAGTCTTATTAGCAGCACACTGGGCTTATTGAACTCCCAGGTGCAGGGAGGAATTTATCTTGATACAGAAGAAAAAAAAAAAAAAAAAAAAAAAAAGACAGCACAAAGCAAGATTATTCTGACTTATGTCCCTGAAACCAAAGCAGTGTCACCTTTGATTCTAGCAACAACTACCAAACTTGATGTCTGTCCTATGATTTATTTCTTGACAAAACACTCTTAATGTAGGTTATCTTTATTGCCTGGTGACCACCGCAGTAGTGGAAGGCAACAAGCAATTACAGGAACCTTGTGTTATCTGCTCTGGCTTTCTGTCATCCTCCCTTCTGTGCTGTTTCTCGGTTCCCCAGACTAGCTCTTCCCACTTTGCATTTCTGCCAACACCTGATCCAGGCTTTATCAGTTCTTATCCACTGAGCCAGCGTTCCCGGATAAGGGAACTCAGAAGAGAAACTAGGAATTCTTTGAGACATATTTATTTACATTTCCTGCCATTTAGACAGTTTAAATTCAAACATCAGTCCTGTCTTCCTCACTGAAGTTTAACCTTGAGAAGAAATTATTTCAGCAAAGGAAAAAAAAATCCTGTGTCCGTAGTTTCGAGGACTCCCTCCCCCATACCCACTAAGTTAACTTCTTGGAATCTCCAACTCTGGCTGTGCACTTCATATCAATGCCCCTGAGAACTTGCAAATTTCGGAAGCCAGTGGGTATCTTTGCCACACGGAAAAACAAAACAAAACAAAAACTTGTCTGTAAGATCTGTGCCTCTCACTCTTACTGCTGATTCAGCCGCATTCACAGGTCAGCGATTTCTAGAAGAAAGAGCCAGAGAGCTCCTGTAGTCGCTGTAAATACCTATTCTCCAGCCACACAAGCCTGACACAGAGTGTCATTTCCTCTACCACATGGAGAAACATTATTCTTTCTTTAAAAAGGGAGAGCTTTTTTTTTTTTTTTGACACAAACTTTGCCACACTCTGAATGATATGTGTGCTTTCTATGTTTATTAAACTGCTATCCAGCGGGAAAAAAGCGGCTAATATTTTGACATGAAGGCCATTTGAAGGTTTTACTGCTTTCGAGGCTGATCCATTTTGTTGATAAAAAGCTTTCTCAGGGATCCCTGAGGTACCCCCGCCTGCCTTCCTGACTCTCCCAGAACCTGAGATTTCTTTCCCCCTCTCTCCACCTCTTCCCACCAGACAACCAACCCATTAAGTATGTCCCAATGAATGACTAATTACCAGCTCATTAAGGTCGTCCCAATGAATGATGTTATGGCATTAGAAAAAGATTTGAGATAAACATCCCAATATCCATGATACTGTAGACCGGGCTGAGTGGGAGAGGGGAGGAAGAAATGGAGACGTTACAAGCTCCACCCACCACGCTATGGCGCGCGGCAGGAGCTGGGGTGCCCTGATAAGGCTCAGCACACCCTATAAAAACTGCAAGGGGTTCAGCTGAAATGTTATACATGCTCTTGGGGAGCAGACCTCCAGGGGGGCCTTGTTTTGCTGACATGGAAATCGTAACAGAAGAGATGCATGGTCCACCGGTGTGTGCCAGTGAACCTGAGAAGGATGACAGGGAAGGAAGGGACTCCAGCCTTAGACATCCCACAAAGGACTCAAATGAAGCAAAACCTGGAGGAAGTGAATTCTCTGCAGAGGGCCAACCCCTGCCAGAGGAGGGGAACAATACCAGCACAGTCTGGCCTTCATCTCTATAAAACACACACCATTATGCGGTCTCTACGTTGCTTATTTGAACATTTAGGAAACAAAACAGGAATGGCCCCTGTTTTCCTTCCACTTTAAGGACACAGAAATCATTGCTGCCCCGAGAACAAAGATGGCCTTTCACGCTCTGCTGGTCCCCGGCATAACATTAGCAGTAACAGAACAGCACAGACGGTAACCCAGAGGTAAATCAGATCTCACAGCTACCCGAAAAACCAAATTACCAGAGAGCAAAGTGCAGCGGCACCCTCGAAAGTGCCACCTGCACTTTAAAAGGCTTTGTTTTCATTTCTCCCCGGCATTCAGAATCCTGTTGCCAACATCGATCATGGGATTTTAGTTTCTCATTTCAGTAACAGCTCAAGTACCTCAGCTCTTCTGCTTATAGAGTCTCAAGAAAGAAACATCAACTTAATAAATGAAATCACATGAAAAGATCTGGATTATTTTATCTATCTATCTATCTATCTATTTATTGTCTCATAATTACACTGAAGTTGCTTTTCTTTATATAACTGCCCAAGTATCATGGGATGATGCCTCCCACACAGGGGCCCCTTCAGCTTCTAATGAGAGGCAATCACCCAGAGCTAGATGCATAGAACTAATTAATTATCATATTTGGCCAGGAATTCTCTGTAGCTAAAGAGAACTGAGATGCTGAACATGGCTTTGTCTATGGACGATGGAAACTTAGTACCCCTTGTTAAGTCACGTGTCTCTGAAACATCTCAGCAAAAACCTACATTATGCAAAAACCCCACTTGATGTCTCTCTGTAATATCCATCTGGATGGACCCACTGTCACAGCAAATATGAGTCAGTGTGGATTTAGGCATTTAGGCAGCATAGGTAATTTTTACGTTTCTAATTTAGTTAATGGTGGGGGCGGTGTGTGTGGAGGAGGTCAGAGAACAGTTGTCAGGGACTGCAAGCTGCTGCAAGCCCCAGGGATTGAACTCAGGTCCCTCTTCATGTCTCTGAAAGAGAATCAGGGTTGACTCACAAAGGGATATTGGGGCTAACGTCTAGGAGACTCACAATTGTTATCAGTCTTGTCATTCACCTAACACACTCCAGGTGGAGTGTTTCTGTAGCACAGGCTAGCTCCTGGTTCTTCCCATTCACTCTTGTGACAACCTAAGCCATGTAAGAAGTTACAGACAGGTGATAGAAAATTCTATCATCTATCTATCTATCTATCTATCTACCTACCATCTATTAACTATCTTTTATCTATCATCTATCTATCATTTATCTTCTATCTATCTATCTTTCTATCTTTCTATCTGTCTGTCTATCTGTGAGGGTCTTCTGCATCTCAATCTGACCTTGAAATCTCCGAATAGCTAAGAATGACCATGAATTTCTGGTCCTCCTGCCTCTACATTCCAAGTATGGAATCACAAGCAGACACCAGCATGTCTGATTTTTGTGGTGCTGGAAATTTTAACCAGAATTTCATTCACTCTAAGCAAATATTCCAGTGACTGATATGCCCAGTCCTGCAAACATATTTGGAATGCAGGAAAGAGGTGTCTTAATGCCGGGTCTAGAGAAGGTAGAGAGCACATGATTAGGCCAGAACACAGTTCTATGACTGAGTTCATTCATGTAATATGAAAAGAACGCCTCTAACGTAGCCAGTTGGTAAGCAGAGACTCAAGCATCTGCCTCAGAGAATCCTAGTGCAGGATGAACATCTGGAACCCAAAATTCCAGAATGCTCCAAACTAGCAAACTTTTGGTGGCAGAAGTAAAAAAAAAAAAAAAAAATCCATATCATGAAATCCCGTCTCACGCCCCAAATTATTAAAAATATGGAAATTACTTTCAGGCCACAGAGATAAGATACTTATACATGTGATATAAAACAAAAGATATAAATCAAAGATGAAAGTCATGTTTAGACTTGGGTTCCATCCCCGAGATACTGTATAATAAATGTCCAAATATTTTCAGATAAAAAAAAATGTTAAAATTCTAAATTGTTCTGGTTTTCAGCATTTTGGAAAAGGAATATTCAGCCTATTGTGGTTTCAATGTGAAATGTCCTCCACGGGTCAGCACATTTGGTCACTTCTAGTTTAGAATGTCGTAGAGCCTTTAGGAGGCTGAATCTTGGTCAAGGGGTAGATCACTGAGGATAGACTTGAGGTTTGATACCCTAGCCCTACTATGTCTTCAGCATTCTGACTGTGGATGTGGTGTGGCCAGATACTTGGAGCCCCTGCCATCATGACTACACTGTGATGGACCGTACCCCCCCCAAACCGGAAGCCAAACAAACCCTTCCTCCTGTAAGATCCTTTTTGTCAGATAAGAAGGTAAGAGAGAGAATCAGATACCTTAACCACCCAGGACCTTGTCCAGTGGGCGTGGCTTCTGAGTGGGCAGGGATGGCAGGACAGGGATCTGCCTTCTCAACACCAGGTTTATAAATGCATGACTTCATGCCTATTTGGGGGTTGTTTATTTGTTTGTTTTTTTGTGGGCTCTAAGATCAAACTCAGGTCCTTATACTTACCTTGCTATCTTCAACTGAGCAATCTCCACAGCCCGGTGATTCTATTTGCAACAGTGTGAAACTCTGCTGTACCATCTCATGTTCCATCAACAATGAGCAAAGGATCCAGTTTCTTAATATCCTCATCAAGGCTGTTATTTTGGGGGTTTGGTGGTTTTTGAGTCACCTTGACAGAGAGCTGTGGGTGATCGCTCATTTGATTTATTGTCCCACCTAATGTCTGTCCAGCTATCCCTCAGATGCATCCTCGATCCTATGACAGATTTGGTTACCAGACTCAGTGTATTGGTATTTGGTGGAAGACAAAGTGTTGAGCATCTGTGGAGTGTTAGGTATCATGCTAGATCAGGGATTCTTAACCTTCCTATGAGAATTTGTATATCCTTAGCCCAGGGAGTGGCACTATTTGGAGGTGTGGCCTTGTTGAAGGAAGTGTGTCACTGTGGGTGTGGGCTTTAATACCCTAGTCTTCACAGCCTGGAAGCTAGTCTGATCCTAGCAGTCTTCAGATGAAGAAGTAGAACTCTCAGCTCTGCCTATACCATGCCTGCCTAGACGCTGCCATGATCCTGCCTTGATGATAATGGCCTGAACCTCTGAACTTGAAAGCCAGCCCCAATTAAATTTTGTCCTTATAAGAGTTGCCTTGGTCATGGTGTCTGTTCACAGCAGTAAAACCCTAACTAAGACACTTCCTAATGCTTCTACCATTTAATACAGTCCTTCATGGTGTGGTGATCCCCAACCATAAAATTATTTTTTGTTGCTACTTCATAATTGTAATTTTACTACTGTTATTGATAGTAATGTAAATATGTGATATGCAGAATATCTGATATATGACCCCCCCAAGGGGAGTCGTGACCCACAGGTTGAGAAGCACTGCGCTAGGTAGATGGGTTTGCATGTTCTGCCTAAAGAAAGGTTAGACTCGGGGAGAAAACTCAAAGGCTCCATCAAATCAATTGGCTTCAGCTTTCTTAGAAGGGTCTAGCCAGGGTCTGGGGAGTAGAGAGAAGCTCTGAACTGTATGGGAGTCAGCCGACACTGGGATGGGCACACAATCCCAATGTAAATACCCTGGGCTCTTCTGTCCCCTTCTGCTTTCTCCTTGGTAGGCTCAGGTTGCCTGTGGCTTGGGCCTTGTTATTTTGGGAGTTGGGGAGGGCTGGTATAGCACTGGGTTTTCTATTTGGCAGTTTCCCTCAGCCCACAAGAACAAGAAAACCACATCTGAGAAAGGAAAGAGCCACATACCTTCCCAGCCACTCTGTCCCTGTCAGGCCCTGAAATAAGGTGTGGGGGTGGGGGTTGAGACAGGCTGTCTCTCTCATGTGACAGCAGCTGGAACCATATCTCCCAGGGCCATCACACATCCTACCTATCAGCCTTGCCTGGCAGCCAAGGAGATACATTTAGATAAAGCAGCCAGCAATCCCGATAACAAGCCCCTCAAATGTCAGGCGGCACAAAGGAGAGCATCGATTGCTACTGCTGGCCAGCCTTTCTCTTTCTGCAGCTTTGCCGGCCTTTCTCTTCACACTCGGTAAAGCCACAGGCCAGCAGAATCCGCCTGTGGAAAAGGCCATTGTGCCTGGACACACATTGTGCTCCTGGCTAAATGGAATTTCGCCTTATTTTCCCAAGTCCTTGTCCTTCAGGCCTCCCAGCTAGGCCAGGCTAAATCAACTCCCCGGGGACCATCAGCTGACAGCTGCATGAAGAAGATGCTATGCAAGGAAAGATGCAGGGAGCAGGAGTGTCAAGCTGGACCATGGCCTAAGATTCTCAGTGCTAGGAGAATGTCCTTCCTCCTATGAACAAAACCATTCGCCTGCACGGAGCTTGGCAAGAGTCTCTTTCGAGAGATGTGAAAGGCTGCAGAGAGGAAGAGGGTAAAGCAACTTCAAACTCATGACCCATGACCCCTCCAGAGACCATTCTACCAATGGGCTTGGAAAGGCTCCCTCAGAATATCCCTTCAATTATTGATGATATCAACTGTGATGTGAATCCAGGTGCCAAGAGTATACTGTGTGCTTCTATCAGCGAGCTGTCTGACAATGCTATTCAGCATTTAATTTCAAATTTCTTTTTCCCCCCCTTAGGCATAGTCTTCATACAGCAGAGAGCTAGTAAAGAATCTTTTCAGGTTTGATTTGTGGCAATAGCTACCTCCCTCCTGAATGCTTGCTCATTCACTGACCGTTTGTCTTGGCTATCTACCGTGGCATATTTTCTAGTGATGCTAGAGCTTCCATGGAGGAAAAAAAGATAAATGATAATATGCGTTATTATAGTCTCTTAATAGCTACTGGTAAATAATACAACATCGTCTCTATTCCGGTCCAGTATGCCTAAAATAGTTACTCTGGAGTAAAAGCAGGATTGGGCATCAGAAAATCTGCTTCAAAAGATTTCCATATTAAGAAATCTCTCTGAACGGAAAAGTAGAATATGGAAAGAAATAAATCTGGATATAAAGAGTTTTAACATTTTAATAACAATGACTCACAGCAAAGATATTAAATCCCCCCCCCAAAGACATCCACATCAAGTGTCCAAATCCCATGAGTGTTTGAAAGGCTTCCCAACACAGCGAAGTTAAGGGCACAGAAGAGCTAAGTTTGGTAATCAGTTTTGACATAGAGAAATTAACCTTGATAATTCAGCAGCATTAATGTGAACATGGAGCCTTCAAAACGGAAGAAGGGGACAAGAGAATGGGTTAGAGCCATGGTAGAACTGGTCATGGGAGGTCGGGCCCACTGAGACTGGCCTTGCAGATGCAAGAAATATCTGTGAGCCACCAACAGAGACAGCTTCTAAACGGCAGCTGCAGAAGGCACAGAAGCAGATTGTCCCCTGGGGCCTGAAGAAGGGATTTCAAGTTCTCACCAATACAATGGCTGAAGAACTAAAGGCACTTATGGAATCGTGGTATGCTATTAACCAGAACCAGCCACCATCGTTCAGAGTTCTAAATTTTACAGACTAAATCAAGCCCTTGATGAGCGTATCTCTAAGTTATTGAAAAGCCGTGTCAACTGTCAACACCATGCCATATTCAAGATTTTTCTAGATGAGGCTATGGGATTTCCCGTCACAGTGAATACCTCTAACCCAATTTGATGTTTAGAATGACCTGAGAGCAGTCTCTCCCTAATGACACCACCTCACTACATGTGACAGACATCAGAAGTGGCATCTATAATAGCAATGCTACCTACAATATGAAGAACCACACCATTTGCCAGTGAGTATCCAGAGCTCAGAAAGCTGCTGTGGATGGCGGGCTGGTGGTGGCTGTGGAGGGTTGAGCCCACACACTTTGTCCATTCAGAGGGGACACAGCCAGTTCTCCAAGAAGGTTAGTCTCAGACCAGCAAAGACAGCTCAGTAGGCAAGCACTTGCCTTCAAGCCAGACAATAGGAGTTCCAATCCTGGAAGTTACAGGGTGGAAGGGGACACCTTACCCCCACAAACTGCCATTTGATCTCTACAAGCATGCCTTGTATACACACACACACACAATTAATTAATTAATTAATTTTAAAGAATGGATACTGTTCAAGATCCTACAAGAGGAAAAAAAAAACAAAACATTAAGTTCATAGTGTCAGAATATCCAGACCCATTAAAGACAACAAAGCATGAAGTAATCTGCAATGGCGGAAGCAGCCAGTGGCCCAACAAAGATGTATTCTTCCTTCACATGATTCTAGAAAGTGAATGCCTGGCCTCATTTCCCTACTCCTTCTTCACAGGAGTATTCCACCATTTTTTCCACTAATTTATTGATTTATTCACTTTACATCCTGATCACAACCTACCTTCTCCTCCCAGTCCCCCTTACATAGCCCCTCCCATTACCCGTCTCTCTTCTGATACCCTCTGGGTATCACCCCACCCTGGCACACCAAGTCACTGCAGGACTAGGCATATCCTCTCCCCCTGAGGTCAGACAAGGCAGCCCAGTTAGGGTAACGGGATCCACAGTCGGGTAAAAGAGTCAGGGATAGCCTCCACTCTTGGGGGACCCACATGAACACCAAGCTGCAATGCACATCTGCCACATGTATAGAGGGTCTACGTCCAGCCCTTGTATGGTCTCTGATTGTCCACTATTTCTTAATAAAGGATGATGTTCAAGAGCTACACACAGAAGACAGTGGAGTCAAAATGAGAATATATTCGAATCCCTAGTCACCACATGGAAGACCACCTACTGTGCTCACTGGGCATATTGTTAATTGAACCAATGGAAGTTTAGGATTTGGTTATTGTCAGTAGGGTTGGTGAAGTGGCTTGGGGGTAAGGTGTCTGGTGCCAAGCCTGTCCCCCTAAATTAGATCTGAGAGATCCACGTGGGAGAAGGGGATAAGAGACTCTGGCAAGTTGTCGACTCATTTTCTAGACAGGGTGTGACACACATATGTATACGCACATAGAGGATACACACACACACACACACACACACACACACACACACTGCAATTCATTAAAAAGTCCAATAAGACTCAGCCTCTGTCAGCTGGAAGACCTATTTCCTGTGTAAATTCTCACCTTGCTCCAAAGTGAGGCTGACTCTTTTCACCTGGGTAGCAGTGTTTCTCTTCCTTAGTCATCCTCTGCTAGAAGCTCCATAGAGGCACAGCCTCCCCATCAGTGGATCCCAATTCAGTCACTGCCACCACTGAGGTCCTCCCCTGATGCTCTCAAGACCTCTCTTGTCCACACCAGACACACAGGGCACCCGGAAGCTCTCTCATGAAGAAACACCCCAGCTACCCCATATCATCCACCCTGTTCCACACTCTCCAGCTGCACACCTTTGTTCCCTGGACCCCGTGTAACCACTATGACGCCATCATTACCCTATGTCCTGGTTTGTTTTCTGTTGCTGTGATAAACAATGTGATCAAAACTAACTAAGGAGAGAAAAGGGTTATTTGACTTACACTTCCGCGTCATGTTACACTTCCGGGTCATGCCCTTCACTGAGGGACGTGAAGGTAGGAACTCAAGCAGAATCACAGCCTGGAAGCATGGAGGAGTGACTCTCTCTCACTGGATGGCTCCCTAGATCACCTACCTTTCTTATATAGCCCATACCTGCTTAGAGATGGTTCCACCTACACTGGGTCTGGCCCTTCTAAATTAATCATTCGGGACAATCCCCCACAGGCCCATCCATCTGGGACTCAATTAAGGTTCCCTCTTCCCAGATATGTCCAGTTGACAATAAAAACTAATGAATACACAGTATTACTAAATATTATTAGCAAAACCTATTACTATTAAGTCGATCTGTATGAAATAGTCACATTGCAAGATCAAAACATCTGCCTGTGAGCAGTTTCCCGAGCGTTGAGTTAATCACATAAAAGTGAGAAATTTCCTACCCTGGAAACCAAAGACCTAAGCCATCAGTCTACTGTGGGTCTCCATAGTCCTGATGCATCTCAAGCATTCTCTAAATTCTGTGTGTGTACAGTCTCTGTCACAGAGTCTGAGGGCCACTCTCCTTTATCAATGGCCCCAGGTCTCCCTTTCATGATAACCACTCACATATCACCATGTGTCGTAAGTTTAGGAATGGATTAAAATCCACATCACATATTTCATCGTTTATATTATTCTTTAAGAAACCTAAGTTTCCAAGGCTGGGAGATGGCTCAGTTGATAAAGCACTTGACATTCAAGCATGAGGACTTGATTTGGACTCCACCAGGACCCACATAAGCCAGGATGTGTTCACGTGCATCAAAATCTCCAGTTCTTGTTGCCACAGCGAGATAGGAGATGGAGACCCTCAGAAGGTCACTAGACAGCTAATCTTGGGGCCACAGCAGCAAATGAGAGACCCTGTCTCAGATGAGGAGTCAGGGGCTAACAACCAAGGGGTCCACCTCCACATGAGAACTGTGGCATATTCACATGAACACACAAAAACACACATGCAGGGTACTTTTTAAGCAAAGATCTCACCATAAAAAAAAATTTAAAGTATAGATAACTGAAACCCAACCTAGAAGCAGAAAAAATAAGTTTCAGTTTCAAAGACTGTTATTCTAAAGGCATACACAAACACACACACACACCCCGTAGGAGTTCAACCAGTTTCTTGGTTGTCCTCATGGCAAAACACAAAACCGATTCTTTGGCATTACCGTGAACCACCCTCCCAAGAAGACACCATTCCTGGAAGATCCACAACCCTAATAAACAAAAGTGTTGCAATTATTTTTGGGAAATTGAAATGCTACAATTTATAATATTTGAACATACATCCAACCCATAGTATAACTCACACACATTGAGATGGAAGCTTCATCTCAGGAAGTAACACTTTTCTAACTTGACAAGGCCATCCTGGAAACCATGTTTCCAGGCCACTTTGTGCATTTTCTTATTATTTATGTGTTGTTAGAGACCATTTCACCAGAACAGAGCCATCAGCAATCTCAGTTCCCCGAGGCCTCATTCTCAACCCTCAGGGTCTAGCCTCATGCAAGGTCCTCTCAGGTCAGTACAATCAAAGAGGAAGTCTCACTTTACTCCCACCCACAATCTCTAGGTTTCAGGAACTGTGGTTGTTTGGATGAGAATGACCCATAGGCTCATATATTAGAATGCTTGGTCCCCAGTGAGTGGAACTGTTTGGGAAGGATTAGGAGGTGTGGCCTTGCTGATGGAAGTGTGTCATTGGGGGTGGGCTTTGAGATTTCAAAAGCTCATACACAGAGTCACAGAGTCTGAGGGCCACTCTCCTTTATCAATGGAGAATATATAATCTATTGTCTATTATATATGATAGATATATATAAATGCCTGCTGCTTGTGAATCAAGACGTAAAGCTCTCAGCTACTTCTCCAGCAGGATGCCTGCCTGCCATCCACTATGATTCCCACCATGATAGTTATGGCCTCATCCTCTGAAACTGTAAGTAAGCCCCCAATTGCTTTCTTTTAAAAGTTGCCTTGGCCGTGGTGTCTTCTCACAGCAGTAAAGGAATATGTAGGATGGGATTATATGTCTTATCAGACTTTGGACCACATCTGTCACCCTAGAGATCTGGACACCACATTCTACATTCAAGTCCCACCAAGTGCTTCCGGGTCATCAGCAGCCTGCTGCCTGTGATATCTGCACATGGCAGTTGTGACCTTCATTCCTCAGTTCAAGCAACACCCTAGGTGTCCTACTGTCTGCATAGGGAAAGACATCATTCTTTTTATCAGCTGGGAACATGGAGAAATGGCCATACATCCCCATCATTCCTTCCAAAAATAGTCTTGGATAGAGGACCTACTATGTTCAAGAGAGGAATTGCCCTCGGCACAGAGTAGGAGTCAGAGTAGAAAAGGTAAGGAGGGGGTCCTCGACGTAAGTAACTATACCCCCACTGTCAGGACAGAGTAAGAGAAAAGAGAAAGCAAGTGTTGTTCATAGTAATCATTCTCCCTGGGTGGAAGAGAACAAAAGGCCAAGGATGTATGAAAGCGCTTCATGTAAAGAAACCTTGTAATTGGTTGTGTTGATACTTGGTGTGTTGGTTTCCCCAAGGAGCCTGCCATGATCTGATAAAGCCACATAGCCCACAGTGATGTGGCTTCTCCCTGTAAATCTGTTTCAAGAGGATTAATGTCAGACCTCAAACGAATGACCTGGACATGGCATACATATGTGAGTTCCATGTAAGGGTGTCTTAAGAAGCAAGGGCTTCTTCCATAGGTCTTTGGGCCCTGCTGGGCTGAGTCCTCATTTCTGCTTCCTGGCCCTTCATCTCCTCAGTGCCTCGTTCTCAAGCATTCCCTACAGTTCCCTGCTCTAGGTGGGGACCGCAGAGTTCACTGTGACACATTTAGTGTCCTAGGGTTTCCCTGTGAAAGACAGAACTGGGTTTAGCAAAGAAATTTGAGGGAGACCAAATCTGCTGGTGAGTGATCTGGCGTGAAAGACCAGGCTGCAGAGCCTCAGCCCTGTTTTCATGGGTGTGGACATTGCATGTGGTGGATGTCTTTCGGTCAATTGTAATTTTTCTTCCTTTGATTATCATGGCACGAAATGAAGCATCCCTGGATAGCACGAAGGAAATAAGCTTCCTCTTGATGGAGTGTTTGTGAATCATAAGATCTTAAGGGGGTTTTGGGAAATTCCCAGATCGATTTAAACAAGGAACAAACCATTTTTAATTCCACACCGGACTTGTCCAGGAGCTGCAGGGTTGACTACGCAGGTCATCTCCCTCCTATGTTAAACAGACATTTTCTTACCTAGAAGATAGGGTTAATGATATAATTACCATCGCAGACTCATGGGGATTAAATGAGATAATTTATGCAAAACATTTCACACAACATTTGGAATGCATTAAGTCTTTTTTAACTGTTGGACAATATCAGTGTGACCGCCACCCATCCTTTCCTCTCTTCCCTCAACAAAGGGATGAGCGTCAAATGAGAAACAATACACAGAGATGCCCAGCTAAGCACATAGCATGCTGTGGGTCCCTGACCCAATTCATTTAGATTCTCCTTTCCTTCCTCAAACACTGTCAAGTTCAATGTTGCTGCTGAGAGCTCCCAGCATCCAGCAGGTCCATTGCAAGAAGGAGTGAGTAGACAGAGGGGGAGGGAGGTGAAAACAGAGAATCCAGTGTCTGCTGTAATTGATTTTCTTCAGGCCAATCTCAAGGAGCTGGGGTGGAAATGGAAGTCCATTTAGCTGACTTGTAAACTCTGCTCTTGACCTCGGAGAACCCGAGGTCTTTGAACTCATCTGGGTTTCTAAGTCTTTGGCCAGGAAGGAAAATTTCTCGCTGATTTTTCATGCCTTCAAAATGAATTAATTTTCTAAATGGAAAATTGAAGTAATTAGGTTATAGATTGAGTGACATTTACAAAGGTGAAAAGCTGGGAATTTTCCATCCTTTATTAAACACTTATTAGGTATATTAAGCAATGCACAGTAATTACTTTTTTTTTTCTCTCCCAAATGTGATTATTCTTTTCTGGCTGGGACAAGCTCTGTCTCATAGGATCCAGTAGACCATGACCACTCTACTCAAAAAGAGCCAGGTCATCCACTGCACTGCAGTTCTTCCCAGATCATCTTGGCTGAAGCAGCGGGTGAGGGTAAGGCAGTATCTCAAGCAGGGCGCATAAGAGTTTGGTTGGTTGTCACAGTGGTTTTGGCTTTGGGCATCCATGTATATGCATCCTCCTCCTCCTATTTCAGTGCAGTGAACCAACTTGTCCGATAAGGAAGTTAACTTACTGACTCAGAACTACTGTAAATAGAACCTATTAAGCATCCTATACTCTTCTCTAAGGTCTCTGAGCCTACAACTGTGTGTTAGTCGGCATGTTATAACTGAAACAAAATGCCTGAACCAAACAGCTTAAAGAGACAAAAGGTTTACTTGGGCTCATAGCTGTAGAGGTTTAAGTTCCTGACTAAATAACCTTGCTCCTTTGGCCAGTGGGGTTAATTGGGGACAGCAAGGATATACAAGATGATAGGAGCGCATTACAGAGAAAAGTCTGCACTTCATAGCAGCCTAGAAGTGAAAAGAAGAAAAGAAAAGGGGCAGTGTGTCCAGGGTATTGCACCATGACATAGATTCCTCCCTTTCTTTAAGGCCTCCACCATCACTGAAAAACACGCCAGTATCATTTGGGAGACATTGCAGAACTGAACTGTAATGAGCACAGAGAATATCAGATCCAGCTTCTCACCTTTGTGCTTGCGTTCTGGAGAAGAAACAAGTAGGCAAATGAAATGAGAGCTGTCAGTCAATCCGGAGCCCACTGCAATGGCAAGAAGAGATGATTATACTGGGCACTGTTTTCATATCAGCTGTGTGTGTGAGGGAGATTGGCAGCTGCCAAACACAAGCACTTCAGATGAAGGGACTGAGAAGTGTAAGATCCTGGGCAGCCCAGAGTTTCTCAGGATCACCAAATAGGAGTGGCCCAGTTGACTTGCTGGAGGTTGGTCAGAGTCCTGAGAGGACAGTGATGGACAGTCACCATAAAGACTTGTCTTCATGTCTGAATATGACAGGAAGCAATGGAGTTGTAACACCAAAACAAACAAACAACAACAACAAAGCAAAAATAAAAAACAAAACAAACAACAAAGCCCCATGTGTACCAGTAAAATCCTACAAGTAAATTGGAGAGATTATTGCCATGAACTTTGCCCCTGTCTCTGTCCCCTGAGGGACAAGACAACACTTTAGTCTTAACTCTAGACTTTTGGGGTTTACAAAAGACAAGGGCAATGGGAAGAGTAGCTACCACGGGATCAGGTCCACCTTTGAAGTAGTGACTGTGTACTGAGACCTATGCTCCCATTCCCCAGATTCAAAGCTTAGGTCACCAAGTGCTTCCAAGCCTCAATGTTTGTATCTGAAAAGATGAGTGATTGCTAAATTATAGGAGTTTAAAGTGCTTTCTGTGAACCCACTGCTTGACAAATACCACCATGTTTAGCTTCTAATAGATTTCTTCCTACTTGTGTGTCTATGACCCCCATCTCAAACTCTGCATTCATGTATCCACTCCTTGGCTCCCATCTCAGCCCCCAGCCATGTTCCACCATGCCTTTGAAATTCCTAAAGGAATTTCACCTCTACCTCTGCTTCCTGATACTCAATGGCTCTCTCCATGATCTGGGGACACATAAGACATTAGACATATTCTCATCAGTCATATCAGAGATGATGTCATATTGGAGAAGGCATGATATCAGAGATGATAGCATGCGCTTTCAATGTGTAGAAGACAGGCATATGGCTACATATCACACAGTGGCAGTAGAACCTCGTCAAAGAATTATCTGTCCCCAAAAACCAAATACGCAGCAGTTGGCTCCACTTTAATGAACTTGTGAAGCCCTGTCCTTCACAGCGTTGGTGCCAACATACCTACTCCCCAATATACTCTACTGTCTGGTTCACTATCTCAGCAGCTCTGACTCAGGTCCTAGCATACAGTGGTTACATCACCAAGTGAGTGGGAGATTGCCAGAAGAGCATCTCACAGGAACATTTTCACCATACCACTCCCACTGAAACTCTGTAGGCCAGCGTTCTAGGAAGTTGAGTACCAATGAAAAGTTCCACGTCATGACCTCTTCAATCACCTCTTGTGGTTTAAGGATCTCGCCCTCCGAAGGCATAGGATAAGATACAATCACTTGGTGCAAGTTCTTACAATTGTTTTCAGAGATACTAGTAAGAGAAAAACACAGCATATTTTAATCAAACCCCTCACAGACATAGCCTGTTGATTTAGCTAAAATGGCCGACTGCCGAGCCCCAACCGCAAGTCTGTCTCTGCCTCCTGGTGCTTGGTGGTCAAGCATGTGCCACCACACTGCTTTTTGACACAAGTTCTGGGCATTACACTCAGGTCCCTTGATTGTGCATCAAGCATTTTACCAACAGAGTCATCTCCCCAGCTCTGCTCCCTGCCCTTTCCTGTCAGCTTGTCCAGAACTGTCAATACCCCCTCCCCCCAGGGAAAAGTATTAGTATGATGCAAAGAGAAAATAAGGTGTCTGAAAGAACCTGGAAACTAACGAGCCTCATGAGGCTGAAACACAGAGGGATCAATACAGTGTGAATAAAGGCAACATTGTAAAAAGAAGCCAGATGCAAGACAGGATACAAGTGAGCTGGTGAGGTCCCGCACCAGCCCGCACCTCCCCCATACACACACCACGCTGGCAACAAAGCTAGGACTGGATTTAAGAAAATATGTTTGAATTTGCCTTGTCAGCTCATCTTTGCTCCTGTGTGTGTGTGTGTGTGTGTGTGTGTGTGTGTGTGTGTGTACAGAGAGACATGAATATGGAGGTCAGAGGAGAAGCACCATTCCTCAGAAGCAGTCAGCCCTGTTTATGAGATGGGGTCTCTTGTTGACCTGTGGCTGGCAGAGGCCAGCCAGCCCTGGTGCCTACCTTTCTTAGCATCCCCCACCCCCACCCCCCGAGAGTCTAAGTACACACCACCACACCTAGCTTGTTCTGAGGTCTCTGGGGATCCAACTCCTGTCTTTATGCTCATGTGACAAGTGCTTCCCTGACAGGCCTCGCTCCAACCCACAGTTCAATATTCTGTAACAGAGTCCTATAGACTGGTCTGTGCAAACGGTACAAGATAGCCTTTCTATGATGAAGGAGCCTACCTGCTCCTTCCAAGGCTGGTCCTAACTGGCAGCTTTGGAACTCCATCTTCGCATGGTTGAGAGAGGTGGAGGGAAAACACTTTTGTCTCTTCCTCTTCTCCCTCCCACTGGGGAGGTTCTGTCCTCAAGACCCCATCTAAACCTAGTTACCTACAAAAGCCTCCAAATACCATTTTATATAGGACTGGAGCTTCACCTCTACCTCCTCCCCCCCCACACACACAAAATATTCTTTAAAAAACATAAGCAGAGAAATGTTACATGATGCATAGAAAGGGCAGACATCTCTGTCGACCTCTCCTATCACCTTCTACAACAGCAGTTCTCAACCGTCTTAACGCTGTGGTCCTTTAATGCAGTTTCTCATGAAGACCTCATGGCCTTCCGTCATAAAATTACTTCCATTGCTACTTCATAACTATAATTTTGCTGTTACGTAGAGGCGGGTCTGATGCTAAGGTCCTATTTTCCCATTGGTTCTTGATCTGTCAGTAAAGAAGCCATGGGCCAATTGCTGGGTGGAAGGAATAGGCGGGACTTCCGAGTCCTGGGGGAAAAAGGAGACTGATGCAAAGGACAGGGAAGGTCCTTTGGAAAGAAAACAACCAAGCAGCCTTGTGAGGTCTCAGGAAAAGTGGGGCCCTGTGGCTGCTCCTGTAGGCAGGTGGTCAGGGGTGTTTAGCAGGGACTAGACGTATTGTAGCAACTAAAGTTTAGGGCAGGTGGGAGGCACAGAGATAAGAATTTGGTTAAGGGCACACTTTTCCAGACAGGAGATAGCAGCACCCAGCAATTGTGTCCAAAGACACATTGAAAAGGAACAACTAACGGTGTGTGTCTTTTATCTGTGGATTCAAGGGAAGCTGGGTGGAGGCTGGTAGCACTGACCATCCTAGGAGCTTAGGCGGGGTAGCTAAAAGCTACACACAACACTATTATGAATCATAATGTACATATCTGTGTTTTCAGGTGGGCTTCCAGGACCCCCAAAGAAATGTTGTTTTACCCCAAGCGGGTCGAGACCCACAGGTTGAGAAATTGCTCAAAACACTTCTGTGTTGTGGCTAAACACCTCTGTCCAGACCCATCCTAGCCTCTTCTGTCCACAGCTCTTCCTTGCTGATCCTCAGTTTCCTTATCTATCAGGTCATGACAACAGCACCTACTTTTCTGTGAGCAGTTGCTGTGGGGGTTTGGAACATGACAGGCATCAGTTAGTGTCAATTTGCCTTCCGGATTACAATGTTTCCATTTACAGCTGCCTAAGGAACACTGCGGTTTTCTTGGTGCAGTTAATCTTAACTAACTTTTAGGAGGAAAGTCCTTTGATTGAACAAATTTATATCAATGTGTTTTCTGGTGAATACAGTCATTAATCCTCCAAAAGGCATCTGGTATAGTTTTTGGGGGGCCCGTGTTAACCTAAAACGATTCAGCCGTTTGTAAGTTTGTACATGTCCAACAGTTGACAGAACAAAGTGAGAAACTATGGACTTAGGTTGATGAGAAGTCAGTCTCCAGAGGTTGAAGATGGATGCGACTCCCCAGCCTTGGCAACCAAAGCTTCCCATGTTAGCCCGGTCTGCCCTGGCCTCAAAGCTTACCTTCTGTCAGCCCGCTCCATACAGGCACATTAGGACATCAATAAACTCAATCCCAGTGCCCTACCAGGACCCTCTTGCCCACATGAATAGTGACCTGAAGCAACCATGGAGCCACACACTTGTGAGCAGTATATCAGCAAGGAGACAAACCATCGCAGCTGCCTTGAACGTGGGAAAGTTCCTCTTGCTTTCATTTGCCTCCTGTCAGCCCAGAAAACACAGTTCATCTCCCACAATGACAGCTACAAAAGGCCAAAGTCATTCCTCAACACTGTGACTTGGATGTTTCTTCTGATCATGAATCTGCATGGATTTCTCATAGGCATATGTGGACCCGAGTCTCACATCTGTCACCAAACACCTTTGTCATTTTTTACAGGTTATTTCCTCTGGTGAATCTTAAATATTAACATCTAGCAAAATGAGTAAGGACCTTCCTCCAGGCAGGGTGAGCTGAGCTTACAGTAGGTGGGGGCTGAGTCCACACCCAGAACTTCTGGAGGTAAGAGGGCTTCAGTATGTGAGTGCTGGCCACACCCCATCTCCTGAAGGATTGGAACAGCTGAGTCCTGTCCCAAATCCCAACCCCAAGTTGGCAGTGCAGAACAGGGTGTGCACACTCTGTCCTGATCCCCATGCAGACCACCACAAGGTTAGGCACTACCGTCAGTAATTCTCCTGTGAAGACTGCATCTTTACATTTTTAAAAAACTGTATTTATTTCTTTATTGAAGAAGGAAGGCATGTGTGGAGCTCAGAGGACAATGTGCAGGAATTGATTTTCTCCTTACACATTTGCCTATCCCAGGAATCAAACCCAGATCCTTAGCCTTCTCAGGAAGTGTTCTTACCCATTAAACCATTTTGCTATGCCCTGGACACACCTTAGTATTCTCGCGCACTTCCGTTCAATGGTCTTCCTAAACCAGGCAAGAATAAAAGGAGTAAAATTGGAATGTTTAAGAGATAGAAATCTGATAAAACAAAACCTGTGTGCAGTTCATGCCACTCAGGGCTCTGACAGTCACTACCCCGTCAGTCATGGGCAACAGAGGGCCTCCTGCCAACCCTTACCACACTGTCCTCCTGAGGCTACAGCTGTCACTCCCTCCACAGCATGGGGCAGACTCAACCACCAGACCACTAAGCACTGGCTCTCTCTGCTCCTTAGAGCAGAGGCTGCAAGGTAGCACCATGAGGCATGGTGAAGCGCACAAACCAACCCCACCGTGTATGCACACAGAATGGATTCTGTAGGAACCCTTCACATAGGAGCGAGTCAGGGGAAAACAGATTTATTGCCGGCATCTTACTAGCAGATAAAATTATATAATTTTTTAGTAGAACAGAGGGAATTAGGCAGAGGTAAGGAGAAGCACATCCTATTTCTAATCTATTCTATAGTCCCTTCTCCGTGGCCTTTGTATAGGATCAGCTGCTCCAAGGACTCAGACATCAAAGTGCAGGCCAATAAGTCAAAAGCCTAAAAGGGGTGTTGGCAATGTAATACTTCAGAAAAAGATTTGGAGGGGACATTGGACAATGTCAGTTGCTTATCAGTCAGTCAGTCCTCATCAGACAGTCAGTCCTCACCCTAGGAGTTCTGGTGCATAGTACCCCTCACCCCCGCCGGGAGCAGGCCTCCCACTTTCTGCCCACAAGTGATCCCTCTGAGACCTTCAAGCTGGGAGAAGAGACTGGGCAGGCGAGCCTGTCACTTCAGAGGGAATGCAGACACCCTGCAGTGATGTCACCAGCCACGGCAGCTCTGAGATGTCAGGTACCAGCAGCACAATTCATCAGCAAGCTGGCAATGTGACAGTCTGCACGCACAGCGGAGACAAGCAGAGCCCTGTGGATTTGTCAGGAGGAAAAAATAAGGGCCCGAGGACTGTTTCCACAGAGGTTCTCATGAATGCTGAACCGGGAAGAGGGGGTTTGGCCTGGTTTTAGACAGAGTTGTAACCACGCAGCCTCAGCTCTAACCCTCACAGCCTGATCCGACAGAAAAGAAGAAAGAAAGCTCAGCATTAAAAAGAAAACAAGAAAGAAAAGAAAAGCAAGAATATTTTTCACCAACAGAGTTGGGGGGGAGATAATAATTTCCATGATACACAACATGCAAATGTAAGGAAATGGGCACTTTGGGCAGCAAAATTAGTGAACCACCGATCATTTCGAGCTGACTTGGAAATGCCGCTGATGGTGGTGATGGTGATCTAGACTGAGAGATGCCCAGGGCATCAGCCACACTGGTGGTATGTTTGGGAGGACACTTCCCAAGAGAGACATCCGGAGAGCAACCAAGAAGGGAAAGACTCTTCCTAAATGTGGAATCCAGACAGAAAGGGGAAGAGAAAGCCATTCAGAGTGCTACCAGCTCCATCCCTTCCCAGTGAGTATGCCACAGGCATCAGACATGGCCTTCTCCAGCCTTTCCACAGAGACTCACACCAGCCACTCGAGAGGACGCCACTGGGTCTTTGTTTGGGACAAACAAACTGACTTTCCTTGCTCTGAGGATCCCAGTTCATGGACAAACAGTGACTGGAGTCTCTCTCTCCAGCATGTGGAAGGCCACGGTTGGATTATGTGACCTTCAGTCACAGTTATATGCCAACCAAAGAAATCCCCTTTAAAAATACACATGCAATATCCTGTATACCCCCTTGCAGGGACAAGATTCCTAATTCATTGTTTGATATAAAGTGGTCAGCCCTCAAACCACATATGCATAAGCTACAAAAATAGACACAGCAGGCTGTATAGATATATGTGAATGTGTGTGCGTGTGTGTGTGTGTGTGTTTGTGTGTGTGTGTTATCAATTTGAGGTGAGAGGAGTTGGAGCAGGGGGAAGGGAGCCTTGGGAAGGGTTTGGGGAGGAATGAGACAGGGGAAAGAGTTATAATTACCTCTTAATTAAAATGTATAAAAGTTTTAAATGGAAAACTTACAGCAAAAACATATTCCATGACACATATTCTATTATATACATTCTGTTCATTCTGCTCTTTCAGAGATTCCTGACTAATAATGATCAAAATGTTTATTTAATAGATGAAACCATTAGAAATTTTTCCTGCGATGGAGATGAATGTCTGTGGTCTCATTCAGTCCACGGAATAATGAAACAAATCACTTCGCATCAACATAAAGAAACAGCGGCGACGTTTGCAGCTAGAGTAGAAAGTTGGACAGCAGGACAGCAGGCACATATGATCCCACCATGTCACAGATGTTAACGTGTGCACAGGTGTGTAGGACTCTACAGGGGGAGTGAAGACTCAGAGAGGCTCACATCAGAACATGGCCACAGCCATCTTTGGGGACTGTGATTGGGAAACCCTTCTTTTCATTTTCATGTCTCAGTGGGGTTCAAATTTTTAAGAAAATCTCCCCCAACGCTTAGCGTTTGACACTGAGCAGAGTCCGGTGGCACCAGTCTTACCCCGGGGATACCCAGGAGGCTGAGTCTGGAAGATTGCAAGTTCAAAGCCTGCCTAGATTACAGTGTGAACTCATGGCCAGTCTGGGTTACTTAGTAAGAGCCTACCTCTCTCTTTTTTTTTAAATTGATGGTTCTGGTTTTGTTTGGTTTTGTAGCCACTGTGAGTTGGTTTCTAGCAGCCCCCTGGGTCATGGGTTATCCACAACAGTAAAGGGGATTGACAAGCTAGGAAAAGGGGTCAGTAGACGTGAGAGGTCAGGGGGTCAGGTATATGTGAAAAACATTATATATGTGTGTGGAAATGTCATAATGAAACTGTAATTGTGAAAACTAATATGTGCAAGTAAAAGAAAATAAATGCAAAGGGTTTGGGGCTGGGGCAATGGCTTGGTGGTTAAGAACCCAGGTTCGATTCCCAGCACTCACAAGGCAATTCACAGCCATTTGTAATTCTAGTGCTAGGCGAATCTGACTCTTTTTTGGCATCTATAGGCACTGCACAAATGTGGTGCACAGACATATATTCAGACAAAACACCCATACACATAAAATAAAATTAAAAATTCTAAGGTGTTGCAGAATATAGCTCAGTAGTAGAGTTCTTAACTAGCAGATGTGATGCCCTGTATCCAATTCCCAGTAATGTAAAAAATAAAAAAATTAATAATAAATACTAAGATATAAAATACTGTTAATATTTGTATTGATTATTATATTATAGTAAAATATAAAATAATAAAAGCTAAACAATAAATTCTAGAAATTTAGAGAGAGAAAACAAAAGAGAGGGGAATCCAGACCACTGAACACAAATATTCTTAGTGCTTCCAGGGTGTGGAAAGACAGATGCTTGCATGCGGACCCAATCAGTTGAAACTCTCTAGAAAGCAACCCTGGTGACTTGTATGATCTCGTAGATGTATCTATGCCCTGAGGTATAGCAAATGCACTTTTAAGGGACAATCATAGATGCACAGAAGAGAATATCATTCCCACGTAACTTACAATCGTGAGGTTTTAACAATGTACTATTGGGGTGAGGTCTGGCTCAGCAACAGAACATGTGCTCAGCATGTGCAAGGCACAGTTTCCTAGCATCATACTCAGAAGAAACAAAGATGCAAATACCTTCAATGCATGATCCCTCTTTTACACAGAAGTAAGGGTATTTACATCTACCAAAACTAATACTTCCTGCCCGCTTTGTACATCATGCAAAGTCAAGATGCTGCCATGGTCTCCTGGTTCCTACAGATACGGTGACATCTATGAGGATATGGAACTGTGTCCCGTCGACCAGCCAATGCTGATTGCACTGCAGACTCATATATCACCCACACACCATGGAACCAAAGGATACAAGCTGGTAGAAATGGATGGTGTCTACACAAACAGCCCCCATGCCTACCTCTCCCCTAAACCTGTAAGCAACTCTAGCCCCAGGAAAAGTGGATCAATCTGTAGCAACCAACACCTACGTGCTCTCAAACAAAGGGAATTTCTCAGGGCCTGGGTAATCTCCGCAGCTACAATGTTACAGATGAACGAGCACTATGTGAGCTTAGAACTCTGTCTGCCTGGGTCAGTTCCTGTAGCTGCACGTTTAGATCAGCTCAGCCTGTGTAAACTGCTACTCTCACCACACCCACAGTCAAGGCTGGGCTAGCACAAGGGCAGAGTCACACAAGTTTGCCCCACAGCATAAGGGAGTGAGAATATGGATCCCCAGTACCCACAAAAAAGCTAAAAGAGTTCATGATTTCTTTAAACCTGTGTTGGGGAAGTAGAGACAGGTGGGCCCCCAGCAACTGCTGGCCAGCCAGACTAGCAAATCTCAGCTTCACGTTCAGAGAGATCCTGCCTGGTGTACAGAGTGAGTTCCAGGACAGCCAGGGCTACACAGAGAAACCCTGTTTCAAAAAACAAGACTATATATATATTACTGACTGAGGGCTGTTGAGAAAGACACCCAACATCAACCTTTGACCTCCACACACATGCTTACGTGTGTGTGTGTGTGTGTGTGTGTGTGTATGTGCGTGCGTGAGAGAGAGAGAGAGAGAGAGAGAAAGAGAGAGAGAGAAAGAGAGAGTGTGCGCACGCATACACACACAAGCTACTTAATATCAGGGAGTAAGTTGACAATTTTCATTTATTGTTGAATTTTAACTTCATAAGAACTGTCTTATGTCTCCATTTTATGAATGAAGCCTGTGGAATTTAAGGTCACTAATGGTACATGAGGTGACAGAGCTGGGCTTTGAATACAGCCATCTGGCTCTGAGGTCCCATGCATCCTGGTAGATGTCTACCTTACCAGCTTCTCCACTGTCATGTGGCAACATGCAGGAAGGGTTTTCTGTGCATACATATGGTGAGCTATTAGCACAAGTTAGCCATTGGCATTAAATGTCTAAGCATCAAGACAAGAGTGACCTCACAGATTGCTAGGTCTATCCATCCCTCAGTTCCAGCGGCAGGTCATCCTCATATAAGAGAACTTTTGTATTCCTTCATGAAAAAGATCCTGCATCTTAGTACATTGTCAAGCTGTGACAGGCTCTAGGGAAGGAAGGGAGTACCAGAGGTCTAGAACACTCACTGTTGTGGTCCTGCCTCAGAGGGCCAATTGAGCAGGACAGGGATTTCTAGATGTCTTCACATGCTGATCAGATTTAACTGACAGGGGTCGTTTTGACCTCTACACCCCAGCGCTCACTCTACAGCAGTTGTTCAGAGCACTGAATGGACTGAGATGGACCATCCCTCCTTAGGAACAATCCAGTCCCTGACTTCTACTCAATCACTACTCTTTATCAGACAAGAAAGAGAACAGATATTATTTATCTCTCCAGATTTTAATCAAACAGATTAAACAGGAGGACAATCTGAAAACCTCGAGCAGTGTCCCTTGTTTTTAAAAAAGAATTATAAGATTGCTCACTTCATGGAACAGACGTTTGCTGACCTGCTTCCTGTGCTGTGAAAGGAAGATGAATTCTGAAGTCTTCCATAGACATCTTTTGTTTTTACTGGGAATCTTGGTTTATGTCATGGAGGCCACACATTGTCGGAGTCTTTAATTATGTACTATGGAATAAAGGTGCATGTCCCCACCATGTTGGACCAGGAGTGATAGTTCCAGAGGGGACCCTCACAACTGTCATGAGCACAAAAAGTCATCCCTAACAAATGAGACTTTATCAAACAAAATCTGGCCATGCTCCATTTGGACAGCCTCAGAAATATGAGCACATGTGCTAGATTTCTGTCACTGATGGCACATCTAGAGAGGACCCATGTGGTTCCCTACCTCATCCTCTGTCCCTCTCTCCTCCATGTCTAATTTCTTTTAAGTCAAAACAAATTATTACCCTTGCAGAATATAAAAGCTTTCAAACGCATCTGTCCTTAGTGCCTCTGAGCTGTTAAAAAAAAAAAAAAAAAATCATGCAATTACTCACTTGGCATATCCCCCAGAACTAAATTCAGGAAGCATTTCAGAACTTCCCATCTCAATACAAGCCTTCAAGGCAGAGCTGGTGAACAGCCCCCGACTCTGCAGTTACCCTAAGCCAAGCTGCCAAGAGAGTGACCCCTCCAGCTCCTTCACGCCCTGGTTGGCTGGTCTTGCTGCCTCCATTGGCTTCCATCAGCTCCTGGAGACTGAAGGGTGCTTAAAGGTCAGAGCTGCAGTATGTGACCACATCTTCCAGAGGAAGGAGCAATGTAGGACCAAGAAGAGATGTCCTGCATAATGGATTAGGGATGAGTCAAGTCAGAGGCGCTTCCAGGAACAGACTCCAGCTTCCTGGCTCCTATTAACCAGGCTCCAACTCCACAGAGGAATCGTGTGAGGGCACAATGACCTCACGCATGTTCTGAGCCCAAAAATATTTGTCCTAAATGCTCTGCCAGCTCTTCTCAATCCATAATAAACTGAACTTTGAATGAGTTCTTCTTTAAATGTGTCAACAGGAAATGGCTCTTACAGACCTACTTACAGCTTACAATCAGTGTTGACTTACAGCTCTTCTCAGGGCTGCCTAGCTCATACCCAGAGCACAGGGGGGGTCTTTGTTTCTGGACAAACTGATAAATCCTACAGAGTCTGTCTGGAAACTTCTGCAGTGTTTCGGGAAATTAGTAAATGCTACTGAGGCATTGCCAGCTATGACCTTTGACAAAGAGGTCACAGATATGCCCTGAGGCCTGGAAAAAAGACAAACTCAAGGCTCGAATGGAAAATGAAGCATCGAACTAGTTGATAGCTTGGCAGGTAAAGAGATCAGTGTAAAAGCCTAGGGACCTGAGTTCGGACCCCCTGTACCCATGTAAAATGAAATGATCCCAGGGCAGGGGATAGGTATGGGTGTGGGATCTAGCCTGTAACCCCAGTGCTGAGGCTGAGGAATGAGACAGAGACAGGTGCATCCCTTGGAGCCTCTCTAGCCAGCCAGCCTAACAGAACATGTGAGCTCTACATTCAGTAAGAGACCTTGTCTCAAGACAAAGTGAGAAGCAACACCAGGAGACACACAAAACTGATCTTGGCCTCTGTATACATTTGCTCAGGAAATCTCACATGCATACATCTCTCTCACATACACGTTTACACAATCACGCACATCACACACACTCTCAGACAAGCACACACACACTCACATACTAACACAAACACAATATACACCTACACCACACACACACACATATACCTATACGGTACACACAATACACATAGCTAATCATCACACGCATGTGCATCACATTCACACAGATACCACACAAACACATACTACACATATTTAAACACACACTCACACACCACATTCACATCCTCTCTTCTCTCTCTCTCTCTCTCTCTCTCTCTCTCTCTCTCTCTCACACACACACACACACACACACACACACACATACACACACATTCTTCCTGTGGTTCTAGAAAGACCTTCATGAGCCTGTGGGATCACTGTACATAGCAATATTCCTTTTAGCAGAGAGTAGAAGGCAACCTACCCTTCTGTCTGTGACCCCCATGCTCATGGAGGACATGCACTCCCCACATGCTGAAACCCAGGAGACCCCCAAAGCAACACTGGAAAATATGATTAACCAGCCCTAAAATCATGGTGAGATTTCCCATAGACATGGCTCAGTGGAGAAAGAGAAATTTCACAGTTCGGACTAACAAGGGAACACTACATGTTCAGATCTCTCTTCTAAAAACAAAATAAATAAAAAAATAAAATGTCACATTCTCAGATATCCTTGAAATCATCAACATGTTTATGAAAATAAGTGGATGTTTCCAAAGTGCTAGAGGATTGTTTGAAATGTTTACTCAACAGTAAATGTTCTCCTGCAGCTTGTTTCCCACTGATTTCCTAGCCAATCCACTATCCAGGTAGTGGCTCGGCAAACATCACACTAGCCTGCATGAGTTATTACAACTTCTTAACTGACACACTGCACAGCAGTCCATTTCCCTAATGTAAAGAGAAGTCTGGCAGTCCCTCACAAGGATACATTGGAGGGAACTTCATTCCTAAGAAATCTTTGAGAAAGAGTTCCTGAGACACATGTGGCCAACAGTGGTCAGTCATACAGTCAACACTGATAACAAAAGCATTGTGCATTAGCCAGAATTCCCCAGGGAAGTAGAGCCAACAGAATGGAAAGGCAGATGATAGATAGCCACACAGACAGACAAACTGTGATACATACATACATACATGATAGATAAATCATACATATATACATGATAGATAAGATAGATAAAGGATAGATAGTGGATGACAGGATAGATGGATACATATGTACACATATACATGATAGACAGACAGGTGATACATACATACATACTCAATTGATAGATAATTCATACATATACATACACATATATATGTATATACATGATAGATGATATAGATAGATAGATAGAGACAGAGAGACAGACAGACAGACACACACACACACACACACACATACACATATACACAGAAAAAAATATAAAGTGAAGTTTTTTTCCAAGAACTCATTGAGGATGGCAGACAGGCTCCACAGAAGTTACACAGTCATGCCTTGCTATGACTAGCCACCAATCACACAGCATCTGAATTGACCTTGTCCATAGCCTGACAGAAAATTTGAGAAACTCAATTCCCCCAAATAAATTTTATTTTAATTATCTTTAAATAAATGCTTTCAATAATGTCAACCTGCCTCGAATACAAAGAAAATTTGTTTAGATGTCTGAATAATTAGATTCTAACCCTGCTTGCCAAAGAAAGTTGCAGTCCTTGGGCTGGAGAGAGGCCGGTCAGTGAAGCGCTTCCTTTACAAACTTCGGGGACTTGACTTCAGTCCCAGCACCCGCACAGAAAACTGGGTGTGCTGACATGCACATGTAGTCCTGGTCTCCAAAAGTGAGGACTGAAGGCTCCTCAGGACTTGTTGATCTGCCAGCCCTGCCTAATTTGTTAGCATCAAGTCAGTGGGAGTGCCTGTCTCATGACTTTTCTGAGGACAACAGCCAGAGTTGTCCCCTGGCTTCCAGGTGCACCTGCACTTACTTGAAAATACACTTAAATTTTAAATTAAAAGTATATTTCTGAATTCTCCACCAGTATCGTTTCTGCTTCTGCTCACTGTCTGCCTCAATAGGGGTTAAGGAAGGACTGCATCAAACACAACTCTTTGCCTTCCTTCACCTGAAGTCTTCTTTTAACCGTGCCAGTGAAGACTGAAGAAAGAGAACATATGGTGTGTGTGTATGTGTGTGTATGTGTGTGTCTGAGTGTGTGCGAGAGAGTGTGTTTGTATGTGTGAATGCGTGTGTTTGCATGTGTGCGTATGTGTGGGTGCATTGTGTGTATCCATAAGTGTGGATATATATGTATGTGTGTGCATGTGTCTTATTCTCTGTTCTATTTCTGTGAAGAGACACCATGACCACGGCAACTATTATAAATAAAATAAAATAAAACATTTAACTGAGGCTGGCTTATAGGTTCAAAGGTTAGCCCATTGACATCATGGTGGAAAGCATGTTGGCATGTCGGCAGACTTGGTACTGGAGAGGGAGTGAGAGTTCTACAACTTGATATGCCAGCAGCAGGGGGAGGGGCGGCAGGCTGGGGTTGGCTTCGAAACCTCAACGCTCACCCTAGTGACACATTTTCACACTTTCTCAAATAGTTCCACTCCCTGATGACTAAGCATTCAAATATACAAGCCTATGGGGGCTGTTCTTATGAAAACTTCCATAGCATGCATACATGTGTGTGCATGCCATGTGTGTGCATGTGCATGTGTGTGCACTCACATGTATGCTTCGTGTGTGTGTGTGTGTGTGTGTGTGTGTGTGTGTAGGAAGATCCACTTGACATTAAATGTCAATGCCCTCTTTTGCTTTTATTCGGGGAACAGAGAGAAAAGAAAGACAGGAATGTAAAGTATAAACTGCAAGATCTTCCCTGAAACACTGGGTAAAATTTGCACACTTTATTGACTCTATCACTTCTTATTATAGCAATTTTCATTTCCCTAAAGCAGTAATTAAGAATGTTAAGCCTATGGTAGGGGCCTAAATGTCAGAATCCACACTCTCTTAAATGGTGCCACAGCCCTGGGGTTTTCCACTTAAAATCCTTTCTCTCATTCAAATTCCAACAATTCAGGAAAACCACACAGGTCATTGCCTTTGAATGACTGACACGTGATGTCCACTGCACCCCAGAGAGCTCATCAGTCAAGCCCTTCCAGCCATAGCATGGCAATAAAGATGGCGGCCCCAGCCTGTCAGGCACCGACCACAGGACAAGGTGGGTCCAGTGAGTTGTTCTACAGTTTGAGCTTTAGAAAGAATTATTGTACGGAGGGAGCAAAGGATAGCACTACCTGAGCAACGGTTAACAAACTGGGTTCTGTGTATGAGAGGTGCGCATTTGTGCACATAGACAAACACACCATCCTAATACATGTCTTGTCTTTCTCCTCCTCCTCCTCCTCCTCCTCCTCCTCCTCCTCCTCTCTTCCTCCTCCTCACCCGTCCTCCTCCTCACTCCTCCTCCTCCTCCTCACCCTTCCTCCTCCTCACCCCTCCTCCTCCTCACCCCTCCTCCTCCTCTTCCTCCTCACTCCTCCTCACCCTTTCTCCTCTTCCTCCTCCTCCTCACCCTTCCTCCTCTTCCTCCTCCTCC
>JADRCH010000244.1:2177649-2227550 GCA_019843965.1 Rhynchomys soricoides
CTCCTCTTCCTCCTCCTCCTCACCCTTCCTCCTCTTCCTCCTCCTCCTCCTCTCCTCCTCCTCTTCCTCCTCCTCCTCACCCTTCTTCATCTTCTTCCTCCTCACTCCTCCTCCTCTTCCTCCTCCTCCTCCTCCTCTTCCTCCTCCTTCTCACTCCTCCTGCTCCTCTTTTCTTCCTGTGGTGGTTTGTCTATGCTCTCCCCAGGGAGTGGCACTATTTGGAGGTGTGGCCCTGTTGGAGTAGGTGTGTCACTGTGGGCGTGGGCTTTAAGACCCTCATCCTAGCTGCCTGGAAGTCAGTATTCTGCCAGCAGCCTTCCAATGAAGATGTAGAACCCTCAGCTCTTCTGCACCATGCCTGACTGGATGCTGCCATGCTCCCACCTTGTGATAATGGACTAAACCTCCAAACCTATAATCCAGCCCCAGTGAAATGTTGTCCTTACAAGAGTTGCCTTGGTCATGGTGTCTGTTCACAGCAGTTACAACCCTAACTAAGACACTTCCCCTCCCTCTTTCTCTTTTCCTCTTCCTCTGTCTCACTAGCTGTCTGTCTGTCTCACTCGTCTGTCTGTCTCTCTCTCTCTGTCTCTCTCTGTCTCTGTCTCTCTCTCTCTCTCTCTCTCTCTCACACACACACACACACACACACACACCCCACTGGCTATCAGCCACCCTTCTAATTTTAGCCATATGGCATCCACATCAAATCACCAGGGAGCACGCAGGGCAATTGGCTGCATCCTACAGGATCTGTCCACAACCCCTCTTATACCCCGTCAGGAAAGCACTTCCTCATAGAGCACAGATATTAACTGCTGCGTTTTCTGTATACACTTGAGAGGAGCATTATTTGGCTGGATAAATCTCCACTTGTGTAGCTTTACCCGTTGTCAACCTTGCACACGTGTGCTTTCTGTATTGGAAGATCCAACCGATCTCAGTTTAAAAATACTTGAAAAAAAAAATACATCTGGGCATACAATTTATTCTTGTCATTTTCTCTGAATGGTACCTATAGTACTGTTTGCGTACATTTACAGTGAGTGTCATATGTCACCTGGAGATTATTTAACACACATGGGAGGGTATGAGCAGCTTTTATATAAATTCTGAATCATTTTACACAACGGGCTTGAGCATCCATAGACTTGGTGTTCTCAAGGGTCCTGAAGCAATCTCCTACAGATATTACACATGTATATATACACATCTGTATGTCTTAAAGAGTGTGTGACTTGTTCAAAGCTCTACTGAGAACTGCAGCTTAGAGCATTTATGGTCAAGGTACAGTGTACCTAGAATGGTTCCAAAAAAAATACCCAGTATTCACCATCAAAGTTAAGCGTGTGGAGCCTCTGTACACAGAAGGTATGTCTACAAGTCCCCAGCTGTCTCTCGAGGCTACATTTCTCTGGTGCCAGTGTCCTTCAGAGAAGGAAGAGAGGGGCAGAATCTCAGACAAAGCTCCCTTCATCCTCTGGTACTTGCTCCTGGTTAGACAGAGACTCGCTGGCATTGTGCATCAGAGAGAGGGGGAGGGATTTGATTTGTGTAAGTGAATTTTAGAAACATTCTTAGGCAAACAACACTCCCTGCCTGCCCCACTGATGCCTTCCCGCGTGTCCCAGTCAGTCTCTACACATAGCTCACAATCTAGACAGGACAAATTGAATTCCCCGTACTTTCTGACCTATCGAATCCATCCTTCCTGATTCACTTAGCACCACCCCAGAAAGGCTATGAAAGTCTAATGGGCTCAAGGTCCTTACATGAACCTGGGAGAGAACCTCCCACCCACAAAATTGAACAGGTCTTTTTAAAAAGCATCACGAGAGACTGAGGAGATAGCTCAACAGACAAAGCACTTGCCAAACACGTGTGGTAAGGAGTAGAGCTTGGATCCCCAGGACGATGCAAAGCTGAGAACATCTGTGCACAACTATAATCCCAGGGATGCTGTCAGGGGTAACAGGCAGAGATAAGAGAATCCCTGAGTCTGGTGGGCAGTCACCTTGATGCCTTGATGTACGTAGCAACAAACAAGGCAGACTCTGTCTCAAAACAAAGGGGAAGGTGAAGCCAGCACTTGAGATGGTCCTTCCACCTTCATTTGTGCTCCGGGAGACATGACCTCTGTGGTACCCGTGCCTCTGCACTCACAGACACCTCCATTTTTAAATCATCATTGGTCCTCAGTGCTGTTTCTCTAAATGTCAACACTGATTCCATTCTTTACAGCTCCTGTCTTCACAAGGTGTCTGTCTCTGTCTCAAAGTCTTAGCAGGCAACATGGGAAACAAGTCTTTTAAGTGCCTTTTAATGAGCAGCTAGTACCCAGTGGTTACGGCAGTTACACTTGGTGTGCGTACACTGGCCTTTGCAAATGCTCTGATACCTAGAAATCAAATATGAGAAACTGAAAACCTTAGCAGATACATAAGAAAACCAACTGACTTCAGTTGTATAAACAGGAAGTTAGGGGAGGAGACCGGAAGCAGGAAGCAGAATGTCGTAAACAGACCCCTGGAGGTCCTGCTGCTGGGAAGGGCTGCAGCCCCTTCCCACCCTTACTGCTCCTCAGCCTTCTCTGACCTTGAGCAGAAGGCAGGGCATTGTCCAACCGAAGGAGAAAAAGCACAGACCTCAGCTAACTGCGGTGAACTTCCTGTCTAAAAGCTACTGCCCGCTTTTAGGGCTCCCTCTGCTTCTCTTCCTGGCCTGGATCCTAAGGGTAATTTATTTAAAAGACTTAACGGGTCCCTGATGGCTGGAATCCATTTTAATCTCTAAATTGACCACTCTTTTCAATTGAGCTTAAAAAATGAAGAGGCCCGATGTTATAGACAGGAATGATGAAGAGTCTCCCGATTATAAATGCAACGCATGCTGATAGATGCCAATAGCAAAATACAGAAGAAAAGCATCAAAATAAAGTAAGACCTCCCACTCCCACCCCCCTCATCTCAAGAGTAGCCATCTTTTTACATGGTCTCTTTTCTTCTGGCCTTTACTGGTTAAATATTAATTTTGATGTCACATAAATGGGTCTATTAATAAAAGTATGGTGAGGACTTTTACACTTAATAATTTCGTACCTCACAGGATAAAATGTAACAGGGCTCATCCATCAAAAAATATATTATAGCCAGGCTTGGTGGCATGGGCTTTTAATCCCAGTTACCAGAGAGGCTAAGACAGGAAGGTTTTAAGTTCAAGGCCAATCTCATGAATTTGGAGAGATCATGTCTCAAAATAAAAAATAAAAAATAAAAAGAGGGCCAGAGATGTTGCCTATCTAAACTGCATAATGCCTTAGGTTCAATTCCTAGTACCACACAGAATGAAAAAAAAAATACCAGAGATAAGACAAAACCAAAAATATTTTGTTAATATTTCATGGGCAAATATGTTGTAGAATATAATGCCTAAATTACTACTAATAATGATGATGATGACGACAATGATGGTGGTGGTGATGATGGTGGTGGTGGTGGTGGTTGTGATGATGATGATGATGACAATAATGACATGTATGTGTCTTTCTGTTCAAACTACTACCTACCCCACCCCCAATTTTCTCAAGACAGAATGGCTCACACACTCCTGCTGCGCGCGCGCACTCTCTCTCCCCTCCCCCCTCATGGTCCCTCTCCCTCACACCTGAGGAGGCTGGGGAGACTTGAACCTGCAGCAGGCCTTCCCGGTGATAAGACCTCTATGCTGCTGACTCATGCTGCCCCTTCTTAGTAAGTGGTTGGAGCAAACCATCAAGTAAACTCTCATGGGGAACCTGGTCTGAAAGCCATGGTCGCCTCGTACATATTTGTCCTCAGACAGCCGAGGCACTGGTGGACAGTCCCTCCCCACAAGGCTATCCAATCGGAGGTGAGGGAGCTAGGCTCCTCAGGACATTTCTAGAATCTCCCTTCTACAACCCCTGAGATGCAGAACCAAGGCAAGATGCTGATACAGGATTCTATGGTCACGGTCAAGGGAGCAGTAAAGTGTGGGTGCAGCTACAATGGGCTCTCTCGGTCCCCCAAGGACCACTTCTGTAACTATGAACTTGTAACTAGCCAATCAGAGCAGGGCTGCTTCTGGACCAGCCAATCACAGCGGGTGCTACTCCCAGTTGCCATGCAGCCCAAAGGGAAGAAGTAGATCTAGAAAAATAGAAAACAAAATGTTTCAATAATATCCAATTATTACTTAACTATTCTAATTATTACTTAATAATTATTTATAATAGCATTGATGCCAATAAATAAACAAATAAATTTCTGGTTCCAGGATGGTAGAAAATGCCAGGCAGCTGTAAAGAGCTGGGTCCTATGGTCTTGACGGGTGAAAGTCCCGTCTCTATCGAGAGCTGTATGACCTCCGTCTACCTCCTAATTTGAAATGCAGCTTGCACAGAAATTCCAAGCAAAGTCACTTGCAAAGACAAAAAGCATCCTTCGCCCTTCGTCCACAGATCCAATCTCTTCTGCAAAAGCCCAAGATGCTCAAGCAGCTTAAATAAGACCATGCACAATTAATGACCAGAAACTCCAATTTCATGTTAATTGATTTTAATTACATTTTCGCCTATGCTTATCTACAGGGGCTGCTTGCTTGCCAGGGTACCTGCAATTTAATATTTGAATTCTCTGCGTCATATTCATCCTCTTTGAAGTTGAATAATAAAACAGATACTCACACAGCCCCTGAATGGTCCACCAGGGAGCAAGAAGGAAGAAGGAAAAGAACAGGGGACCCAAAGACAGACCCTCTAAAACGGGGCCCAGGAGCCCTGTGGTTTATTTCAGACCACCAGGGTGTTACCGAAATTTCTCCACACAACAAAACAGAAAGCATTGGCCCAAACTTCCCGAGGTGACCGACACAATACGATTGGGGTGTCTAAAAGCAAGAAATGGGCTGCAAATGAAGCTTCCTCCCTCTGCTTCTAGCAAACCGGAAATGCCCTGTCTCTAACAGAAATAAATACAAACCCTGTTCCTGGTGGTCGAGGGAGTACTTGGCAAAGACCCACAATGAGGTGAGGGGAGAGAAGTGTTTCTGTCAGGTCTCAGTCAAGTGCACAGGGTCGGGAAATTGTATTCTTTTCTAGTGTCCCAAGACATTCCACAAGAGACCACGCAGTGGCTAGTTTGAGCTTAAGCTTGATTAGATTAGTAATGAGAACAGTTACTAAAACAGACCCCCAAGGGGACAAAAGATGCTGGCTCACCTGTTCTAGCATCCCTGCCTAGTCTAGTCCACACCTCACTTTTTTTTTTTCTGAATTCATTAGTTTTGAAATTTTTCACTTGTATCCATTTTGAGACAGGGCCATGAAAAGCAACATCCATTTTTAAGTCTCTCCCGTAATTGAGAATGTTAACAGCCAATTTTCTCAAATGCTGACACCACTCAGCCTGTCTTCGGGACAAAAATCCTCATCTCTGCTTCTAATCAAAGCCCTCACGGTTTATATACACCCATTTTGTTTTATTGTATTTTCGAGAGTTCTGTAGCGTTGGCCTCACCAGCTCTACGAGTTTTCCCTTGAGCACACAAGTAATGATTCTTAGAAGGTAACAGCTGTGGGCCGACAGAGCCAGTACATTTCTGTGGAAGCTGCAGTTGTTTGGAAGGTCAGCCATCAAATGGGGCTCATTTTTCACTGGAGACAAAGGCAGTGTGAAGGTCTTTTCAATTTGTATGAAATCGGACTGCTTCTTTTGTAGGGGCAAAACACAAGCTGAAACCCAGCGTCCTAAAAAAGAAACGTCGTAGAAGATTTATGTGTTTTAAGATCCGCGAAATGTTGGTCAAGCCATTAAGGTTTTAATGAGACTTTTGTAAAACAAATGATAAGTAGAAGTTATGACTACAATTGGGGGGCCAAAGGATTCCTATTATTCTAGTGAAAGGAGAATTATTAAAATTAATACTAGGTCTGAAAAGTTAAAGACGAAAGTTGTTGGAAGTTGTAGAGGTACAGGAGCTCCGAGGATGACGAGCTACACAAGCATGACCACCCACATGAAAACCTGAACACTGGGTGTGAGCCTGTGATCCCAGACTCCCTGGAGAGGCAGAGACAGGAGGATCCTTAAGTTTAGGGGCCAGGCAGCCTAGCCAATTAGGGAACTCCAAGCTGGGTAAAAGATTCTGTCTCAAAAAAATAAATGAGCAATTGAGGAAGTCACCTGACATTACCCCGGCCTCCGTGCACATACACATCCATGTGCACCCACACACACATGTACACACACACACCCCCCCACACACATATACACACAAGTGTATATGCACACAAAAGATGCCTTTTTTATCAAAAAAATTCAAGGAACTTGACTTTCTCCATTAACAATAGAAGGTCCCAAAGCAATGAGTTCACGATGCAGTCAATGATAGGTTGTGGAGGCTCCTGCTTAGAAAAAGGGGTTCAGTTTGCTTGCCCCCTCTCTCCTACTGTGTGTGTGTGTGTATGTATGTATGTATATCTCCCAAGAGATGCCAGCATTTACTACCTGGTATGATTCAATCCAGAGCTTTCCTGAGAGTTCAAAAGTCATGGCACATACATGTGTAGTTTTCAAAAATGTTGGTTCATGTAATCGGTTCTTTATAAAAATTGACCGTTTTCCTCTGCATTGACTTCTTTTGCTGTGATATTCTGGAGTTTCTATTTTAGCTGGCTCAAAGCTCCTTCTTACTATCTGTGTACACTGTAGTAGTGATGGACTGGCCCAGCTGAAGGGTTTCTGATGGTCCTTGTTAACCCTTTCCTTGCTCTCCTCCTCATCTGTCCACCCTAGCCAACCACTGAGGCGTTGTACCATTGAGCCCAGAATTTTCCAGTAAAAGAATCCTAGAGAATTTTTTGCCCAGTGCCTCATACACAGTGTGATAAGAGACTCACCTCTGCTGCACGGCTCACTACTCTGTGGTTGAATGCTCTCTAATGTGAACATTACTGCTCATACACAGAAGGATGCGTAAGTTGTTTATGTTCTTGTATTTAGTAATAACGCTGACTCTTACACATGTTGTGTGTGATAAATACCTTTTAAAAAGTGGCTGGATGGAATGTTTGAGGTTTATCTTCTTAAGAAATTGCTCATGCTTCCTAAAACTGTCATTTTTGCTTTCCCACCAGTATACATGGCATTGCCACTTTCTCCACATTGTCACCAAGACTGGGTATGATTACTCTTTCTAAAAATGTATTTGTGTGTGTGTGTGAATTTGTGTGTCTATTTGTATGTGTGTGTATTTGTGTTTGTGTGTATATGTGTGTGTATATTTGTGTTTCTGTGTATATGTGTCTGTTTGTGTGTGTATTTCTCTGTGTGTGTGTTTGTGCTTGGGTGTGTGTCTGTGTATGTATGTGTTTGTGGATATATATTTGTGTGTATTTGTATGTGTGTGTGTTGTGTGTGTATATGTGTGTGTTTGTGTATATGTGTCTGTGTGTTTGTTGGTATATGTGTATGTATGTTTGTATGTATTTATATGTGTTTGTGCATGTATGTGTTTATATGTGTCTGTGTGTGTATATCTGTGTGTGCTTGTATTTGTATGTGTTTATGTGTGTGTATGTATATATGTATGTATGCATGTGTGTGTACATGTATGTGTGTAGGTGTTTGTGTAAGATGTTCGTATGTGTGGGAGTACATACACTGTCATGAACGTGTGGCCATCAGAGGACTACCTCAGGCACCCAGCTCTTCCTTGTTTGAGACAGGTTCTCTTGGCATTGGTCACTGTGCCATGCACTCCAGGCTGGCTGAGCTGTGAGCTTCTGGAGGAGTCTCTTTTCTCTACCTTGTATTCACCACACAAGTGCTGAGATTGCAGACATGTTGCCCTTTGTCTGACTTTTATGTGAGTTCTAGGAATCCAAACTTGGGTCATGAGGCTTACACAGCAAGCACTCGTACCTGCTGAATCATGTCGCTGTTCTGTGGTTACTCTTTATACATCTTAACCATTCTGATAGGTGCGCACATATCTCATTGTGATGATGGCGTCACCTGCTTAGCGAGCCATAATATGGAGCATCATGACATCTCAGTATGCCATGCTCCATGCCATGCTCCATGTCAGAACATGTTGGCTGACAGTGATTTCTATATGTGCTACACATTTTTTTGTCTACTCATTCAATTAACTTTGAGAAATAATGATTGAAACTTGTTTTTGCTATAATTATGGATTTACAGTTTTTCTTGTAGTTATTTTAGTTTTCCAATAATGTGTTTTGAGGCTTGAGTTAGAAGGCATAAGCATTTATCATTTTAAGTCCTTTTGACTGTCCCCTTTGTGAACATCTTTTGCTTAGCTTGGGATGCTGTTTGGATTTGGTTTCAGTTGGGCTGGGTTGGAGTTCCTGATTCTGCAACACAGGGATCAAACCCAGGGCCATGCACACACTAGGCGAGCTCCATGCACATACTAGGCCAGCTCCATGCACACACTAGGTGAGCTCCATGCACACACTAGGTAAGCTCCATGTGTACACTAGGCAAGCTCCATGCACATACTAGGCAAGCCTCATGCACATAGTAGGTAAGCTTCTTGTGCACACTAGGCAAGCACCAGTCTCCACCTTTTGTGGAGGTGATGGCCTGTTAACATTTAATTTCTCAAGCTATGGCCAAGAGAATTGGGTCCTATTTGTCACCTTGCACTCATTTGCTATTGTCACATTTTTCTCTTATCTGTCTATCTATCTATCTATCTCTTTTGCTATTCTTTTTAAACAAAAAATTATTTATTATTTTATTCTAAGGATTGCTTTAGGGGTTACATCAATTTTCTTTTTCTTATTTTTTTTAACTATATACAATCAAACAATATACTACTTCACAGATAGTGAAAAAAACAAACAAACAAAACTTCTCAAATAATACACCTCTAGTGCTTCGTCCTGGTTTTGTGCCAGTTTTAAATATATGCTTTATTTTTCATGTGGCAAATTCTGCTACATTATCATTTAAATATTGTCATAAAAACTCTTGTACACCCAGCTGTGCTGTCTCCTGTGTTCCTTAGACCTTCCTGTGAACCCAGACTCCCCTCACTGTCGTTCACCCTCCTCCTAGACAGCTTTCTCCCACATATTTTTGTGGAGTGGGTCTCCCGAAGGTGAGTTCATCTAAATTTTATCTGACTTTAAATATCTTTACTTTGTCTTCTTATATTTGTTCTAAGTTCTTTTTTGTTTGTTTTCCTGGGATCAGGTCTCTTTGTAGCCCAGGCTAGCTTTGACACTCACTGTCTACAAGCTGTGCCTTTGTGAGTCCCAAGACACAGCAGGTAATGTCACCTACATAACATGCTACTACCGTCTCATTCATCCAAGCAATAGGAATTCTCTGTTGGGTGAAATGACCATTGTTATCTGAGCACCTGATATTGAAGGAGAGGTGAGAAGAGGTGAGGGCTTATAATAAACAATCATGTTCATGATGAGCAAATGGAACGGATATTATTCATCAATAGAGCTATACTGGATATAGCAGACCTTTACTGTTTGGTTCATTAAATAGCTATATGGGAGACCAAAAAAAGTCTATTAACCTTCCCTGATGCTAATGAAAACCCAGAGAAGTAATTATTTTTGTGTTTAAACAGCAACAACACAAATTCAGCCAAGGCCCTCATCAAATCTAAACTTTATCCCACGGATGGTGCACAGTAAGAATGACCACACCTACAAATTAAGCTTAAAGAAGCAACTTAGAGACCCAGAACCTCAGCACCCCACAGCAGTGGGTATTCGTAGAAGGGTATGGATACATGCTTCCGGCCAGCTGAAGCTTGGACACACACCTCCAGCCAGCGGAAACACATCACACTTTACATGGCTGCTCTGCACCCCAAAAGTCAGGTGCACACCACAGTGCTCTTAAGCAAGCCAATCTCACATCTCCCAGGAATCTGGATCCTTATGGATGTCTTACCAGGAGCCCTCGGAGAAACAAAGGGCGCTGTGAATCAGTGCCCTCTTGTCGTGCTGTGTTTGTGCATCTAAATTCTCAAATATTCTGTTCCTTACTGTGTGGCATCCCACTGCACAATGCCAGCTGAATGGTATGGATTATTTATTCTGTGAATTTTTATAGGAGGGGACGGGTGAGAGGCCAGCTTTGCTTTCAACACTCAGGACTATGCTGGGTCTGAGAAGGACTAGAGATGAGCAGCTATGCTGACTAACTGAAGGAAAACTTGAGAAAACGTTGGGTTTTAAACTTATTTAACTCAGTACGTGGAACGTGGAGTGAAACACACTGTCTTCAGAAACACACCATGCGAGGGAAAAGACTTTTTTCTGTAAAGCAAAAGAACCGTTCGGGTATGTGAAATCAAACAGGAATATGGGCAAAGAACACAGGTGAGACTTGAAGAAAGCCACCTGAGGTGTCTGCCGAGAGTGTCCCTGAGACTTACCATAATGGTAAAACAGGTAAACCATTAAAGTAACTGTAAGTTAGAATGAGGTATTACATGTGTCGTGTGTGCAGTGTAAAAATTAGAAGGAGAAAAACTGAACCTGAATCCACTTTAACCAAATGTGCAGGCTCATGGCCATAAAGCCGGCACCGGGGAGCTGAGACAGGAGGATACCTATGCATAAGAGGCCAACATGGGCTACATAGTGAGTTCAAGGGCAGCCTTGCCTACACAATGAGGTCCTCTCTCAAAAACAGCAACAAAACAAGCTTAGATTCCTTCCTGAGGAATTCCTTAGATAACAAAGGGCATTTCCCCCAGCAGAGAATTCTTAATGCTTTGATGAATGAGATAGCAATACTATGTTATATATTTAAAAAGACATGAAACACTACCTTGTATTACTCAGTACTCACAAAGGTACAACTTGTAGACAGTGAATGCCAAGGCTAGCCTGGGCTACAAAGAGACCTAGTCACAAGAAAACAAACAAACAAAGAACTTAAAACACATATAAGAAGTCCTTAAACAAATATAAAGAATTCCTTAAATTCCCTTCTGAGAAAGCCATGGGCAGAATGATTAATAGAAAAGGAGAGAGACCCCACTTGATCCTTCCCAGGTCACCTCCATCTTGATCTACACTGTCCACCACTGCTAGACCTAAGAGTCTCTGCATTATTATTCAAACCAGTGATGGCGTTGACTTTTATTTACTTGTGCACACAATATAGATCAGCTGAGCATCTATTGTTCACCAAGATACAGTAGGTGTGACTAGGAATGCAATGGAGCACACCATACATGTCTCTCCTCTTACTTCTTATAATTAGCAAAATTATTTGAGATAAAGGTCAAGTACAGAGGTTGGTGTCAGATGATGCCAACAAAAGCTGATGTACCCAGGGATGAAGCAAGGCTTTCTGGTAGAGACAGCTTGGAGGCTGGGTCAGAAGCATGCTGGGAGACTCCAAAGCACGGAGGGAGAAGGACTGCAATGGAAACATTGGAAAGAAGTCCTGAGCCTGGCTGAGGACCGGCAGACTTGTGTAGGATGCTACAGGTCACACTAATGAGTTTGACATTTATCTTGAGCAAGCGCTTGGGGGTTTGAAACTGAAGAGCCAAGCTGGTGAGCTCCCTTTCACAAAGATGAGCCCAGATGCTCATGAGAACAGACTGGAGGAGCGGGATGGGAAGGTTTCTGGCCATGAGGCATCGATGACTTTCTCTGTGGAACTGTTGAGAAACAAAATGGAGACCACACAAAGGGACAGAAATTCCTGTGGGGAGTATGGGGAGGGGACCCTGCAACATCACATCCTATGAAGCAGGCAGGAAAGTGAAGAGAGTATTAGGGTGGCCATGAGGCGCAAGAAGAACCCTGACAGCTTCTATGTAGGTGGGAGATGAGGGCAGGAGGGACACCCACTTTGTAGTCCTGTCCTGGGCTGGAGTGGTAAGCTCATAAGGGAGTCACTGGGAGTGAATGGAGCCATATGGACTTGGCAGAAGAAACTGACCGCATGTTCTACCAGAGAGGGAACAAACTCCAGACACATTCTCAGGGTGCCAGCAACGGAGCATCTACCTTCCTACGCTTGTCAGCTGGAAGAAGAAAGCATGGACTCAGAAGTATAGACAGTCACAAAACAAGGACTGTGACCACCATGGGTGGACTTAGAGGTAGACTGAGCCTTCCTCCACCGAAGCTCAAACATTCTTATTAGTGGCCATGGCAATATTTCCACAGAATCCTGCATAGTCCCCATTCAATGCCAAGTTTGTTAGGAACACCGACACAAAAATAAACATTGTCTCTCAGATGGGAAAGAGCTCAGGTAAATGGCAGGAGTCAATGGAGATGTTTAGAGTATTGATGAGCAAGAGTTCTTAAGCAAAACCTGAAAACAGAGCCAAGTCACGGAAGCAGCAAGCAGGGTTGAAGGGCAGATGAGGAACATCACGTTGCCAGGAGATAGAGTGTGAACCAATAGCCAGGGTCAGGAGCCAGCTGTGCAGAGGGAAGGCAGGGGTTAGGGGGAGAGGGGATGAGATTCCTGATTCTTTAGAAGTCTGGCCTGTGATAAGGAAGAACTGGAGGAATTCAAATAATGTACTCAGAAATAATGTACTCAGTTATGCATTTAGCAGAAGTCACTTCTCAACTGTCTTCAGATGCTAGAACATAAATATTGGGTGTAGGTGTAGCAGACTCTGAAAATGTGGAAAACATCCTCTCAATGCTGAGATCATCAAGGGACGCTGTAAAGTAACTACTCTTAAAAAGTTTTTTGTACAAGTACTCAGTGATGTATTAGCTCAACGTGCATTGCTGAAATTAAATACCTTAGGCTGGCAAGAGAGATGGCTCAGCGGTTAAGAGCTGCTCTTCCAGAGGTCCTGAGTTCAATTCCCAGCAACTACATGGTGGCTCACATCCATCTCTAATGGGATCTGATGCCCTCTTCTTGTGTGTCTGAAGACAGCTACAGTGTACTTATAGACATAAAATAAATACCTTAGGCTGGACACTTAGGAAGGAAAGATGTTTATAAAGCCCACAGTTTCGAAAGCTGGTGTGGGCCACTTGGCTACCTGGCCTTATGGTGGAGGGCAGGCTTCTAAGTAGCAAGAGCATGTGTGAGATCACCAGACAGGAAGCCAGGAAGGGACAGAGATCCCAAGGGAATGCCCCCAATAACCTAGCAAGGCTCCCAATGACTGCCTCTTAAAGGTGCCACTGCCTCCCAGTTACCATGAAGTCCCTGCTTCTAATACAGGAGCCCTGGAGGGAACAACGAGAATAAATCTATGACAAGAAAGCAAAGATATGCACATTCTGCAAAAACTTAAAAGTTCTAAACCAGGCTGGATGGAAAAATTCAGCTTCTGATCAGAGGCTGAGGCTCCATCGGTGAAGTGTTTGCCTCGCATACAAGGAGGCACATTAGAGCCCAGCACCACAGAAATGGGGAATGAGGGATCATGCCAGCGATCCGAGCAACTTGGCAGGCAGAAGTGAGATGATCAGAAAGAAGGTCAACGTCAGCATCATGTATATCATAAGGGGGAAGTTAGCCTAGGCTCCATGACACTCAGAAAGAAAGAAGTTAAGTTGGCCAGGAAGAGAAGGGGAAAAGAAGGGAAGGAGGGAGAGGGAAGGAGGGAGGGAAGGAGAGGAAGAGAAGGAGGGAAAGAAGGAAGGAAATTAGGAAGAGCAGAGAGAGGGGGAAGGGAAGGGAAAGGAAGGAGAAAAAGTGGAGGAAAAGGGAGGGGAAGAAAGGGGGTCCTCCTCCTCTTCCTCTTCCTCTTCCTCCTCCTCTTCCTCTTCCTCCTCCTCTTCCTCCTCCTCCACTTCCTCCTTCTCCTCCTCTTCTTCCTCTTCTTTTTCCTCCTCCTCCTCCTCTTCCTCCTTCTCTTCCTCCTCCTCTTCCTCTTCCTCCTCCTCCTCTTCCTCCTTCTCCTCCTCCTCTTCTTCTTCCTCCTCCTCCTCCTCCTTCTTTGCTTTGTACTCCTAAACCCCTGTTGCTTCCAGTTTTTCATGAATCATTTCTGGTTGTTCCCCATCCTAATAAATATTTTCTTACACAGCTAGTGATAAGGTAAACACTGTGTCATTGCCTGTCTCACACAGTACTTCATGCAGATCGCTTCTTATCAGCATTTCCTTCTTCTTTTTTTTTCATATAAAGTTCTATTGTCTTTACTGAGACTCCACAAGACAGACATTATTTTCCCTATTTAACAGGTAATAAAACAATTAGAAATGTTACTTGCCCACATTTTAATAAGATGGTCATAATCATCATTTCTATATTGCTAATACTTTGGAAAAAAGATAAAAAATAGTAAAATTTTAGATCAATCTTTAAATCTATTTTCTTTTTTTTTTCATACTTTATTTACATTTTAAATGTTATCCCCTTTCCAGATCTCCCCTTTGGAACCTCCCCATTTCCTCCCCCCTCCCCCTGCCACTATGGGGATATTCTCCAACCCACCCACCTACCTAGTCTCGTCTTCCCACGTTGGCATTCTCCTCTACAGGGGGATCTAACACTCTCAGGCCCAAGGGCCTCTCCTCCCCCGATGGCTAACAAGACCCTCCTCTGCCGCATATGTGGCCAGCACCATGTATCCCTCCATGTGTATTCTTTGGTTGGTGGTCTAGTCTCCAGGAGTATCGGGGGGTCAGGCCAGTTACCACTGTTGCTGCCTCCCTGGGGATGCAAACTCCCTCAGCTCCTTCAGTCCCTTCTCCAAGTCATCCAGCTGGGACCTCACACTCAGCCCTACTGTTGCTGTGAAGTGACTCTTGGGTATTTTGAACTTTTGGGCTAATAACCACTTAACAGTGAGTACATACCATGTTCATTCTTTTGTGACTGTGTTACCTCGCTCAGGATGATATTTTCAAGTTCCATCCATTTTTCCCTTTCATGATGCTTATTTAACTAGTACCCTGCTTTCCCACTATGGACCTGGAGCTTGATAACACTTTGCTGTCATGGAAAGCAATATGGTAAGCTGGTGTGGTGGCTAGAAGTCAGTGTTAAACTATTAGTTCACAGGATAGCATGCATACTCTCTCTCTCTGTGTGTGTATAAGAGAGAGAGAGAGAGAGAGAGAGAGAGAGAGAGAGAGAGAGAGAGAATTTTGTCCACTTATTGTCCATAAAAGTTGTAAAGATAAAAACTCTCCCAAAGCAGTTAGTGCCTCTCTATTTCTCTGTGTCATTATAACAATTTCATGAGACAAGTTTTTGGTCACCATCAAACTTCAGTAGAAAATGTTATATCGTCTCAGATTTAATCTGAATATTCCTTCTTAGGAGAAAGGAATGCTGTGTTCCCTGAACACATCATATCTCAGCTTCCTCTGCCAATGGACTGTGGACAGGTGACCTAGTTATTTTGTTATGCTGTGAGAAAAACAAACAAAACTGCCAAAAGAAACTCAAGAAAGGAAAGGTTTATTCTGTCTCACAGTTCAAGGGAGTACAGTCCAGCGTGGCAGAGAAGTTAGGGCATATGAGCCTGAAAAAGAAGGTCACACAACATCCACACTCAGAAAGCAACATATAGAATGCTTGTGCCTGTCTCACTTTCCTCTTTGTATTCAGTCCAGGACCCAGGCCTAGGGAATGGTGCCACTCACAGTGGACGGGTCTTCCCACCACAATGAATCTACCCTAGATAACCCCTCATAAGGCTTGTTCCTTACGCAATTCTAGGTTCAGTCAAGTTGCCAATTAAGACTAACCATTACAATAATATTTGTCAACGAATAGGAGCTCTTTATGAATTTAAAATTGAGTTTTTTTCACGAGATCCCATGTTATATGTACACATAAATACATAGATAAACATTTATATATAATTTATATAACATATATGTGGTAGTTCTTGGGATCAAACCCAGGACTTCACATATGCTTAGCACACATAGAAATGTTAAAAATCATCTTCTCTTGATTACTTTGGAATCTTTACTGAAGCCTCATAAAATGTGTAAATTGACTAAACAACCAAAACAGGAATATTGGAAGTTTTCATTTGTACAAAACTTAGTTTATGCCTTTGGATTGGACTTAGTTCTCGTTGCTGCACATGTGCAGCTCTTGTGAGAACTGTGTTCAACCTCTGAGCTCCTGTTACAAATGAAGTCTCATTCCTGTTGCTGGCTGATTTTGTTTATGAACATAATTCCTATGTATGCCTGTTAATTTTGTACCCAACACCTCATCTCTAGTTTTTCTGTCGGCTTTCTGACCAACTGTATCAGGTCTAAAAAATATCTCCATTCCATCCTCTTCTCTCCCCTCCTTCTTGCTCAATACTTTGGCTTGGCCCCTTTGCAGCACTGCAAAGTCACAGTGGCGATAGGCTGACGTGTGCTTTTACTGGATAGAAACATAGCTGGCAACTGCTTGCTGCCTTTGGGGGCAGTAGCATTAAATGGAATTGGTATTAACCCTGGATTCCTCCTTCACTAGATATAAGCAAATGCCTTTCTTCTGGTGATTTATTGGAGTTACACGCCACCTTAATCTTCCTAATGTTTTTTGTTGGGGGAGGGGGTGTGAGGGGTTTTTTGCTTTGCTTTGTTTTGTTTTTCCTTGGTTGGTTGGTTGGTTGGTTGATGGGTGAGGGGATGGGTGTGTAAGAGAGTTGGTTGATGGGCTGGTTAGATGGCTTGGGGGCTTTTTTGTGTGCTTGCTTTTGTTTTTGAAATAGAGTCTTTCTGTGTAGCCCTAGCCTAGAACTCACTATGAAAACAAAGCTGGCCTTTAACTCACAGAGATTTGTTTGTCTCTATCTCTTGGGTACTGGAATTAAAGGCGTGCACCTCTATTCTCTCCTAATGTCAAACTATCTTTGGATTTCTAAAATTAGTTCCATATAACTTATTTCAGTGTTGTTCTGAAGCTGAGGTTTGCTAATATTTATATAAAAGTGTTACAGCTGTGGTTTCCACCTGTCTACTGTCTGGTCAAAGTTGGCAGGATAATGTTGAATTCATGAAATTTAGAAACTGTTCCCTTCCTTCTCTGCCTTCTGGATAGGTCAATAAAATTGGAACTGTGTGTTCCTTCAGCATCTGTAGAGTCTCCTTGTGATGTCGGTGGGCCTGGGGCTTTCCCAGAAAGATAGCTCTCAATGGCTTTCTGCATTTCACCCCAAATCTGATCTCATTATTTGGGGGCCAGTTTTGGTAAATCTCTGTTCTAGCACCTCAAATACTTACATAGAATGAAGAGTAGCTGACAGAATCTGGCTTCACATGTGCGGTTTAGCATAGCCTTATGTATCCATGCTGCCCACCGATTTACATGTTCACAGATGCTCGTCTGTGTTCTCACTTCTAAATCCCCAGGAGCCTCTCGTCCTCTCCCCTTCCTTCTTTTGTCACCCTTCTGTGTCTTGAGTCACATTCAGCACCCTTCTTTTCCTCTACTATTCTCAGTGAGCGTGCCCACAGCTGTGACAACTTACGTCTAGAACCCTGTTCCATCCGTTATCAAATTTATTCCCAAGAGGCCCTATGCTTCTTCTCCTTTCTGCTCATTAGAAGCTCAAAGGAGACTAGTTTGTCACCATCATGACATTTTATTCTTCATTTATAAGAGGTATGTATTGTCTTTAACCTCCTACTTTGGTTCATTATAATCAAAGAATATTCCAATGACTGGTACTTTTCTAAATTGGTGTGGTTTTCTTGGCTGATATAGATAGATAGATAGATAGATAGATAGATAGATAATGCATATATATATACATAGATGATACATACATAGATATGTAGATGACAGAGATACAGAGATACAGTTAGGTAGATACATAACTCATACATACACACATACATACATACATGATACATACATACATGCATACATAGATTATACATACATATGTAGGTGACAAATACAGAGATACAATTAGATATATATAGCTAGCTAGCTAGATGATAGATAGATAGATAGACAAACAGATAATAGCTAGATGGTAACAGAGAGATAGATAGTTATCATCTGCTAGAGGTACACTATCAATGTATCATAATTAGATATACCCTAGGATATGTGAGTTTTTATCTGATGGAGCTGTGTTGACTTAAGAGAATGAATTCTTCCTCCTCATCCAGTTGCTCCTCCCACTCTCTGTGCTATGTTAGAAGTGTGTCCTCCCTGCCTCCACTCCTCTGAGCACCTTTATACCGATGCTCATGACTTCTTCACACACTGCTACTCAAGCACACCCATCCTCACCTTGTTTAATGATGTTGCCCCAAACACCTCTGGACCACTTTTGTTTGAATTTACTTACCCTTTTATTTCAAACATTTCACTTTTCTTCATTTTTAGCTCTGGCTCGCAAATGTGCTCTTCCTTTAGTCACACTGAATGTCGCCATGGATGGATGAGTCAGAGACCATGCTGCAGCCCTCAATGAATTGTGTCCTGTGTTCAAGTCTGTATGTGTGTGTATCTGTGTCTGTGTTTGTGTATGCATGTGTGCATGAACATGTATATATGTTTGTGTGCATATGTATGTTTATGTGTGTGCTTGTGTTTATGTATGTCTATGTGCATGTGTGTTTGTGTGCGTGAATACATGTGCTTTGTATATACACAAGTAGGGGGTATTTGGGGTCTATCGTGTGTGTGTGTATGAGCATGTGTGTGTATATATGGGGGTGTGTGTGTGTACATGTGTGTTCATGCACATGGATGATGTGTGTATGTATATGTGCATATGTATATATGTTTGTGGGCATGTGTGTTCATGTACATGTCTGGATGTGTTTATGTGCATGTGTGCATATGTGTGTATGCATATGTACATGCATATGTGTTTTTGCATGTGTGTGTTCTCATGTACCTGATTCTTCATACCCTTACACAGGTTTTCAAAGCAGAGGAGGCAATGCCTTCTTTATTCATCTGATTTCACAAAGTCACCTTCACATCTGATGCTGATCTCTAAGAAACAGCTGCCTGCATGCTGGTGCACGCCTCCCACTCCAGCTACTAAAGAGACTGAAACAAGAGGGCCACTTGAGCCCACAAACTGGTCACTAGCCTAGGCAACTTACAAAGCCCTATCTGCAGTACCTCAAGAACTTGTTTCTGATATGATCATTATTTTTTCCTTTACCAAAACCCATACATAGAAACTATCACCCCTCAGTGTTGGATCCCTTGTCATGGATAGTAATTGGCTAGGCACAGGAGACTGGACTTGTGGACTATGGAACTAGCAACAGTATGAAAGCTGCACTCTGGCACCTCATGTGGGACTAAACCATCACTGACTGACAGGGTCTGTGTTTAAAATCTGTAATGAAAACAGACTCTGGGGACTGAGCAGATGGCTCATTTGGGAAAGTGTTCGCCATATCAGCATGAGGACCTGTGTTCTATACCTGGCAGATCTTAATGGTGGTCATGGATAACCAAGCAGAGATATAAGGATCCTGGAGCTTGCTTGCCAGTTTAACCAACTGCTGAGCTCTAGGTTCAGTGAGAAATATTTTATCATCATCATCATCATCATCATAAGATATTAGAAAAGTGACTGAGAAAGCAACTTATGCCATGCTCCAGCCTCCACACTCATGTGCACACACACACACACACACACACACACACACGAGAGAGAGACAGACAGACAGACAGACTCTGGAATTGGCATCTTAGGCCATTCCTTATGGAAGTCAACAGCTGAAAAGTCCACATACAACCAAATTCTGCCATGGAGCCAACAAATGGCTCTGGTTGGAAATCTAAGCTGTGGCAACAGCTGTTCCGCCCCTCCCCCTAGTGTGGAGCTTTTCTCACAAATGGCCTTCACAGCTGGGGTATGGAACAATCTATTCTTTCAAGGCAGTTGTTCCCCCCAAAGTATTTGTTCTGTCTGCCCAGCGTTTTCCAGAGCACTAGACCAGGATGGCTGGAGTCACTGTGTCATTAGAGACAGAGGCACCAGGCAGCTGTTGGCCTGGGACCTGCATGAGTCTAGGCCCAGAGGATATCAGCTTCCTTGCAGCTGTCCATACCCAAACCCCCACAGGCCCTCAGTGTAATTCCCATATGTGTGCTATAAAAAAAACAACACCTTCTATGAGATAGAGATCCGCACCAGGCTATCTGCCTCCCTGTGGCTCTAAGAGCAGGGAGTCAGAGTCTGAACAGACTTTGCAAAACTGAGTCCTCATCGAAGCAGAAAGTTTAAATTCAACAAGAAAACACCATGCTAGCCCAGGTTGGTCCTTCTCTCAGGTTCTAAAAGAGTTCAGCTAGTGCCAGGTTTTCTCCTACCTCAGTATCTATACAGCAGCTGTGTACACTGTAAATGACAAATATTCCTCTTTGAAAAACAAAGGAACAGGGTGGCCAATTCTTTGGATGGGAAAGAGCAATGTATAGGATGTCACACAAGCGTTTGGGATCAACAACTACTTCAGTACATAGAAGAGAGGTTCTTGTTTGGCTGAGGCCTGGTAATTAGAGGTGACCTTCAAAGAGGGGAATGGTCTGATAGTTACTAAGGGGACCGCATCCTTCCTGAAGAGTATGTCGGCTCAGCAAAATGGGAAACCTCTGAGCTGGTGACACTGACTGGAGTTTAATTCCACAAGAACCATGTAGTGATATAAATTGATGTTGTTTCTCTAGAGAAATTCTGGGTTGTTTTTTATTCTTCAGAATCTTAAAAGGTATTCCACTATTGTCACTGGCTCTCTAAAGGTCTCTAATGCTTACATTGATAACAATGGGGCCTCCAAAAAGGAATTGCCTAGACAGGAAGCCATGGAAGAAAACTCTTACAAACTGTGATAAGGATTTGAAAGTGTAGCTCTCCGCAATTGCTAACTTCTGATAGGAGTGTGGGTGGGGAAGGACTCTATTTTCTTTAAGGGGCTGGCCACTGGAAGTTTGACCATGCCTCTGTGAGTATATGGGTAACGAATTGGATGACTATTATGTCCTCCTCCTCCTCCTCCTCCTCCTCCTCCTCCTCCTCCTCCTCCTCCTCCTCTTCTTCTTCTTCTTCTTCTTCTTCTTCTTCTTCTTCTTCAAGAAGAAGAAGGTCACAAGGGTAGGGGACAGACCTGGGAGGACTGAGAAGTGAATATGATAGGGGATGATCATGTGAAATTACCAACTAATCAATAAAAACATTATGTTGGAAAAAGAATGAAAAAAAATGATTCCCCAGGCACTGAGACACTGAAGCACTCCCATGTCCTGAAAAGCAGAAGAAAGCCAATCACAACATGTCCAAAAGAGGGGACAAGAGGGTCTAGAGGTCGGAGGAGCTTCTAAAGCCATCAGTGGTGATCAGAAGAAAAGCGTTCATACTGCAATTGAGTCAACATAGGACCTTAGTCTGAGGATGAATAAGTGCTCTTAGGCCAGTTGTTGCTATGCAGGATTCTCTTCTCCCTTCAACTGAACTGGAAACACTGTTGCTACCACATTTCCTAGCTCAAACCCACATGCTATGTACATGAGACAGGAGAGCAGGGGAAGAGAACCCACCAGGAACTGAGAGACAGGAAGAATTGGCTTGTCACCACCGCCTCCATTCAACAAATGACAAACTTAAATGACCCTGGCCCAGGTTCATCTTCTGAGGGTCACAGCAGAACCAAGTGGAAGGCTGAAAGCTGACCAAGTCCATGCTTTGTCCACTGACCACCCAATCCCACCCAGATCTGAAGCTGTGGCAATGGTGACATCTGCAAGTGACATCAGTAAGCATTCCAATGAGAGCTGATAGAGGCCGGTGGACTGGTGAGCAAAGGCAGGCACAACAGGACCCCTGGGTGGATCCACACATCTCTCCTTCAAAAGTCAACTTCCCTGAGAGGATACTCTGCTTCTCCCATGTGATGATGACTCCACCCAGTTCCTGAGTTATGAGCATGGAGGAGTGAGCCTGGTACCCCCTGCTCTGAACAACCAGCATCCATCCTCCTGTCCAAGCAGCATTCCCCATCATCACATTGCTATAACATAAACGTGCTGTGACCCTCCAGATCTTTTGAGTGTGCCCACTGTTTTCTTGGTTTGTATTTGTGACTCGCTGAGTGTTTTATGTTTCCTCTTTATTGTATTCAGTCCTTACCATGAGTCAAAATTCAATCATACAATTAGAATGTCCCCAACACTGAGCTGTGTGGACTGATTCAGAGTTTTGAAAGCAACAGACATTTTCAAATCACAGAAAAACTGCATTTCATTTCCTGTTGAGACAAAAATCACCGTGGCCAGTATTTCTCAGGATAGATTATAGGTAATGACGGATGATAAATTGACACACTGGAGATAGAAAGATAAGACAAGAATAACATATGATTACTAGGTTAGATAGAAGATAGATAAATAGATATAAATGCTAGCTACCTAGAGATAGATAGATAGATGATAGATAGATGATAGATAGATAGATGATAGAAAATAGATATGAATGATAGATGATAGATTTGTAGATATAAATGATAAATATAGAAGATAGATGTTTAATAGATATGTAAACAAAGATACATATACATCAGATACATATATCAAAGATACAGATACATATATCAAAGATATAGATATATAAATAAACAAAGAGATAATAGAAAGATATAGGTAGATTGATAGACAATAGATAAATGAAAAACTGATGATAGATGATATAGATAGACTGTTGATAAATAATAAATGATAGATGATGAATAGAAAGATGGACAAATGGTAGACTAGACTTGAGCCACTAATAGTTAAACATAAGCATACCACAATCATTATCACTGGCTTTTCTGGACTTAGTGGTGTCTGGATTTTGTGCCAAATCCCACCTGACCCAATTTCACAGAAAGCTAAGACTGGAAAACAAAGAGACTGCCATGCTCCCAGAGATCAGTAGGACAGAAGGGACCTGGAATCTGTCTCCTTGGCAATGTGGCTCCTGGGCTGTACTGTGGTCTCCCTCTCTCCCTCGCTCTCTCTCTCCACACCCCCTGCCTCACCCCCTCAGTTAATTTTCCAACTCTCATGCTCCAGTTTCTGCTAACTCCGAATTCCTCTTTCATCCAAAGTTATTTTAGTCTTCTCTATAATTTTCTCCCTCAGCTACAAAGCTAACTTTAAAGTGTTGAATCTGCCAGCCCCATTCAGTAACTAATTGCCTCCTGGAAGCTAGACATCAGCCACTATCCTCAGAGTGGGCATCCAGGTTACAGAGGGGAGGGGGGGATCAAGCCCAAACTGACAAATAACACAATTCCAAAAGTGTCTCAGAGAGCATCGTCTTCTGGCTCTCCCTTCATACACATTGTGCTCAGCCCCTCGCCAACACCATCCTGTCTCTCACCTGACCTCTCATGGCTTTACTACAATTGTCCATATCTTGGATTGCTGCAGTTCTTAGGAGCTCATGGGCATGACCAACCTGAGACCTATGGACCACACACATCCCAGGATAGTCGAGTCTATGGCCACTAATGTATTGCAATGTCAAGTGACTGGATGCCTCCAGAGAGAATCCCGGGATTCATTTCACAGGAGTCTTTGAGGTCCCTCCCTGTGTTTCACACATTTCTCTCAGTGTTTAAAGATGTCCTCATTATTATCTGTGTACAGTCTCTCTTGAGTGCTCCTGCTTGGCCTGTACCAGCCTTAACTCCATGTCTAGTTTTATTTCCATTCTGTCCCTTGTGCACAACTGCAGCATTTGGATCGAGGGACAGCTGAACATCTCACTAGTGACATGATGTAATCAGTAACATCATAGATAAAGGCAATCTCCAAAATGGGCATCAGAAAAGCAACTACATCCTGGGTATAAACCTTGTCGGATGCTGCACTGAGCATGCTTCAGTTCCATCTACATTTCAGGACGGGGAAATGGGCAGCACGTACTTCCTAACTTGGAAGTTGGTAAAAGACAGTTTAGTCCCTAGACTAGTCTCTCAACACTAGGCACAGAGTGACAGAGACACCTGAGGCTCAATAAGTGACCCAGCCCTTCCACCTAAAAGGGCCAGACCATAGAGATCATTGCAATTAGGGGCCACCTACTCCCCGTCATAACTACTTGACTGTTGCCAGAATGAGGCTGTCAACAGACAGGGTGGGGGAATGAGCAAATGGAGTTAGGTAAACAGGCCAGCAGCCAGAGGCAGCCTAGCTTGCAGCCCCTGCTTGGAAGTCACATTGGGATCTGGGAGTCACAACCCAGGCAGAGAGCCACAGCTATACACAAGCCGTCCATAGGCCCTGGGTCCACTCACCTCACGCGGAGATGAGGTCCCAGTCTGAAGGATAAGGCTCTGCTGAGATTATCAGAGATGAAATTTTAAAAGAATTCCAGGGCTGGGAGTTCTAGCCATATATGAGGTCTATCTGATATGAGGTCCTGAGTTTGATTTCCATCCTGGGAAGAAAGGCGGAAAGGAGGGAGGGAGGGAGGAAGAGAGAGGGAGGGAAAGGACAGAGGGAGAGGAATAACCATTCAGCAAAGAGAGGATCACAGCGGAAACAGTGACCTTGGCTAGCTAATCAAGGTGTGGCCTCATGAAAGGGTGGGGTTATTTAAAATGAGAAGGAGATGTGGCGATAAAGAACCCAGAAGCTGAGGCTGAAACAGGAGGCCCCTGTGCTGGAGACATTAACGCCTGTGCACATCCCTCTCTGCCTCCCTGGGCCTGCATCCTCACTAAAAAGCCTCAGAGCTTCTCTCAGCACACCAGCTCAGCTCTGCACTTTGGACCCAGCACTCTCCCTCCCTCCACGACCTCCCCACAAAGTATCCTACGTAGAGCTCTTAATATGCCATAGACAAGGAACCAGAGAACCAAGGAGTCGATAGTTTGTGGCTGTCACGTGACCGAAAACTCCCAAAGGTCACATACTGGATCCAATCCACAACGCTGTCAGCCAAAGCCCTGGCTCCTAACTAGAGAACCCAAAACTGTCACTTCTTTATCTGCACCATGAATGCTGGGCAGAGCAGCTCACATCTGAGCCTTTGTCAGCATCTGGTCCCATCATGAGCAGCTTACTGGTACCACAAATAGCTGATGACTACAAAGGAAGCCAGCAACCTTCCCCTTGCCAATCCCTGCTGCAGGGTGAAGGGTTAACGGGCCCATCCCCTGTTGCCCAGAGCTGAAGTATTTAGGGAACAGCTGGGCGACCCCCTGCCCTGCATCTTCCATGGGCATCCATGGCACTGTCATTCCAGGCTTTTACATCCAGTTTTGTGAACTTTTAAAGCAAATATTTCTACTTTTTCCACAAGGAAACTGTAAAAGAAGTTGGCCAGAGGGAGCCTGGGCTCAGCCCGGAGTTGTCTTTCTTTTTGAAGACACTCTGGCTACAAAACAGTCTTGTGCACAGGCGCTCACAAAGGCTGAAATCTGCACAGATGCCGGGGATAAAATACAATTTAAAACAAAAATTACAGAAAGACTATCCATTCTCTAAAATCCACAGTGGTCAAGGCTCTCTCCATCATACTACCATAAGGCCATTATTTGTCTTGGCCACCATCTGCAGTTATGGATAGACAGGACAGGGAGCAGACAGAAGCACAGCTTCTTCTGCCATGAGGGAAATTGGCAGGAGTGTGGCTATATTTCTAGAACAAAAGAGTATCTTTCTCTCCCATCCTATCATATTGGGTGTGGATGCTTCAAGCCGAGTCCTCTTAGGAGTCCCTCAGTCCAGAGTGATTGCTTCTCTAGGAATTTGAGTACCAGTGATCTCAGAAGATGGTCTAAAAGCAGAGAGACACTTCTGCACAGCCTAAGTTTCTGTTCTTGACAGTGGTGCTCCTAAAGAAGCCATATTGAAGAGCAGGGAACTCCACAGTGATGTTCTGGGTCTGATGTGTGGAAAATGCAAAACCAATTCCCAATGAGACTACGCTCAGCCACTAGTGTTTATCGACTCTAGAAGTGCTCACACAGCCAGCATGATGAGGCCGTCTTCTGCCAGGCTCTAAGCTTAAACTACCTCTGTAGACAGAAGTTCCTCAAAATGGCTCAAATCAATCATCTATCAAATATATCATCAAGTCAAATCATCTGCAGTCTTAGTCATAAAAACTATTTTCAAACAAAACCAAGTTTAGATTCTTGACTTGAAACACTAGGATATGGGATGTACACTAATGGAAGGTGTTTTGCTTAGTCCCAGTGTATTTCATGCTGAATTATCAGAGAAAGATACTATGAGAAAATTGAGACAAAGTATTCTGAAGACCCTGAAGCATCAGCGGGATTTATTGCTTTATCGAACATTATGGAACTGAATTTGAAATAAGGGGTAGACACAATGAGCTGTGCTTTTCTACTTATTCGTTTGTCACCAACACCAAGGACAGTGCCTGGCTATTAGTGGAGCTTCTTTTCTCCTCAAAGGAAGAGGACACACAGTTTGAGGACATAGGCCATCCTGGTTGGAAGGCATGTAGGAGCATGAGGCAGATGGTCATAGTGTGTCCACTTGGGAAGGAAAGCCATGGATGCTGGTGCTCAGCTCACTTTCTCCTTTCCATTTAGTTACAAACATCAGCCTAGCGACCAACCGTGGTTAGGGTTGTCCCACCTCAGTCTAATCTAGAAATTTCCACTTTAAGATTTGACTGGAAGATAATTTAGATGCTGTCAATTGAAAATTATATTAAGCATCATACTAGTCCTTACTGGAGTTTGATAATTATTTTCAGCATAAGTACATGACAGGAAAGGGGGGGGAGAAAGAGAAGGGAAAGAAAGAAGAGTGGAAGGTGTCACACCACTCAGCCCGAGACTTTGGATACACAAGCAGACACATGCTAATACCTACCCACCGTCTAAATGACAAAGGAAGGACCCAATTTTTCTGTCACCATTTCTTAAAAAAAAAACCAGACAGGCAGTTCATCCTGAAACGTAGTAACATCTCAGAGACAGAACTCTGGAATGCCTTCCTCAAAGGAAGCAAAAATAACAATGTGCTCAGGAGCCTGCTGCCTTCCCCACCCACCCCTCACCCACAGCCCAGGTCTCCAAGCAGAACTGAGACATTGTGATCTGGTTCTGCTGGGTGAGAACAGAACACCACCAAACAAAAGCTTCCGTAAAAACCCACTGTAACCTTCCCAAAATGGAAGAGCTGGGGTCTTATTTTTAATTTATCCTTCCACTGTGGGAATTTTCAAACACATTCGACAGTAAGCAGAACAGCAGCAGAAACTACCATACACACATTGCCCAATCTGCTTCTTCTGGAACCATCTATGTCCTACAGAAACATTCTAGTGAGACAGAGAAAGGAGAGTCGCCTCTCCATCGGGCACTGGGCAGGTGTTAAGCACCATTGAATCACTGTTACAGGGCTAAAGAGATAGATCCATGGTTAAAACCATGCGTGCCTTGCAGAGGATTAGCGTTCAGTTCAAAACACTCACACTCCATGGATCAACAGCTCCACCTTCTCCTGAATGATCTATCTACTTCCAACAGTTGAGCTGAGCAGTCAACGAGGAGAAAGAAGCCACAGAGACAGCAGAGTGACAGCAATGACAGAGACAGCAGAGAGGCTGTAACAAGGACAGCTGAAGGGTCAGCAGGCTAAGCTGTGGAAGCTTCAAGGCATCCAGCTGTGTGGCAGCTGGAGAAGCAACTGGACAGTTTTAGAGTAGCTAAGGCAAATAGAGGAAGGGCCATTAACCTAGTTAGGGTAACTATTGCTGTGTGTAACAACATGACTGTCTCATTCAGGGTTGCTATTCCTGCACAAACATCATGACCAAGATGCAAGTTGGGGAGGAAAGGGTTTATTGAGCTTACTCTTCCACGCTGCTGTTCATCACCAAAGGAAGTCAGGACTGGAACCCAAGCAGGTCAGGAAGCCAGAGCTGATGCAGAGGCCATGGAGGGATGTAACTTACTGGCTTGCTTCTCCTGGCTTGCTCAGCCTGCTTTCTTATAGAACCCAAGACTACCAGCCCACAGATGGTACCACCCACAAGGGGCCCTCCCCCCTTGATCACTAATTGAAAAAATGCCTTACCACTGGATCTCACGGAGGCCTTTTCTCAACTGAAACTCCTTTCTCTGTGATAACTCCAGCTTGTGTCAGGTTGACACAAAACCAGCCAGTACAATGACCAAAAGCAAGTTGTGGAGAAAAGGGTTTATTCAGCTTACTCTTCCATCACTGTTCATCATTGACGGAAGCCAGGATAGAAACTCAAACAGGACAGGAACCTGGAGGCAGGAGCTGATGTGGAGGCCATGGACGGGTACCATTTATTGGCTTGCTCCTCATGGCTTGTTTACACTGCTTCTTTTAGAACCCATGATCTCCAGCCCACAGATGGCACCACCTATAATGGGTTGGGCCCTCCTCCATCAATCACTAATTAAGAAAATGTTCTTTAGCAGTGGTTTTCAACCTTCCTAATACTGTGACTCTTGAATACAATTCTTCATGTTGTGGTGACAACCATAAAATTATTTCATTCCTACTTTATAACTGTAATGTTGCTAGTGTTATGAATCATAATATAAATATCTGGTATGCAGGGTATCTGACATATGATCCCATGAAAGGGTCATTCGACCTCTAAAGCTATTACACCCTCAGGCTGAGGACTACTACTCTAAAAGTTTGCCTACAGCCCAATCTTATGGGCACATTTTCTCAATCAAAGTTCCCTCATCTCAGATGACTACAGCTTGTGTCAAGTTGACATAAAACTATCCAGGACAACCACAGAGATAGAAAGATGACAGAAAGAGAGGGCAGAGAGCTAAAGTTGAAGACAGGTAAATAGAGAGAGAGTCTTGTGTAGTGTACGGAAACATCAGCTGTCAATAAAAGACTGATTGGCCAATGAGATGAGGCAGAAAAAAGGAGGTGGGAGTTCCGTAGGAGAGAGGAACTCTAAGATAGATTTACACAGGGAGAAGATTCACCTTGAACTCTGAGAAGACAGTCAATGAAACTAAGAAGATGTAATCAGCCATGTGACACTCCTAGAATAGAATAAACCAGTTAATTAAGTTACAAGCTAGTTGGGGAACAAGCCCAAGCTTATGACCTAGGCATTTATTCATATACAATTAAGTCTCAGAGTGCTATTTCAGGAACAGGGATGTGGGTAGCAAAGGCTGTGGTTACAGGTAAAAATATATAAAGATCAAGAAAAATGAAATGACAGGCCCTGGTCACTGGAAAATTCTAGTTGTCAAGCCCTTAGGGCCAAGAGTAGTAATGCTGGCTCATGTTAACGGTTAAGGAAATTCAACTTTAAACCTGCACGAACGAGAGCTGAAACACTGCTGGCAGTCAAAGGCTGAGGCATCCTGACACCTAGAGCTTCCCTGGAGCTGTGATTCAGCATAGCCAAATGCTCAGGAATCCCTGCTTCCTGTCTCCCACAAACCCAAACATTTGTAAGTTCAACAGTCCTGACATCCAAGGTCCACAGAAGGACTGTAACACAAGCGGGTGCCACCACTGCTGCTCCTACCATCTTGCCATTGCCTGTAACCACTGTCCAGCACTGAGGGACATAGATGCTGCCACAGACCACCCATGAGAGCTCCTTCTAGCTGTCCACAATGCCTACCCACATTCTGCACATCAGATCCAGCAGGATGATTGGTAACATGCTCATCTTTGATTAATGCTCCAACCAAGGGCAAAACTATGACATGGAGGAAAAGAATGTGAGATTTATTAAAACTGACATTGTAATATTTCCAATACCACCCTTACCCCTTGTGCTTTAGAGGCTGCCTTGCTAACTCTGGTTAGAAGTAAAGAGATAACACACTTACAAGGTCTTCGAACTCAGAATGACTTAGGTCAGAGGGTTCCATTTCCTGATTCACCTGTGCACTCATGAATTCTGTGGTATGTGTGGCCGCTCATTCAAACCTTAGAGCAGTGGTTGTCAATTTGTGGATCAAGATCTCTTTGGGGACAGAATGATCCTTTCATAGGGTTAACTACGACTACTGGAAAATACAAATTTACATTACAATCCATAGCAGCAAAATCAGTGTTGAAATAGCAGTGAAGATAATTTTATGGTTGGGGCCAGCACACCATGAAGAACTGTATTAAAGGGTTGCAGCTTTAGGAAGGTTGAGAACCACGGCTCTAGAGGAAGTGGAGGACTTTGGCATCTTCATTCTAGAGAAAATATGTGACTGGGGGACATCTGCCTTCTTGTTGACCTATGTGTCACCAAGGACCACTTAGACCTTCTCAGTGAGATGTGTCTAATACTATCCAGAGCAGCCATTAGCTCTGGGGCATGACTGATGATGGTTATCAACCCAATCTTCGTAGGTTCTGTCTTGTGAGCAATATGCATGAAGCATCTTCATTCCAGTTTTACAAAGACCATTACCTGGAGAAGAATGAAAGGAAAACATAACAGAGAGTGTAAGAGAGGAGTCTAATGTAGTTATTAGTAAGGACCCAGTGTCAAATCCCAACAGTAAATAATCATGTTAACCATCTGCTTGCCATTTTTTTTCCTTTGAGGCCTAGGTCTCACCATGTTGTCCTGGCTGGACTTAAACTCTCAGCTTACATCTGCCCTTTGACTTCAGCTATTATAAAGTCCTGGTTGTGTGAGAGAACCATTGCTACCCCAGGGAGGAGAAAAAGCAGAGTACACCTCACTCACATAAGTCAAGAACAGTCTGGGAAGATTGCTGGACACTAGTTACCTGGCATCTTCCTTTAAAGATGTTATACTCAAGAGTTGAAGCAATTGATAAGTACTCGATGTGAGCCATAGAAACTACTGGACCAGAACAAAAACTGATGCACAGTGGAATCAATTCTAGAAGCTTGAGAAGCCAGAGAGCTACTTTTTAGAGCTCTGGGACCCAGGATGTTAATCGCCCTGCACTGTGAACTCCTGGGAATAAACTCTGTTCAATATGCATCGCCCTGTGCTAATATCTCGTTAATACTCAGATGCATTAAGGAGGCAGAGAAGTGGATGTGTGCAAATGTATGAGTTTATGATCTATTTTAGCTTTGGAAATTTACTATCAACGGAGAGTGTGTCAAAGCTGAAAACTGGGCATTCCTGAAACCAACTATGAATGAGAATTGCACCTGTCCAGGTTGGTATCAAGGTGGGTGTGTCCACGTAGTACATTTTTCCAGCTGCACACATGTGGATCTGCAGTTACTCCAAAATTTCTCCCCAAGTCACACGTTTTTTTTCTCACAGGCAAATCAGGAACTCTGTTTTGATCTTTTGGCCCACCAGGTGCTCCTTCTTTGTCATTCAGAGTACCACAGTTGCTATTGTCACAGGGATGAAGAACAGAAAGACAGCCCGTTGAGGCTTTGTTCTTTGCCCTTCCATTTAAACTGGAGAGGAAGATAAGAAAGGAGGGAAGAGGTGGATCTGTACTCGGCTGGGAGAATTATGCATGTGCTTTTGTCTCTGTCCAGATTTTTCAGTCCCACAGAGACCCAATGCTCTAAGCTAAGGTCTGCCCCAGCCCAGACCCCTTGATCAGAGAGAGCTGGCCATCTCCCCTGCAGCTGTGTATGACTACTGCTGTCTGGTAAAGTATCTTTGCAGCTGTGCTTTTCTGGACACAACAAGGAAAGGCAAAATGGGCCACAGGTTGTCCTGAGCTGGCCCGTGTTATTCCCTTGAACAGCTGCCTGTGAACACACCTGCTAGAAATAAACCTCAATAACTTTCACCGAAGCTCCTGGACATGACTTGAGGGCGGGATTTCGTCTCTCCGGTTGCCCTGTTCTCAGCCCCTCCCCTAGGAGTGCCCATTCTTCTTGGCCTGGCTCATTTAAAACCCAGCTGACTGAAGTGAAAGACTTGGGAAACTCCTTGAACTCCTAAACAATTCAGCCACCCTTCCTGAGCCACCAGGATGTTTGTAAAAACCCAAACAGCCTGGGGAGGTGTCAGGAAGTGAACCAAAGATAGCACGCAGTTTATATGGCCAGAAACACGGCTGAGATTTTAGTCAGGTTTGTGTTGTTTAGATTGTAAAGAAAACACAGACCCTCCCAGGGAAAGACTGATAGTCTGCAGGCTATCACCCAGAGAAACGATCTCCATAATGTCTGGCTCAGAGGAAAACAAATGCTGGAAAGGATGGCAGAAATAATTGTTTACCTAGTTTGGAGACAGAAGAAACCAAGAGAAACTTCAGAAGACACTTCACAGACCCTCTTAAACTTGTGACCTGCCCAGTGATTTGCCTACTGGGATACTGCAGAGGGGTCAAGTGTAGGAATGCTGCAGAACTTCAATTGTCAAAAATAAAAATAAAACAAACAAACAACATCCTCTACTGTGGGATTCAATCCTGGCAGCATTTGTCACATGTGAGGGACAGAGAAAGCTTAGCTTAGCACCAATCCCAGAACGACCAAGCTCTCTTAATGAAACGTTCATAATGCAGAAGAAACAACGGTGTTGTGTGGATGCTGCTGTACTCCGGGTCTGAAATGGCTGCCAAAGGCCCATGTAGTAGAGGTGTGATCTCCAACAAAAGCAATTTAAGGGAGAAAGGGTCAGTTGGGGGTTACAGTTCCAGGGGATACAGTCTTGTGGCAGGAAGCCAGGCCAACAAGAGCTTGAGGGAGCTAGTTACAGAGCTTACAAAGTAAGAAGGCAGAGGGGACAAATGCTGCTGCTGCTCAACTCATTTTTTCTTTTCTAGCCCAGCCATGGCATATTTCCCACCACAGATGAGTTCTCCCATCTCATTTACCCCACATCATTTAAGGTAATCAAGATAATCCCTCACAGGCACACCCAGAGGCTTGTCTAGGTGACAATAATGCTAACCATCCCAGGAGTGTGTGCTCTTTTCACAGGGATTAGAGAACTCTGTTCTCTTGCTTTTCTCAAGTCCTAGCCATGAGGTAAACAGCTTTGCTCTACCATAGGCTCCCACCCACAAGCCACTGTACTAGCAAAGCCATAGGACCCACTGGGTCATGACTGGAACATCCAAAGGACAAGCCAAAAAAGAAAGAAAAAAAACCTTTTCTCTTTGTAAGTTGATTGTCTCCAGTCCTTGTTACAGTATCGGAAAGCTGACAAACATGAAGTATTAGCTCCTATAGATTTCTGAGCTGAATGATGCCTTAAACATTATCCAGCTGAACTCCTGGGATTTCTAAACAGTGAGTGTTAGAGACACATCATTTCAGTCTGTCCTGCCACCAACTTTTAAGAACTACGATGTCAGGGGAAGGGCTCAGGATTTTTCATGAAAACAGAAAGGAAAGATGAAACAGAGGAAGATCTACCACGTATCAAGTTTGGGCAGAGCTTGGAGCCTGATGTTGAACCCTGAAAAAAGCCAGCTAGGTTACGTTTTAAGTCACAGAAGGTGATTACTATTTTTAGAATCTTTAACTTTTTATCAAATTCATTTGTTTTTTTAAATCATTCCCCCAAAACCCTAAAATTAATAAATTTTAAAATCCCATAGTTAGATTAACCTGGCTGTCATTCTTTAAAAGGGAAAATATCACATAGCAAAACCAAAGGTTGTTTTCCCCACAGAATTAAGTATCTACAAAAATTGCCTTGAAGGCTTATTGTCCTAATCGGTTCAGTTGGAATCTCTGGGGGCCAGGAGGAGCCCCCTGTCCAGCCAGCCATGGGGTTGCGTTCCAGCCTCAGAGTAGAAACCAGCCCCTTACATTCTCATGTGTTCATGAGTAGAACATTGATGCTCCTAATCAACCTTTATCCCAGTTGCCTCATCACAGTACCAGATCCTGCTGGGCTTGAAGACTGCAGATATCCCCATGAAGGTGAGATTATCAGACAAGGAAGCAGAAGAGCACTGTCAGCTATACTTCAGCCTTCATTCTGGTCTTGCTGACAGAGGAATCAAGGAAGCCATGGCCCTTGTTCCTGGCCCTGACCATCCCACCTGGGGAACTGCTTTCTATAATAATTTGAGCCACTGGCCTTCAAGACTTTTGTTCTTAAGGAGAAGGCCATGAAGTGTGAAGATCAGTCCTGAATAGCCCGGAGCACTGTGAACTGATGCTTTCTGGCCATTAAACCTCTTGAGGATGCTTCTTTTCTAGATGCCAAATAGGTTCTTACAAAGATAATGGTTAGACTCTCTGTGGACATACTGAGGCCACAGCCCTTCATAAATGTGACTTCCTCAAATGATGCTTAGAGAACAAGCTTCCGGCCTGCTTCCTCATCTTTAAATTGAGCTCAAAGGGTATGTAGATGCTATTTAAAGCATTTTCTATTTCCCTGTCAAGTCATACTAATGATGGCCAAGCTAAAAAAAAGGCATATCTCAAGTTCAACTTCCTGAGATGACTTCACAAGCTAGTAATTTAAGATCCATTCAGCATTAAATCATAACCAGATGGCTGTTTGTGAGACTCACTTTCTACAGCTTCCTAAGGCAGCACACAGGAGCCCTCATTTTCAACTCCCCAGGATGTGACTCTGTTCACAACAAAGTTCCTGCACTTCTGAAGAGCCTTCTGTGTCAGGAAGAATGTGTTTCCTTACACTCAAAACTGCTCAGACATTAGTGAGATGACACAGTCCATATTGGCTTTGCAGATGCTAGAGGCTAAATTTTGTACTGTACTATGGGAATCCATATTTTGGATCCCCAACCTCTAGGAGCTCAGAATCAAACTATTTGGAGACAGAAGCTTAAAGAGATGGTCAAGTTGAAATGAGGTCACAGGTTCAGACCCCAACCGGATCTGACTTGAGTTATTAGAGGCCTAGAGTACAGAGAACTAAAGACTCCAGACACTTGCACATAAAGCCATGTGAAATGGCAGCAAGCAGGCAGCCTCCTGAAAGCCACCACAAGTGTTCTTAGGGGTAAGGTCTCTTCCAGGACCTTGAGCTCAGGATTTCAGGTTTTAGAATTGTGGAGAATCAGCAATTCACTCTGGCATCCTTAAGAAACAGACATACAACTCATCTAGGATACATGAGAAAAATGGAGACTCTCAACCCATCAACCAAATTCTTACATTCCATAAGCCATGTTCAAGGGTAGGGTGAGACCATATCAAGGCATGATTTATTTTTCCAGATAGGCTAGTGTTAACTCTGAGGGATCAGGACCTGAAAATCTCAGGAAACTTTAATATTTTTTCCTCCATCTCTCTTTTCCGTTTTCCTTTCTTCTTCTGTGCTTTTATGTGCAAAATGAATGTCAGCAATTACAGGTCAAAGTTGCTACAGAGGTAGTATGAACTATTATGCAATATGAAGTAATGTAACATAAGTCTTTCATAATCTACAAACGAGGATACAATGCAGTGGGCTCAGCTCTAAGTATCTTTTCTCAGCCTCTCAGAGAAAAAAAGTAAAGAAGTACAGCCCTGTTTTCCATCTCTTGCAACCCCCAGCCTTCACCCCACAGGTGCCAGTTGTCCCTTCAATGCACAGTGAAGCCCACACCCCACTCCTGAGACCTGGCATAGATCCCAGTGCCTTTCCGAATGCCCAGCCCCTTCCTAGTACAATGAAATGTTCCACCACAGAACTCAAGATAACTCTGTGAGTCTGTGGATGCTTCTCAACAGGAAACTTCCTAGACTCTTAGCTATCAGCTGCTCCCAGCTTCCAGACAGTTCCATCCAGTTCTAGTGGCAAGCAACCATGACTCATCGTTCTTGGTCCCTGTGGATGATGCAGCAACTATCTGGTGCTATCTTGCCATAGGCTGGGGATTTCTAAAGTTTATGGTAGGAATCAAACTGCTCAAGGATCTTCAGACCTGAATCCAGATGCTCGCCAGAAGTTGCCCGCTCCAAAGAGATGAGGAGGCAGGATATACAAAGACTTGAGTGAATCCAAATTCATTTCTTACCATCTAATAAGGATAACTCCCTAGATAAATGAGTATATGTGAAAATTGAAGTGAAGAGTGACATTTGGTTTGCAAGGGTACAAGAAAAACTTTTGGACTTCCAGTTACATGAACTTACATGTCAGCATACCGACTGGGTCCTATGGTAAAACAGCAAGCTACCGTCAAGAATTGATCCATCATGTGAAACTCATCGAACTGTGGTGTACACTCTGGAGGACCCAGTATCTCTGCTTTCCTCTTTCTAGAAACACCAGATTCCATCTCCCTGTTCCATTTGTAGTTGGGCAGAGTCACATTGAGCCCTTAAGAACATGCTTGTGACGAACCTGTTTTCTTCCCAGTCACAGCCAACCTTGATGCTGAGTGCCGATCTAAGCTCAGGCTGTACCCTACCCTAAGCCACTCAATACTGGGTAAAGTGGTGGTTTTTCAGGCTGTGCATTACCCTGACAGACTCCATTTCACAGGCAGAATTTGACTACATTCGAGGCAAATGACAAAGCAGGACAACTGTGCCCCTTGGTGTGCACATAAACACCACCGTCTGCCAGGTACTGCCTCTTAAATTATGTATGCCTAAGACTAGGAAGGGTGACAAGTCTATAAGTTTATCAAAGTAAATTGGGGAGATGTGGGCATATTAAAATCTGGACCTGGAACTTGCCAGACATCAGACAGAAAGAACGAGAGCCCTGTGTTCATCTGGGCCTCACAAAGAAGAGACTAAGATGCTGTGAAGACAATGACCACAGGTACTCATTATCTGATCACAGGAGGTTTGTGTCCAGGGACCAGCAGGCCGAGAACATTTGACTATCTCAGGGGCTTCAGCTCACTTCCGTCCTTACTGTCCATCTCACCTACTTGAGTTGCTGTCCATCTGTCTGTCCATTCCTCTTTCTGGACCTGCATTGAGTCATGGGTCCATCTAAAGCTGGTCCTGGGCCTCCATGTTCTCAGACCTTGCTTCTGCAGCTTGACTGTAAGCTGGGGCTTGACCTGTGACCCTGTTTGTCTCTACAACACTTCCAGCAGTTCCCCTACCAGCTCCACACTTCCGCTTTCATTTAACCCTTTTTAGCTGTTCTGTAGCATGCATCTCCCTGCCCCTCCCCCCACACACACTGTGGGGGTATGGGGGGGGGAGTATTACTGTGTGATCTGAGAGTCAATGTCAGTAATAAAGATCAGAATTCAAGCTCAGCTTCAGATGGCTCTCGAGGAAAGTGGGACCACTTGGCAAGGCACTGCCATTTCTGATTGACCAAGCTAGCTCCTGAGGCCTTGGTAGGGACTGTCCTAATACAGATGATTACAAATACTTTCCTGTCTGTAATAAATTACCATAATGAAAAATTATCCATTTTGAGAAGACACCTTGTGTCCGTTGCTCCACTGCCGTTAACAAAATAGCATCCACTTAGCGACCCTGACAAAATAACCTGAACAAAATGGCTGAAGCAACTACAATTTTTTTTTCCTCACTGTTCTGAAGGATGGAAGCATGATCCAGTTCCTGGGGCTAGGGATCTTATTTTATTATTTTATTTTACTTTTTTCACTAAAGATGGACACTGCATCACTGTGCCCTCCTTGGTGAAATGGAGCTAACCAACTCTCTGGTGGCTTTTCTCCTGAGGAGAAATCCCATCAGGAGCTCCGGCTCCATCTAACATTAATCACCTCCCAAATGCCCATTAGTGATGGAGTTCTGTCACACACACTGAGGGAGACCCAGCATAGCTCGCTCTATGTCTCGTGTTTCTCTTCAGGGGCTCCTAAGACACTACTAAGCACCATGGAGCATGGCTAGAATTCAGCTTCTCTCCATGCTGGAGATTCATTTAAACTTATAATTTCAGGTCACATTTGCATAAAGTATCTTGACCATTCAGTTCAGGCTCATTCATTTTAAAAGTCAAAGCCTGCTGAGTTACCTTTGCTTTCTAAATTTATTTTTAATTCCCTAATTCTGTAAACTCTTGTAAGGGAATTAAATGCTCTCCTAAATATGTGTGCATTCATCAAACAATTATTTATCAGACGATGGCTGGAACCAAGGGTTTTTCCAGCTGCCAAGGATCCGTTAGCTAACGTGTCCACAAGCAACAAAAAGCAGGAATGGAAAGCAACTTTGGCAAATTTCTCCAAATGACAGTGATCTTACAACTTCATGTCTTATGTGGAACAACACCTGTTTCTAGTGGTTTGTCCATTTTTTTCTTCTTCTCCAACCTGGAGAAGCTACAATGAAGGTGCTTGCTCACATCAGTTACTGTTTCCCAGAAGCTGCTAATGCTACCGAGTGTCCACAACTGGGTCCAAATTCCTCCTCAGCCTTTTCATGATTTGTTCACTTCCTCTGACCCCACCCACCCTAACTCAGTCGTTCCTGATCCCATGGAGTTAGAAACTGCTATGTCTTCCGGTGCTCCCCCCACACCTCCTACCCCCGCCCACCTTCCTAGTCTCAAATAACATCAATGCTTTAGACCATAACACATAGGTCAGGGGTTTTCTAGGACTAAAAGATGCAAGGGTACAGCCTGCCAGTTACTCTCTGATGTCTGTGAATGCTCCTGTTAACATGCCCTTCATCACCTAGCTCCATCTTTCAATCAATCATTTATGTTTTTGCTAACTTTCTGTCCATCTGTGTTCTCTGTCAACCTTGAGGACAGGTTGAAAAGATGGAAATGGACAGAATATCGTAGCACAGTAATGTTCTTTCTGATGTGAGCTACTGCCCTATCACACTCATCCACGCCTTGCCAAGCCCTGTCTGCCATGATGGACTGATACCTATGAAACTGTGGGAAATTTTAATTAATCCATCCTCAAGTATTTTGATCATGACTACAAAAGCTACCATCATACAATATGCAAGCAGAAATGTCAGGGAGAGTCAGATGGTATTAATTTGGGATTCTGGTGGCAGAGGGAGAGGCTTTAGACAAACCTACAGAGAGGATGCCAATGAAGGTGGGGGCAGACGGCAAAGGTCAGAGGTCAGAGGTCAGAGGTCAGAGGGCTGGATGACAGCTCTTTAAGCAAAGGGAGACTTAGGCATGTCAGCAAATACTAAGGAGCCAGAGGCAGGCTATAGCAGATCCCCTCATAGCCTCAGGGAACACAATGGCCTGTGACAGAGACAAAGCCTGGGGACAGTAGCTGAATAGATTAACCCTTATCTATATTACCTGGTTAAGAGCCTTCTGGCAGCAGCTCTAGCTACAGATTAGGCCACAAGAGCTAGTGCAAGGTTGGCCCACAGACTTACACAGCCAGACTCAGTTTAAGCTCATGGGACTCTGGATGGACTTAAAATAGCACAGACATGAGGGAGTCTGTCACCAGGAGAAAGGCTTATCCCTCAGTGTACCCTAAGAATTAGGTCAGAGGTGAAACCATTCACTCCACCAAAACCACAACACTTTTCTCTTTGTTGCCCTAAAATCATTCATTTGAGATTCACATCTCGAAGCTGAACATTATTGTCTTCCCAGTAGCTACGGTGCAGGCGGTACCCCTAATGCGTGTGTTGTGATAACAGTTGTCGGGTTACTCCGAAGAAACTTGGAGGCCACTTCTCTTAAAACACTGACTATTCATTGTAGCCCTCCCAACATAAAATGACTGACGACATGAGATAAGTGTCTCAGAATGCCTGTCTTCATGACATGCCTGGTCCCTCTATAGCCACCTCCCAATTCAGACCCCACTGAGGTCCACATTAGACATGTTGGTGATTTGAAGAATGTTTGGCCCAAGCATATAGCATAAAGTGAACCTGAGCTATGGTCCATCAGAATGGGCATGTATTTCTGCTTACCCGGGCCCTGTATTTTCTCAGCATCCCAGGTCCCTATAGTTCTTTATACTTTTCATAAGAGTCCATACTAATTAGAGGGCAGGCATGCATGGCAGGCATCAGGAGCCACCCAGAAGTTCCTGACTTAGTCTCTCATTAGTTCACCCAAACAACGTCAGGATGTTCGTGGATAAGAAGTTCTTGTTAAACCAGTAGACAATTGTCACACTTTAGCCTTCTCAGAACAGAGTCGATCACTGGAAGCCTCCTGTGCCTCTGGGAGGTAAGGAGCAACTTGACCCTCCCGGAATCTGCTTTTCCTTCAAGGTCAAGCTTAAGTCACTCAGCAGGCTGAAGTCTCAATATACAAGCTGTACCCGTACCATTGGGAAGACATAGCCTGTAGTAGATCCAATTCAAGCTTATCTCCAACTAGCTTACAATTAAATGAGACTCAGACCATGATTATTTTATTTGGCTTTGACAATTATTAAGGGGTCATCTCTAATCTACTCTTCTAACTGCTGTCCTGGTTACCTTCCCAGCAGTGTGCCCCAGATACTTGGTATTTCTCCTGGTCAAGTGATCAAGTGAGGGGAGAGGAATCTCCCCTCATGGCAGCTTCCTCCTCTCTCTTGTTCTTCCTCCTTTGTTGGACCTCGGGTGGTGCCACTGCTCCCGATCAAGGTCTTCCTGCAATTCGTGGCTGCTCCCCTTTGGCTGCCCAACCCAGGCCTGGGGCTGTGGCCCTGTTTCCATGGTGACGGCCCTCAGCACTGTGTCTGAGGATGGTGGGGCCCAAAGTAGCCTGTCCTCAGTGAGCTCTGTGTTGGTGCTGGCACAGGGAGGGGAGAGCTCTGGCTTCCTCTTTAGAACAGCCCCACTGACTTGCCCATCCGCCCTCTTGCGCTGGGTGCCATGTTGCCGAGTTAAGCTGGGGCTGCAGCAGCTCTGGGCCAGGGCTTGGAACTGGACCTCAACGCTGCTGCACTGGCAGTGTTCTTCCCCTCCTGCTGTCCCAAGGGCGAGAGGGTAGGGTCCCAGGAAGTAGTAGTCTTGAGCCCCATTTTGACCCTGGTTTGGGCCTTGAGGACAAACCTGAGCCTGGCTCCAGTTCTGAGACCTGTCTCCATCACTTCCGCTTAGGAGTGACTCAGCAAGACCTGTTTGGCCCTCCCTCTACCCTGCCATTGCTGATGTGGATCTTTGCTATTGACCCTATCAGTCACCCCTTCCCCTTCCCCACCTATGTCATCTCTCCCCATCCCTAAGTGCCCACCCCCTTTGCCTTCTCTATATAAGCGAGTTGATACACTAAAGTTGAGTTCCTGCTTCGACAAGACTCCCAGCCTGGTGTGCTTCTTTTAGTTGCTGACACTCGCCATCCTGCTCAGCCCTGGACAGACTCTGCTGGACAGGGTTCTCTCCTCTCACCTGGACCTGCTGGTAGGAACCGACACTCCTTCTCCACCTGGTATCTCCTCCTCCAACCAGGTCACTCCCAAACTACCTACCTCTAATCCCTCCGGTAATTGGCTATAGCCAATTTTACTTAACCAATAGTTTTAAATCAAGGAACAAGGTTTGCACAACAAAAGCTTGTAAGCAGGAGAAATCGTTGGTAGGCTTAGACCTTCCAGTATAGAATTTAGCATTACAATACATAGCAATAGACCAAACTTCAATAATGGCCAGAAGTCATTTTCTGCTCTCCTTGACTTGAAATCCCATCCAGGATCAGATTGACACCTCTATCTCTAGCTTCAAGCTTCTAATTGTGAGACATCACATTAACTTCATTTAGACCATCTAACATGTGATATGCTGTTGAAGAGATTTAAGCAAATTAACACACACTAAGGTTCATTTCTTTCCTAATCTGTGAAAGCAGCTTTGGAGAGTTGGGGAGTGCTGCCCTAGAATCCAGATTTCTTGTCTTGTGTTTTCACTGAATCCAAGGAAGAAAAAAGCTTCTTGAGAGATGTTTCTTGTTTTAGGAGCAAAACATAACAAGATGGCAGGCTTCACTGCTGAGGAATACCTCTTATTCGTTAGTTATTACTATTGTTAAAGAGTTCACATGCATTACACAGCCACCATGTAAGGTATTTGTGATGGTTAATATTGATGGTCCAGTTCACAGACTCTAGAACCACCTAGAAGACAAGCTTCAGGGTGCATCTGTGAGGGAGTATCTAGATTAGGTTAAGTGAGGTGGAAGGTTCTGGCTTAACTATGTTATTCCATGGGCTGGAATCCTGAACTTACTCAAAAGGAGAAAGCAAACATTACTAGTAGTCATCTATCTCTTTCTGCTTCCTGACTGCAGGGGGGATATGACCAGCCTCTTCAAGCTCTGGACCTTAACTTCTCACTACGATGGTCTGTGCCTCTTTGAATTCTGAGACAAAATAAAACCCTTCCTTCTTAAGTTGTTCTTTGGTCACAACAATAAGAAAAGTTACTAATTCAGAAAATACTTTTTCTCACTTTGCCAGTGGGAAAGTGAAGATCTGGGAGGGGAAGAATTCTTCCCCTAGGGTCAGATTCCTACAAGTGTTGACAGTTAAGTCCAGGCTGTATGACTCTCAAGCACCAGTTTCCAGTCCCTAGCTCCACGTGACTCCACCTAGAAGAATGCTGTCCTTTAGCCCTGGGAGCCACTGATCTGCCACTGGGAGAAAGAAAGGCAGATTTCTTTACTCTCTGCTTTGTGTTTGTATTTCTGGGTTATTTCTCTCCTGCTCTGCCTGCTCCAATCCTGCTGATGCCCACCACCTTCCAACCCCGCTGACGTAGCTGATGAACTCCTGGGATAGCCACTCTTGCCTTCACTAGTAGCCACTTCCTTTGCCCTCAGTGCTCCTCCCACCATCCAGAACACACACACACACACACACACACACACACACACACACACAGCATCCCTCCATTCTCATTCTCTCATGTATTGGAGGAAAATTCCCTGTATTTTGGTTAAAGTTAAGCTATACCTTGGTGGGGAAGGGTACTTCCATATTCTCTAATAGATTTCTATTCATTCAATATTCAAAAAGGCTGTGTCCTGCTGATGCTGTGGGGGTGGCAGTGTTTGAGATGATGTTCCTAAACTTTGGAACATTCACATCTGTGTGCTGTGGCTGAGCTCATTCACATCTGTGTGTGGTGGCTGAGCTCAGTGAATTCTTTTGGCGGGATGTTTGAATTTGAGAAGAAATGGAGACTGCTTTCTGAAGCTCACTCTGTCATACTTAGAATGAGGATGCCAAGGAACTGCTCATTAGAACTCTAAGGCCATGTTTAGACAGATACAAAGAGATGGACTTCATACAAATGCATACTGTGTGCAAGCTTTTCCTCCAGACTCAGTTCAAAGGTCACACTCATTAGAGGTCTTTTGTGACATTAAATTTAATGTGTAACTAAATTTAGTTTAGCAAATTAAATTTGCTAAGAATCCATGTTCTTAGCAACAGGTGGCTAGCCAGGCATTCTGGGAGTCTGAGCTGTGTGAGGTAGAGGAAGAGAGTCCAAGGGGGGAAGGGGGGGGGGAGTGGCAGCCTTCCGGTTCTTCCAAAACTCTTTCCTTCTGCATACAAGTGACCTGGCTACAGCATCAAAGTCTGAATGCCCAAAATGGAGGAGTGGATACATTGGCTGAGGAAGGCAATATACAAGCCATTCCAAGATGAAGTACCCCTCTGTGGAAAGCCAGCTACTCGATTCCCTGAGATGTGGTCTATGTCAACAGAAAAATCCTCACAGAGAAGTCAGAAATCTGAACTTTCAAATGTATTATACTGCATGTGTGGTTTTCATTTATCCCATGGACCACCAGTGCACTCAATGGATTTTTGTCCCTTTCATTGAGTTTCACAACTGGCCACCTCTAGGAACTGCTCTGTAACCGAGCTGTTGATGAAGATTTTTTTGTTGGGAGGGTCCTTTGGCATTTGAGTTCATTAGAGGTTCCTAAAAAACAAAGGTTATTGACGGACATTGATGGCCCCTACTGTGAGTGGTGTCTCTCAGAAACCTTGTGCAGTCCTATAGCTACACAAGGGACTTGTGTGGTACATTAAACCTTACTAATTCTCCCTGGATAAGGGCTCGTAGAGAATGAGTGACCACTAAGGGAGAGGAAGGGCAGAGGGAAGAGAGGCATCCTCAGGCGGGGAGTGTGGCTGTTACTCTGTGAGGTGTATGGTTTCCCAGAGAGGTGACCACAGCTGAGGAACAACATGTTAAATGAAGCTGACAATGTGCGAAATGGAAAATGTCACCCTCAGAGGAGAGGCATCGTGAACTTTAGTTTTGATTTAAACTAATGGGAACTCAAGGAGAGAAAATCCTTCCAATGCTCAAGAAAAGCCACAAGGTTGCCAGACAAGGCCTGCCTGAGCAGGTGCCTGCCGGGGTGCATGCTGGTGCTCAAATACAATGACTCCATCACTGGGACATCATCAGACGACCAAGCTTCAGGTCCAGTAATGAACTCCTCTCTTCCTGTGGTCCTCTTTGTTTTCTTTTTTCCTTTTCAGACATGGGCTACAGGAGTACAGGGGACTGGATCAACTCATCAGTGAAGAAACAGCTGTCAGAAGCTTGGGGGATTTTGTGGGTGCCATTCATGGAGTTTGTGTTGGTGGACTGGATCTTCAAAAGAGCAAAAGAGGATTTCTTCCTGAGGAAGCCAACCTGAGTTCTTAGTAACACCTGGACAGGCACTCTGGGAGTCTGAGCTGTGTGAGGTGGAGGAAGCAAGTCCAAGGCAGGGGGCAATGGTGGCCTTCCGGTTCTTCCAAGCCCTTTCCTTCTGCACACAAGTGACCTGGCTACATACAGCCCCACCAAGAACACCTGCTCACCTCTTTGCCTCATCCATCATCAGAATCTTAAGTTCACACACTCAACATTCGTCATTTGGAGCAAACACCTGGCAAGGGAGACCACCAGGGGGATCTCCAATAGGAGGTCTTTCCTGAGTGATAATGGGAAGGGGTGGGAGGGTAGAGAGTGAGCAGTCTCCATCCTTTGTGCTAGTGGGATGCTGAGGCGGCTGCTGGGAGACAGGACTGATTAGCATTGCCCATAGAATCCAAAGAAGTAGAGAGGCAGATGAAGAGCTGCTGGGAGAATTAGCATCCTTAAATAAGAGACATAAGTGTAATGGGAACAGAGGAGTCCCTAAGTGACTCATCTCAGGCTGCTCTGCAATAACGGGAATGTTAAATATACACCAAAGAGGAGGGGGAGAAAGAAGATAGGCTGAATGAGCCAGTGCAGTTATTAGAAATATGTAACATGCAGGCACCTATCTACAGCCAGTTCCAGGGTTTGTTTGGAAACAAATAGCAATACTTTTAATGGCACATTAAACTTCATTACAATGTTCTTTAAGTTGTGATGGAACTGTGCCTTCTATGACATTGTGTCTTCCTCTCACTAGAGGAAGGCTGGGACAGCCAAGCATCCTCCTCCCTGTATAAGACCAGTTTCTCTGAGAATGACAGAAAGACCCTAAAACTGCCCCTTACCCTGTACCAGCCAACTCTCAAGTCAGAGCAAACAGTCAATGGCTTCCTGCATGGGAAGTGTTCATTTTCTCAGTCAGCTGGATAAGTCCTTTAAGGCAGAGGAAAATCCTGTACTTCCTAAGGCCCTCCTTTGGGATGCAAACTGCTTGCTGATGGAACCACCCAAGACCTTGCTGCTAGGTTGCCCCCACAACCTAGCAGCAAGGTCTTGGGTGCTAGGTCTTTGCACCCAAAGAGTCCTGGGTCTTTGCAGCCACTCTTTGGTCCTGCTAGGGATGTGTGTGTAGGAGGCAGATAGCCTCTGTGACTGACAGCAGTATATGCACACCCATTTGTATTTGAGAACTAGATATCCACAACTGTCTCTGTGTGTGAGGTACTTCTGAAGGCATTCCCAAGAAAGGCACAGGAAGAAAGACCATGATGAACTTTCTAATGTTCTGCTTAGCCTTCTCCTGTGGTTACCGGATCTCTTTCTGTTCTTTAAAGTCCTCAGCAGGACAGAGTCATGAGCAAGTTGCTGGTGCCCATGAGATAACACCATTTGTCTCTTCTCCTCCCTCGCCTTTTGGGGAGGGATCTGCCACAGTGATGCCTCTCTCTCATCAGCCTCTCATGACTAGATTTCCGGAGATCGGTTAGCACAAGAAAATGGAGAAAGCCTAGGGAAATTCTGAATATAAGGTTCTTCATGCCTGTCTTAATTAGCATTTTATTGCTGTGAACAGGCACCATGACCAAGGCAACTCTTATAAGGACAACATTTAATTGGGGCAAGCTAACAGGTTCAGAGGTTCAGTCCATTATCATCAAGACAGGAACATGGCAGCATCCAGGAAGGCATGGTACAGGAGGAGCTGAGAGTTCTCCATCTTCATCTGAAGGCTGCTAGCCTGGCTAGAACTGTATTAAAGGGTCAAAGCATTAGGAAGATTGAGAACCACTGTCCTAAAGGATGCTGATATGTACACACAGGGCACTGATTCTTGCTCTTAGGGTAGCCATTCCTGTCCTTCAGCTTTACCCCAGTTCCATCCATACTTGGGGTGGCTGCTGTAGTGGGCAGGTTGGGCTCTGCTGATGTCTTCTGGACCATGCCCCATGAAGCCTTTGGAAAGATGATCCTTGCTTTCTTGGTCTGCTGCAGTCCAACCCTTCATGCATGAGACAGAAGTAGGGTATGTAGGCAACTACAGAAGAGGTGTTGTGGTGGTCTGTATATGCTCTGCTCGGGGAGTGGTACTATTAGAAGGTGTGGGCCTGTTGGAGTAGGTGTGTCACTGTGGGTGTGGGCTTTAAGACCCTCATCCTAGCTGCCTGGAAGCTAGTATTCTGCTAGCAGCCTTCAACCTGCCTGGATGCTGCCATGTTCCCCCTTGATGATAATGGACTGAACCTTTGAACCTGCAAGCCAGTCCCAATTAAATGTTGTCCTTAGAAGAGTTGCCTTGGTCATGGTGTCTGTTCACAGCAGTAAAACACTAAGACAATCATAAAGAACCCTACACTCAGAATTTCCCTCTGCTTTCTCCATTCACTCGTGCTGATGGATCTCTGGCGTGTTGCACTTCCTAGGGCAAGTTTGTTCCACAGGCAGTCATTCCCAGAGGAACCTGAGTGACCATTCTCAAGACCTCCCGGTGGATCTGAATAAACACCACTGGGTTCAAGCTGACACTCCCACATCAGCCATGTTCCCGTGGCAATAATGGTATAGAGAATGCAGTATATGTCTTGGCTTCTCTTAGCTCTCTCAGTGGTCTGGGAACTGGCAAGGCTCATCTGTTCCACTCTATGAACCCACTTCAAGAATAGGTGGGCTGCCCACAGCAGTGCAGGATGGAATGAGGAAGAGCCATGAGTCTGGGTCAGATGCTCTATGACTTCGGGGAAAGGAGAAATCGGTTCACACTAGGGCCCCCATAAGCAGAGCTCTAGAAGTCAGCCAACTTCTTTCTTAACACTTCTTTTCTATCAGTCAGTGGTAAAGCCATCGTAAAGCTAAGGGAATCTCCAGACCCCAAGTATATCGTTGCAATCAACAGTTTGTCCATCAGGACCTGCCGAAGTAAAACACAGAAAGGTAGACCAGTGTGTGGCATGTCTTGTAAAGATGCCCAGGACCAGCAAAGGACAGGTTCTCTTTGTCAGGGCAGAAATGACGCTGGTTTTTCCCTTCTTTCTAGACTCAGTTTTCTCTCAGTTCAGTGTGTCCAAGTGTGAGGGTTACTGTGTCAAAATACCATATAATGGGCTATGCTTTGGTCTCCGGAGTGACTGTAAGGGGCTCTTTTGTGGAGGCTATCGCTGTGAATTCTAACTTCAAAGCTTTTTGAATGCACAGAACATGACAAACGGTTCTTCAAGTCTTTAAAACATCATCGATCTTAGAATCCCTCTGTTCCCTTTAAATCTGAGATGCAGCCCACCTGCTGCTTCTTCGGAAGTATTAAAAATGAAGGACAAGGGTGTATGCTGTTTGTTTTTGAGGTGGCTTTTCTTTTTGTCCCTTGCAATTTTTTCTTTTTTGTAGCTTACCGAGGAATCACATGACTTATTTTTAAACAGAAATATCCTGATGATTTTCAGACTGTTTGTAAACTCGGTACCATGAGAAAAAAAAAAAAACTTCAGGTTTTTTTTTCTTCTTCCATAAGATGAAGAAGCCACTCCAATTTCTGGTCCTGACACCTTCCTGGTGAAGTTTATCTGAGAAATGGTGCTGGTGCGCAGGCTCTGAAGTCTCCAGGTAAAACCAGAGTCTAGAATTCTGGAGAGCATCGGGAGAACCATCTAGCATGTTCTTAACAATGCATGTTCTCTTAGTCAAAGTTCTATTGTTATGAAGAGACACCATGACCACAGCAACTCTTATTTTTTAAAAAGCATTTAATTGGGGCTGGCTTACAGTTTCAGAAGTTTAGTCTATCATCATCATGGTGGGAAGCATGGTGGCACACAGGCAGGCATGGTGCTGGAGAAGCAGCCCAGAGTTCTACATCTGGATCTGCAGGCAGCAGGAAGAGAGTGACACTGGGCCTGGCTTGAGCTTCTGATAACTCAAAGCCCATCCCCAGTGACACACTTCCCCCAACAAGGCCACACCCTCTAAAAGTACCACTCCCTATGAGGCCATTTTTATTCAAACCGCCACACATGCCAAGAAGGCAGCATAGAAACTGTAAATCCTCAATTTATTATGAGACAGTAATACATAGATGTTCAGCCAGGAGGGAAACTGTTTCCAAAATATAAGATGAACACTCTTCAGGATCCACAGAGACTCTCACAAAGACCATTCCTAACTCACTCCCCGGGGACTGGGCTTCAACTTTGCACCATTCTCACACTCTGGGGCTCTACTTGAGAATCCCAGCAGGTGGGAAGAGATGCCAAAAGAAAGAAATTCATGTTAGGTGAGGATTAAGGAGATAGTCTCTCCTTTCGCACACACTATCCGTGTGCCAGGTACAGGGTGTGGCTAACAGTACAATTCAAGGAAGGCTTCTCATAAACGTTTGATCTATTTGTCCTGCAGTTTATAGAAGGTGAATGAGTCAGAGGGTCAGCAGGATTAACTCAGAGCTGACAGCACCTCTCAGGAACCCTCTCTGCTCACCCCTGCCAGGGAGGTGGTTGAGAGGTATTTGGAAAGTGACCAAGTTGGGGGCACAAAACTGTACCTCATTTACTGTTTTCTGGGTGGCAGTGTTTAGGTTCTAGCCCAGGGGAGCCTGTTGCATCACTGAACCCTTGACGTCAAGTTCTGAGTCCACAGTAACAGAGCGGATTGTATATGGCTTCTTCTCCTTTGCCGTCTTCAGCTACGTTCTCTTTAATCAGAAAAGGCAGCATTCCTGCCCCATGAGTGCTTTCCAGCATGAAAATAAGAGATGGGCTCACCAGTCTGGCAAGCCTCCCTGTAATGAGTGACAGCACCCGAATAGCTCTGCACATAGATCATCCCTGCAAGTCACCGTGAGTCATTCTCTCAGTGGCTGCACAGAACAAGGGCAAGGCCTGCAGCCCAGGCTGTCCTGTGGCCCCAGGAGTCCTGCTTTACCAAAGGAACATTGATTTTTGCAACCAAGCGGAGGAAACACCCTCCAAAGGGTAAGCTTCTGTGACGTCAGTCCCACTGGACAAGGTTCCACACTAAAATGAAGTGATTTGAAATCTCCATACAGAGCAACCTCTTTAAAGGAGTGCTTTAAAAAGCTGGGTGAGGCAGATGGATGGGTTTGTAATCCCAAAGCTGAGAAGGCAGAGAGATAGGCTCACAGGACAGTCTGCCTAGCCTACATAAGGAGTTCCAGGCCCAAGGCTGTGTCTCAAAACAAACAAACAAACAATAAACAAGATGGATACCATACCCAAGGAATAACACCTGAGGTTAACCTCTGACATCCATATGTACACACATGTATATGTGTACCCACCACACAAGTGCCCCTGCACACACATAAACACGAGCATGTGTATATGCACATACCAAAAATCAATTTAGTTATAAGATAAGAGTTTTTGAGGAATGTGCATATGTTGTATGTGTATATGTGTGTGTGGTGCATGTATATGTGGTGTGTGTGAATATGTATTATATGTGCATATGTATGTGTGGTACGCATATATGTATATGTGATGTGTGCATGTGTGTGTGATATATTTGTGTGGTGCATGTGTGTATAATCACATGTGGTACGTGTAT
>JADRCH010000244.1:2227560-2287233 GCA_019843965.1 Rhynchomys soricoides
GACACTTGCCGCATTGTCCTGAGACAGGGTCTCTCACTGAATCTGGAGTTGGCCAGAAGCCCCAGTTGTCCTCCTGTCTGGCTTACAGCTCCAGGGCTGAATGCAAGTCTACGTGGGCCTCTTCTGCATGGGCTCTAGGGATCAAAACTTTGGTCCTTGTGCTTAAGCAATGAATGTTCTTACGCACTGAGCCATCATTGAGCCATGTCTTCATGTCTTCAGCCCAAAAGACATTCCACATATCACTTTTAAGTGAATTTTAAGTGTGGATGAGGTCAAATACAACTAATTTAAATACTGCTTATAGCTGAGATTGGTGAAACCTTACTAATGGGTATGCTATTCACGTGAAAGTTGCTCATGTCTGTACAGACATAACTTGGGTGGAACTAGACTGACATTTGCCTTTGAACTAGCTTTGAAAAAGGAATTTGCTAAGCATGCAAGATAATTAATATTGCACAGAAAATAACCTATTTAATCACTCCCATTCAGTTTTCTTATTAATTAATTAAATGGTTGTCTAAAGACATCTAGCTTCTTCTGTCTTGTTTCTCCATAAATAGTTTCTAAAGCAATAACAAATGTAATTTCTTTATAAAATTTCCAATGTTGACTCTATTTTCATTGGACATTTTCTAAGTCTGATAGAGTTTCAAAACCTGTGAAACAATAAGACAAAAGAAAGGCAGAGTGATGTAGGCATGAGAGAGACCCTAGTCCCACCCAGGTAGAGGAGGGACAGTTGAGGCATGTAGATTTGGGCTCTGGGCTTGAAACCTAATCATGAGGCCCGAGGGACAGGCTGTGGCAATCCCAGAACACACAAGGATACAATCTCTGTTTGTTCTAGACTGTTGGAAAATACTCACTAGCTCATGCCAGCTGTTCAGAGCTCCTTTTCAAGCTGTTGGTTGGATGACATTCTCCCTAGCCTATTTTAGCAAACACACTGAGAACCATGCTGCTTGATAGACAGGGAATTATTCTGGAGCCTTCGATGAGCAGTGCTAATCACCTTGCTCCCAAGGCATTGGGAACAAAGGCTGAACCTGTGCATACCGGGAGGCTGGATCACCAGGTGAACCTCTGCCCCCTCTAGACATAGCAGATGCAGGACAGTGAGGAGCAAGCATGATGGCTGGAGATGAAGCTGAAAGAGAGCATCTTACCTGCTCAAAGCAGCCAGAGAGAGTGAACTAGAAGTACAAAAGGCTATTCATTCTCAAAGTACCCACCCTGGCGCTGTGAGGGACTTCCTCCAGCAAATCTTCACATCCAAAAGTTTTGGAACCTCCCCAAACAGTACCAACAACTGGGGACCAACACATACATGAACCTATGGGTGACATTTCTCAGTCAAACCACCACATCTAAAAGTTTGCAGCCCCATGACAGCACCTTGACTCAGGCTCTTATAAGGGTTACTGTTCCCCCTCCCAATGAGACCTTATACCGAATACATAAGATATTAAACTGAATAATGAAAGTCAAATGAACCATTTAGATAGCCCTAACCTGACTGTTCTCCTAATGAGGGGTAGGACATACCTGCACAGAAGACAAATATCCTGTGAGGACACGGAGAAAATGGCCACCTACAAGTCAACCATGTAGACCTCCACAGAGCCAGCCCTGCCACACCTCCATCTCAGACTTCTTGAAGTGAGGAATAATTTTCTATTGTGAAAACCACTTAGTCCACTGTATTTGCCATGAAAGCCCTGATAAATAATATACTCTCTTTCTAGAGCTTAGGGTTGTGGGGCAATGAAGCACTCTGACTGCCCAGGGTATCCTCAGTACAGGATCCAAGTCCCTTTGAGGATGGGCAATATGTATAGGCAACAGCTAGCATTGCTGTCTGTAGCTTCTTCTACATTGAAATAATTCTTCTGGGAGGGAGGTTCCTTAAGACTCAAGAAGTAAAGAAGATTAGAAGACTTAGGAAGTTCCTGAAGCTTACAGGACTCACAACATCCCTCTTCAGGGTTCTATGAGTAGGAAAGGTCACATAAAAACTTCTAACTCTAGATTATTCACCCACCTCTGGAAGCAGTTGCCTACTTTCTAGATCAGACAGATAAAGTTACACAGATACCTTGTTGCCACAGCTATGATTAAAATTAGCACAGGTATGGCTATCAGAAACTGGAAGAGACATGAAGAGGAATTGCTGTTTAGGAGGGACAAAGACTCAGTCTGGAAAGGCTCTGGACATGGCTGGGTGGTGACAATTGCATGGGGTAGATGTTCTAATGCCTCTGAATTACACAGCTATAAATAGTTAACAAGTTTTATGACATGTCTATCTCACCACAATGAAAATGTTTTTAAGGTCTCAAGGCATATGTGATCCCCTAAGATGAAACTTTCTGAGGTTGTATGACATTTAGCCAGTGTTCCTAGGAAATTCCCTTTATACCCCACCACACACACCAAAGGCTGTCCCTCCAGGCTTCTATGCCATCTGAATAATGATGGGCTTTGAAATAGTGACAGGAGCCCAGTAAATCAAGAGACACTCAGTGTTTACCTGCAAAACTCCTGAGTATTTGCAAGTGTCCCCACCATCCTGGGCTGGAATCCTATGGTCAGAGGCAATTACCAGCAATGCTAGAGTGTGTATAGGGTAAGAAGTCTTTTGAGCTCAAGCTAGCAGGAATATAATTTCCACTTATCAGGAAGTTACATATTTCTCATTAATATCCTCCTAGACCATTTCTCTGGGTTCCTGTAAGGCTTTTACCCATTGGGCAATTGAAATGGGACAGTTAGAATAGAGCAGCCAGCAAGTGCATAATTCACATGGAGTCACGAAGATAAAATAACTCAGTTCTCTCCTCTGTACCCTTGGGGAGCAGAAGTTTGGGAAAGGTGTCAAATGTATGCCACGCACAGATACTCAGAAATAAAGAAGGGAGAAAAATCAATATGTCTTCCTTCTCAGAGTCCTATTGCCAGGAGGGGAGACAAAAGAGGGGGAGAATGAAGCCCTAGGTAGGGGGAGGGGTGTGTGAGTCTGGATTTAGAGGCAGAGGCCTGCAAGCTCCAGTGCTCAAGGTCACACTTGAGCAGATTCTCTGCATGACTAGAGAGAGAGGACAGGGCAGAATCCCTCCAGAGGAGCAAGAGAAATGGAGGGCCCGGCTTTCCAAGTTGCAGCTTAGAGGAGGCGACTTCCAATAAAATCACTGAACCAAGTGGAAGAATTCGCCACTGTAGGCTTTACTGCCAGCCATTCCTACATGTAAATTTGTGTTCTTTGGTGCACTGTGAGTAGATATATTCTGCATCTCACTTCCACTGATACATAGACATGTATCTGGATAGGCTGCTTGGGTCGTATCCTCTGCTGAAGTTGCCACTCTCGCTCTCATTCTGAGCATTGCTTATTCCCCATGACAGAGAGTGTTCCCCTCTTGGCTGGTCCTCTTGAGGTAACATGTGCAACCCCCTTGCTCTTAGCAGTCAAGCAGAAGTGAGTGTGGGGCCTGCAGATGCTGGGAAGCATAGGCTAGTATCTTCTTGAGAGACAAGCCTCAGGCACAGAGTGAAGAGCTTTCAGATTCACAGAGGGCCTCTGGTTCACAGTTTTTATGAGAGTACTTGAGAGTCACAGGTAGGGCATCATCCGTGGTATTCCTATTTCCTGTCTTGTCTACTCTCCTGGGCCTCTGAACTCCATGCTGAATATAGTGTAATACCACAAACAGCCAGCTCACCCAGAAGGAATGCCTGGAAGAGCTAGAAGATGACTGATGGATAAACAAGTCTGAGATGTAAGTGGGGTCAAAATTGGAAACATTCCTGGGGCCCTTATCTGGAATTTAGGCACAGAACTCTACAAAAAGCATCCACAGAGACGTAGCATAAGCCGCATGAAGAGCATCACAGGAGCCTGTTAGACACCACCACATCCTCTCTGCTGGCTTTGATGTAAGGACCATCTTCTGCATCACCTCTCAGTGCCCTTAACAACAGCATTCAAATCACATCAAAAGTGGGTTGGGAACACTACACTAAAGGTGCATCAGTGCCCAGTGTTAGCAGCACACAGGGAAGAGAACAGTCTCAAAAAAGCATGGGGAAAGAGTCACAGACCATGAGTCACAGTCAGCAGAGCCATGTCCCTGATGGCTAATACTATACCATGTGACCCATTGAAATCTATGCTGTTGAACCATAGTGACATATGACCCTTGAGGCAGCAACATTCCTTAAAACATGCTAACATGGTGTGTGTCTGACACACAAGGCTTACAATAGGCAGTGGTCACAGGGGGTCCTCCTTGCCCTATATCTTACTCAGGCTTATTATAAAGTCTCTTCCATCTTCCTCCAAAGCAGGTCAGAAGGAGGCATCTACACTGTAGTCTTCTGTCTTTGGGCCCCCACATTCTCTAAGTTGGAAAAGAAACTCCTTAGGCCTGAAACAACTTCATGGGGTTAGATAGAAAAGGCAACAGGATCAAGTGAAAAGAGATCCACACAACCCCAAAACTGTTGGTTGTTGTCTACACAGCCTCCCCGGAAGACTTACATGAGGTCCCACCACACTCACAAGAGAGAGTGGCCTATCTACCTTCCCAGAAAAAGCAGTGCTTGGATAGAGAATCTCTGTTGCACCTGAATTTTCCCTCCTCTTAGAAGAAGAGCAGGAGGAAAAATGAATGATCCAAATGCTAAAGTATCTGCTCGATCAGCACCAGGCTGGGTAGGCATGTGTGTTGTGTATTTGGACCTAGCTGAGCCATGGCTCATACAGGTTTATTCACCCTCTAATGGTGTGCACCAATGAGGAAGGCATTCTTCCAGAAGGCCTGATGTCAGCAAGCTCCTTGTGGGCACTGCATCCAAGCTGCCTTCTCCATCCCTGCTTCCCACTAACAGAGTTCACAGTCTGATGTGTAACTATATCATGACATTGTGGCTATAGGTTATTTGTCAGAATCACACAGAACAGTGGATCCTGAGCATCCATCGCTTGCCACTTTACAGAACACACAAAACACATCACATCATTATATAAGAACATTTTGTGCCTTGTTTAGATATCTACAGATTTATTAAATTATATACTTACATATAAACATGTTTATAAATATATCTTTCTCCCAGTTAACAGTAGCAATGGTAGCATGTACAGTGTAGGAAAAACATAAATAAAATGGGGTCTTCACAGGACAATCTTGAAATGCACTAGACATCTTTATGCTTGGCTAGGAAAGATTATAAAGAAAGAAAACTGTGCCTCAGGGACTTCTGATTGCAGCAAAAAGGTAACCTTTTAGTGAATTCAGTGTAAATGAATCAGAAGCGTATGGATTATATTCTCGTCAAAACAAAAAAGCCAAGATTTAGAAGAAAAGGAGCCCTGGCAAACTCATTTCAGTTTGTTGAACCCAAGCGTTTGAAAAATAGTTTGATTAATTTTGCCAACTGGAAACTCTGCCAATTTTCTAGTGTCCCTAAGCACTTACTAGCATTTTCTCAGATTGAATTTCCTATCCATATTTCTAAACGTTCTTGGCCACTCTGCCTGTAATTATTTGGAGTTCTTTGTGAGCACTGTCATAGCATACCTTGTTCTCTGAGAGTCAGTCCAATGTCATACTGACTTTTGACGGTCTACCCCTACAAAGTTCTTTCAAGAATATCCCTCCACTTTGAAGGCACAGTAGCACCATGCGGGTTACGAATTGTCTCCTTCTGTAGATGTGTAAACTAAGGCTAAAAAAGAGATGAAAGAACTACATCAAAGCTGCACAGCCAGGAAAACGCAGATCATGGATTAAAAATCTTGGTCTTCGGACCCAAATCCACACATACCATAGATATAAAGGGGATGCTAAATTCCAAGTCTTTCTTAGTAGGCAGTTCCATGCAGGAAGCTTTGTGGGGCATTTGCTGGAATGGTGTAACCTGAGACATCACAACAGACCCTATAAAGTCAGACCAGGAGACAAGTCTCCCACTATGGAATCCTCCACCCTCTGTAACTTCCTGCTTTCCTCTGACCTTACTTCTGAACATACCACTTTATTTTTTCCAAGAACATCTTTCCTCTCTGTGGGTTCTAGCCATATAAATAGAATGATTCATCATTCTGAAATTAGCATAAATACAAAGACTTCAGGCATAAGAATAGGCATGTAAATAAGCCAACCAAAATGCCAGCTATAATTTAAGCAAATAGTGCTGTCAACAAATATATGTCTGTCCTACTTTTAACCAGTAGGTATGCTAGATTATACAAGTTCAGTACATCAAGTAATGGGAAAGCGATTAGTTATCTTTTATAACTCCTCCCAATTTAAAATCCAGGCACTTAATGTTCTGTTTATATCCTACTTCCTGATCATTAATAAATGTGTTCAGATCTATTGAGTTTAATAATAATTTCTATGCAAAATACCCAGATAGGGCCCTGTTCTCTTTCCTACCACAAGCAGTCAAGGCTTTAATCTACTTTTGCCATTTAGTTTAAATTCCCCAAAATAATCCAGCCTATGACCCCACCCTGAAGCTACAATGTGTTGGGCTCATCTAAAGCTCTTCATTTATGAATCCCATGGCCAGGGGCACCCAGAAGCCAGTTGTTAATTATCCAATAGCTGACCCATTGTTGGAGCAGAGGGACAGTTGAGGCATCTCTTCAGAGCTCTGAACTCCTAGTCAAGAATTCCTGTCTTAGTCTGACAAAACATGAGAGAAAATGAAGAAATCCTAAAGGCAGAGGTACCCGAGACAATTACTTCAGATCTGTCTTTCTAGCCAAGACATAAATTGAGTCGAAGTGAATCGACTCAGTCATAAAGATCTCTTGCAGATAAAAGACATAATTCTTTGTTACTAACTTGCATCCCACTCATTTAGGAAACAATGGTAAAGCCTTAGTCATGTGTTGGGTTCTAGACCAAGAGGACCAGAAAGCCATTCTACTCTCATTTCTGTTGTTTCAATAAGATACCTGGGCAAAAAGCAATTTAGGGCAAAGGGGTTTATTTAATTTATAATCCCAGGCTATAATCCATGATTTTGGGGAAGTCAAGGCAGAAAGGTAAAGCACTATATCTACAATCAAAGGAAGAGAAAGAATAAGCACACAGAACCTCGCTTGATCTCAGATAGATTTCTCCTCTCTTACATATTTGCCACATGCTACCTGTGGAATAGCACCACTCACAATGGACTGGGTCTTCTTACATCAATTAACAATCAAGACAATCCCTCACAGGTATGCCCACAGGTCAGTGATTATTACTTAAAATTCTTTTCCCAGGTGGCTCTCCTTTATGTGAGTTGATGTTAAAAACCAACCAGCAGGAGATCCTTGCCATCAAAGAGAGCTCACCCAGTGGCCAGAGAGTAAGAATCAATCACACACACACACACACACACACACACACACAGAGCAACAACCCACTCCCCCCTCCTAATACTGCCTCCACCTGGCCTCTCACTCATCCTAATTTCCATGGTTACTGGAGAATCACTCTTAGATAGTTCCTTATGGAACTTCTTGGGAAGGTGAAGCAACTTACTGAGAAAAATACAGAATATTGGTTAAAGTCCAGGTCTCCTGACACCAAACCTAAACTAAGCCATAGGTATAAAGGGATGTTAAATTCCTAGTCTTTCTCAGTGAAGTTGTCCAGACAGGTGCACACCACCTCAAGGCACATGTTAGAATATTTGCAATGTAAGAGATCAGAATAAACCCTATACAATCATAAAGTTGGGTCTCCAAAAATGGAATTAACTAGCCTGTGTCTACAGCTGCCCTTGACTCTCCTTAGTCTCACCAAACCCCAAACCCCCAGATCCTCTTACTTCTCCCTGTCATTCTTCAGCTGAGCCTGGCCCTCTGGTGGTGTGACTGTGTCCCCCACATGTCAGTATATTACTGCCCCTCGGTCTGCAGTCAGCTCTGCAGCTGGTATTTTGGAAGTTCCTATGTTCATACAAATAAGGCAATCTGTCAGGAGCCCCTGTGCTTATCCAATCAAGAGAGATGGAGAGGGGGTAGTTCCCCCACTGCTCAAGGTCTCAAATGCCTAGTCCTTCAGTCACATGTCGCCCGCAAACCCCAGCAGTTCCTAGGGAGGGCTCGTGCCTGAGGAGGCTCATTGAAATATAGATAAATCCATCAAAATGGAGATCCACCGAATCTACCCACTCCTGCCATAAGCAGCCCTTGTCCCGGATGTCATTGCCTCAGCCCTGAACAAATCAGATGATATTATTTTCAAAGTATTGAAAGCCTTGCAGAAATTCACAGAGAAGCACGGGAACCTGTCCAGCTGTGTGTCGACCAGAGGTTTGTCACACAAAGACAACTACGGCAATGGCTTCTTTAGTGACAAACTCCCACCCAGGCCTAATAGCAGCCAGGTAGATGTTAATGGAAGTTAGTACTGAGGGCAGTTTTCCATCATCCTCCCTAAAATATAAAGAGTGTTTTTTAAAAGAAAAGGACGTTTCAAACTGATGCTGTTTTAAAACCTTGGTGTTCAATAAATACTTGATTTCTGAGGCTCCTTAGAGATAATAGTACAACTTTATGTTAACACACACACACACACACACACACACACACGTCTAAGCAGCCTGTCCAAATATTCATGTAATTCATGTTTCTCTTTCCAGAAAACCATGTTCAAAGCAAGGATTGCTCCCATAAAAGACCACAAGGGCATATTTTTAAAACAAAAATGTACAGAGAGTTGAAAGAACCAGGGTGCACGAAGAAGAACATAAGATGGACCTAGACAGATGCCTGATGCATGTTTGTGAGTCCAAGGATGCAAATCAAAATGTATCTGAGCACTCACAAGAGGCTTCCATTCCAAAAACGCAGAAACACAAGAAACTTTCTCTGAATTAGGAAACAATTTAAAAAAGGTGACAGTCACTAGGGTCTCCCCTGAGAAATTCAGCTCTTAAAACACTCCAGTCCTCACAGACTCCATAGCAGGTACCTACTGGACAGAATTTTTGCATGTCCCATCAGATTGAGGCTCTCTCTTGCTGGCAGGGGCTCCCAGGTCAGGATTAGCAGGATGATATTGCCTTGTTAGATTCAGGCTGAGTCAGTGAGCTAAGAGCTGGCTATGCTATCAGAAAGAACCCAGGATAAAGCATTCTCTTCATTACTGATGGAGGCTAATGGGGATTGATGAATTGTTTCCCTTCCCACGGGGAAAGGCATCTACCAAATTTTAGATTTCAATTGTGTGAGAAATTACTTCTGCAATTCAGCCAATTCAAGTGCATGAAACTGGCTTTGGGATTTTGTTTTTGAAACCTTAGCAGATTGTGACTACATCAGAAAATACACTCGAGGGTTTGCCGCTGTGAGGGAGAAATGCTGGCATTCTGAGAGGGCCTGTTGAGAGAGGTTTCCTGTCAGAGCTCAGCCTGCACATTTGCAGAGTTCAGTCAGCCTGGGATGCTCAGACAGCATCAAGAGCTCACACAAATGCCACTCATTCCTTGGCCTGGAGGCCCACACAGCAGGGGCCCCTTGGGCATTTCTCAGGCTCTGAGTAGAGTTGCTGGTCTTGGGTTCTGATCTTTCAAAGCTCTTCCTGGCTTCTGGGTCTGTGAGTAGACCCTTCTAAGTCACTTCTGCAGATAACTTCCCATTAAAAGATGCACACTCACACTCTCAGGGAGCTCTGCCTTTCGGTCCATCAGCTCTATGATCGATCAAACACCAAGGCTGAGACAGTTCTGCTGCAATGACTTCTAGACCATACACACCCCTGAGAATGACTACCAGGAACTGTCCATCACACCGGGAATGTGCGATGGTCATTCCTTTGTAAACCTTGAAAGCATTATCTTTATTATGTTGGTTGGCGAGGGAATCGCCTTAGTAACTAAGGGAAGGCTCATTTTGGGGTAGGGGATCTTGGGCTGTATAAATAAAAAGAGGAACTGAGTAGGAATTTGTATTTGTGACTCTCTTCCTGGTTACGGATGAGACCAGCTGCTTTAAGCCCTGCTGCCCTGACTCCCTAACCATGATGGACACACTTAACAATAGTAGAACCTTTCTCCCTTAAGTCACAATTGCCAGCATATTTTATTACAGTATTGGGAAAACAAACCAAGACAGGACGAGCTGAGCATCTGCAGACGGGCAGCCAAGTTAGGATGCAAAGCAGAAAGCAAATACTCAGTGGCATTCACAGGTGTCTGGTTAGCCAACCACGCTTTGGCCCTTAGCAACAGAAAGTACTAATATGTCTATTCTGCACATTAGGACACTGAGACAAAGGGGGATGGGGACCACTCAGCATGGCACTGCCGGTCAAAGCAGCTAGGAAAAGGACCCACACCCTCCATTCTCACTCCATCCAGCATCCCACTGAGCAAGCCTCCACTGTCCTTTTCCTCTGGTCATGTCTATCCCATCCTTCCTAGCTTCTGGTAAATGTGTTAGCTTCACATGGGACACAGAAGTCCAGGTGTGAGTCATTCCTGTTGTCAGTGAACTTTTATTCTTTTGCCCAGAGGGCTGTGTTGACCTTAGCAGAATTTGCCACTTGGATCTGACTCTCTAGACCTCAGACATGGCCATGGAGCCTGGCTCAGTCCACAGTGCATAAGCAAAAACTGTAGGTGACAATTGGAACCAGAAGAGTGACTTGTTGATGCCAGGCATGCTGGCCATCTCTTCACCTGCCACAGAGGTCACAAGACTACAAGTGGATGTGGAGGGAGCTCAGGGTCATGGTAGCTGAGAGTGCAAGGCAGGAACCTGAAAATTGCCTAGGCTTGCAGAGAACAGGAGAGCAGAAGGCAGAGATAGACTTTCCCCATGTTAGACACCGAGGTAAACAGTTCTCTTTGCTCTCCTGTCTCATACAGGACCTACACAAGGAGGTTAGGAATGATAGACATCAGGCTGGAGCTGTGCTTCAGTGGGTTAGGGTATTTGACACCAAGCCTTGACTACTGAGTTCAATTCCCAGGTTCATATGAAAAGAGGAAACTATCTCCCCAAAGCTGTCTTCTGATCTCCATAAATGTGCTGTGTCATGCCTGCATCACACACACACACACACACACACACACATACACACACACACAGAGATACACACATACATACACACATAGACACACAGACACACACACATAGACAGATACACACAGACACACAGAGATATACACATATACATAGAGACACACAGAGACATATATAGATACACAAATAGACACACACAGACACACACAAACACACTTTCCTGTAAACGTGGAAAACTAGTATAGTATACATAAAGGGGGAGGGGGATTGACCCAATACATCTCCTAGCTGAAATGTAATTAAATCAGGCAGAATTGGGTGAAGTACTTATGTATACACTAGTATTATTTTTTTCAAACATAACATGAAATTTTCACAAGTATTTTGAAATAAATCCTTTTGAAAACTTAGAAATTGTCAAAGTGATAATGTTTATGCCAGGGATGTTGGTGTCTGCCTGTCATCCCAGCACTTGGGAGGTAAAAACAAACAGGCCAATGGTTCAAGGCTAGACTCGGTATATAACAACTTTGAGGCCAACCTGGGCAGTAAGAGGGGTGGGGAAGGGGAAGGGGAAGGGGAAGGGGAAGGGGAAGGGAAGGGAAGGGAAGGGAAGGGAAGGGAAGGGAAGAAGCTAGATTATCCCAAGGCAATTTTCTGTAGAGCGTGTCAGCTTCTAAAAGACCTCAGCACAGGCAGGGCTGCCGCTATCTCCGTGAACGTACGTGCATGGCGCACATAGCATGCTACAGGGTGGAGAGTGACCGAGAATGTTGAACTCTCAGTACCTGGATAGACAGAAGAGTTCAGTGTGCTGGCTGACAAAGCAGACACTATTCCAGAAGCCGAAGGGCTGGCCTGAGGCTCAGCTGGTGGTAAGCGGGAAGAAACATGAAATAGTAGCTAGTACTGTGAGTTTTAACTTAGCTCCAACATAAACAGAAGCAAGGAGCCATCGACATGTACCATGTTATTTTCATCTAAGAATGAAGCCTTGTTAGGGACCCTGTGAATAAACAGACGCAAGCTGACATGGTCCCCAAGGTTCTGTGGTTCCCCAGAATGCTACAAACCTCAAAGGTAAGAAATTGAGAATCTGGAGACAGGCCATGCTGCTTTCTTCCATCAGTAAATAGGTGTCATGGACAAATTAATTTGTTGAACCAGAGTTGTTTTTTTTCTTTCTTTCTTTTGTTTCTAAAGCAAAGAATGTTAACGTCAGTGTTACAATATAGGCCACATCTTTCAGCATGCAGGCATGCTGGGAAGGTACTCTCCTGACCGCTTCTAGCCGAATCCTATTGGTCCATCTGGGGGAGAACCTGGAGTCTGCAGATTGCAAACTGAGGGAACAGAATGTGGGATTGTTGAGACCCATGCCTCTATTTGTCTGAAGGAAACGGGGACCAAGACAAAAAGCTACAGGAAGGAAATGGAAAAGAATCAAGCTGGTTTGGGTGTGCTCGGGAAGCTGTGTGCTGGAACATGATCCTCACGCTCATTTTCACTTACGGAACATGCTGGAAGGAAGGGGGTACTGTAGAGTGACCACAAGGAACAGAGATCCAAATATTCCCACTGTGTTTAGTTCCTAACATTGTACAATTTACTAAAAGTGTCAGACAGAGGATGGGTTTGTGAGATCTCTGTTGGACATTTCTATACTTCACATTCTTTATACTTTTGTAAAATGGGGATTTCATATAGCAGTAAAGACTGTGAGCAGATGATCTCCATTGGACAAGGCGACATAGAAAATGAACATAAGAGAAACAGGAAGGAAAAGGTAGCATATTGGAGCTTGGTGAAGACAAGTCTGGCCACCAAGCACTGAAAGACCCACAGAGCTCTGAGCAGGTGAGAAAATGATGCTGTTGCTATCCCCTCAGTCTGGCAGTAGGCTTAAGTTTGTGCTCACAAAATTTTTCTTAAATCAAACAAGTGGCAAAGAATAGAAAGGCAACTGACAAATTGAACACCTATTATGTGCCCTGGTTGATATATATATTGACTTAAGTTTGTATGCATCACACGAGGGCAAGAGGCCAGAAGAGAGCATTGATTACTCTTGCTGATGGAGGCCTGATATGGCTGTCTCCTGAGAGGCCCTGCCAGAGCCTGACAAATATAGAGGCAGATGATCGAAGACAACATTGGACTAAGCTCTGGGGTCCCCGATGGAAAAGTTGGAAAAGGGACTGAAGGAGCTGAGGGAGTTTGCAGCCCCATCGGGGGAAGCAACAATGTTAACAGGCCATACCCCCAGAACTCCTGGGGACTGAACCACCAACCAAAGAATACCCATAGCTCTGGCTGCATATGTGGCAGAGAATGGCCGAGGATGGCCTTGTTGGACATCAGTGGGAGGAGAGGTCCTTGGGCCTGAGAGTGTTCGAAGCTACAGTGTAGGAGAATGCCAGGGCGGGAAGATGGGAGGGGGTGGGGAGAGGTCCGAAGGGAGACCTGGAAAGGGGAAAACATTTGAAAGGTAAATTTTTAAAAATTCAATTAAAAAAAAAAAAAGAATTCTAGGTAGTAGTGAGGTGACATGTGGGCGCTGGGAACTGAATCTGGATCTTCTATAAGAGCATGATGCCTTCTAATGGCTGAGCTGTCTCTGCAACCCCCAGATTCGGTAGCAGTAATACAATTATCATGTATCATTTAATACAGAGAGTTGAGTATGATCTATGCACATAACCAATGCACTGGCAGTGAAGGGTGCGGTCAGTGATGGGCATGGCTAATGTTGTACATGGTCAGGAGTGGACACAGGTCCTGAAGTCCGGGCTGTGTAACAGAGGCTTAGGAGGGAGCCCAACACTCACTGTCTGCTGTCTCAGGTAAGAAGGATGCATAAGTAGACAGAGTCATCAATAAAGAATAGCGGGGCCCTAGTTCCATGGCTCCTGCTGCTCAGGTAAACTTGGAAGGTAAAGTTAACCTGGCTCAGGGCCAGGAGTAATGGGCAGCCTCGGGCCCCGATGCTCCAGATGATTGACTGGCCTGAGCTACCAAAGCCTCTTTTTCCTACAGCCACTTTGGCTTAGATTCCATTATCCTGTGGTGTCTAGTCATGTAATCCAGCCTAACCCCGGGCATATAAACTGCCAGCAAGTGACCCTGTACGAGCGGCCTGATCTCTTCTGTGGCTTGATGTCCCTTGTGCTGGGAAAGGAAGAGGGAAAGGAGGAAGGAGAGATGGAGAAGAAGGAAAAGGAAGAGGAAGAGGGAGGGGAGAAGGAAGAGGAGGAGGAGGACGATGACATGGAAGCCAGCTTATCACTTCTTGCCCCAACTCTGCAGACCCCACCCATGTCCTTCTCAACCCTCAGAGGAGACTTCTAGCCCGAGGGTCACAGAACAACTTGTCTGTTCAGTTCAAGAGGAGTCGGTGTCGTGGGGGCCATTTTCTGTCCACCCCATCTCCATGCTCCATGGGCTGAGTCTCTGAGGACATTTAGTCCTGGGCTCAGAACAGATTGATTTCACACAGGGGACAAAGGAGCTTCCAGCAGAGCTCAGTGAAGGGAGAGCAAGGGCACCAGCAAAGGACAATCAGAATCTTCTGTATCTTTAAGTTCTTTCCAGCAAGGGCTTCAACCCAAAGCACAGACCTTCCCTCCCTACCAGTGGGAGAAGCCAATCAGTCACTGTCCATGGTGTATTTCAATAGACAGGTTTCTCTACAGTTTCAAATTCTACAGGTACTTAATTCCTGAGACTCCAGTTTTTCTTTACATTTCAGTTCTTTGTACCCTCAATCTCTCAGCATAAGAAATTTACACTCTATCCATGCATACAGGTATGTAAAATAGGTATACAAATCAAACATTTGCTGTTAACAAGTCATAAAGAAAAATTTAAAATAGTTCTTTGATATATATATCCTTTTATCATTTAGTAAAGACAAAAGCAAACGCATATACTAATGAGACAGATTTGCTTATTCTTACAAAAAGAATTAAATATTGAGAAATATTTGTTACTGCAGGACGGAGAGGAAGCATATTCCGTGTTTCTCAGAGATGATCAGTATTTTACTGCCAGTTCACAACTACAAAGTATTAGAACTATGTTTAGGGCCATTGCAGATTGGTTGGGAATTCTGCTCTAATCCCAAGCCAAAATGTAATGTTTGTTTATTTATTTTTATGAAACTCAAGCCAGCCTTTCAAATGGCAATTGTTGCAACCAAACCTTGCAACATGCTACAACCTAAAGATCTACTAATTTTATACTTAGATGCCAAGGAATGATGACAGTGACTACTGATGACCTCTGTTCTCTGGCACTAAGCCATTATGGTTAATTAAGAGTGGAAAACTCTGTTAGGAACAGTGAACACCACAGTTCATAGCACTCAGTGGGTCTCGAACCCAAGCTGGGAGGCCTCAGGCAGCATTTGCTGGGGTTGTGTGGTTTGACACCATGCACGGTACAAGGTGTATTGTAGTTGTGTGTTCAAAACCCAAGCTGCAGTGATACCACACAACGCAACACAACAGGGCGAGGCTCCCGGAAGACTTCCACCAGGTTACCAATCCAGTTTTGAATTAATTTTTGATGGTTGTAGATTCAGAAACCTGTTGTCTTTTTTTGTGTGTGTGTGATCCTCAACACTCAGTTACACAACCCCATATGGGGCCATGACTCACAGTTCAGAACCTGTGCCCCACAGAAACTTATTCCATGGACTTCTAAACAGGGCAAGATAGGCTCCAAGGTATGAGTTCTGGCTTTTAATAAAGTAATCGATGGAAACTCACCTTAGGGGGGATATAAACAGTCACTTGCAGGTTCCCCCAGGACCGTGTAAGAAAATCACCTCTAATTAGAAAGGGTCAAAGGAAGAAAGGATAGCTGGAGAATAGAAAAATCTATGTGTTCCCATAGGCAAAGAAAGGCTCACATTGACTCCTACATCCTGCCTTCTCAGTTCTTCATCCAGGAAGCTGGGGGAAGGGAGGGGGCCCTTTAGGGATCTTCCCAGTACTGCATCTTTGATTGTGCTACCTGGGCCTTCAGCTCTTCACTCACAGGTCTCCAAGGCCTATGAAGATGGTAGCCAGAAGATCAGATCTGCCTTCTCTAGTAATTCAAGGACTTCTAGAAAAGGACAGGCTCAGTCTTGCCATGGCTTGGCCTTGCCTGTTCCTTCCCCACCTCCTTGGAACCCTTCCGTCACACCTGGCTGCAGCTGTGCCTTCCACTAAAACAGGTTGAGAGATACCACTCTTTGGGAAGAAAGTGGACAGCCTATAGAATTTCACTTAAAACAACTTGTATTCTGCATCATGGATGCCTGTCTGTGGAGGACACTGGCCATCAAGACTCTAGTCACACTATAGTACCCAGGAATGATCCTCAAGAGCCCCAGTCAGCACTGGCAGGGGTGACCAGAGACCTCGACTTTTTGCTGTGGAGGTTGGTTCTGTTTTGCTGATAGGCATGACATATGGCCATGCCACAGCCTGGTTTCCACATTCAACCTCAACTTGAATCTAATTCACATCTGGAACTTCTTTGAGTCCCTGATGTCCCACAGCTGACATCAGCTCAGACCTGAAGACAGATCTCCATCTACGTCTGGGAAGGAAAAGAGTAAAGGCAGATTTCTCAATGGCAGCACCATTGCCCTTGTGACCAGGCTCTTTGTGGCAGGGATTGTCCTGTCTTAGTCCACTTTTTTGACACTGAAGACTATAGAATGGGAGTTTATAAAGAATAGAGATTTTTTTCTAGTTCACAGTAATGAAGACTGGGAAGTCCAATATCAGGATGCTAATGTCTACTGAGGGTCTTCCCCTCTCTTCCCCCCAGCATCATGGTCATGGTCATGGCGTCTCACACCCGAGACACAGCAAGCTGACCGGGTCAGCTCTCTCTTGGTCTTATGAAGCCACCCATATCACCATAGGAACCCCTTTCTTCATCCCACGTCGCAAGGGCCCCATCTCCAAACCCTATTAATGTACATGGTGTTTTGAAAGAAAGTGGTCCCCACGAGCTCTCAAGGAGTGTAGACTTATTATTAGGAGGTGAGGCCCTGCTGGAGTAGGTGAGGCTTAGTTGGAAGACTCGAGTCACTAGGGGATGGGCTTTGAGGTCTCAGTGTGTCCCGTTCACTTCGGATCAAGACATGGAACTCTCAGCTCCTTCTCCAGCACCATATCTGCCTGGATGCTGCCACCATTTCTGCCAAGACAAAAATAGACTAAACTTCTGAACTGTAAGTCAGCCCTAATTAAATGTTTTCCTTTAAAAGAGTTACTGTGGTCATGGTGTCTCTTCACAGCAATAGAAACTCTAACTAAGATAACATGACTGGGTTTTCTGGAGGGCATCAACAGCCAGATTATAGCTCATGCTTACAGCATCCCTGTGCACTAGATGTCAGATGAAAAGCCCTCCCCCCTCCCCGTGCTAATATGATGACAACATAAACTGTTGTCCAGAAATCATCCAATGTCCCTTGAGGATAAAATTGCCCTAGTGGATGGCACTGGTTTAGAAGAAAGGGGACGACAGGAGTTGTTGTGTGATGTGACAGGGAGTCCTGAAGAGTGTCAGTCAGCCTTAGGCCATCTCTGTGATACATCTGCAGAGTCCACCCCAAAGAATCATGAACTCAAGCTAAAATAAATAAATAACTAAATCACTAAAATGCCTGACAATGTTTTAAGTAGGTTCGCAGTTCTGTGTCCAGCCACATTCAGAGCCATCCTGGGGCACATAGGACAGTCTCAGAGTGGACATTTCTCTAAACTACTGTGCAGCAAGTGGAAGGGAAATAGAAATTCATAGGAAGGGACCCGAATGGAGCTGGGAAATCAGAAAAGCATCCGCCAGCACTGGCAACCATCACTAACCCATCACCCTGACACCCTCTCCAACAAAGACTACACTTGTGGAACAAAGAAAATGATCTCTCCACACAAGCAATCTGTGAGGAAATTAAAAATACCTCATCACAAGCTGCATGCTCACTGCAGCCTTGCTTATGTTAGCAAACTGGAAACCATGCCACCCCACCTATCTAAGACACGGGTTAAAACCCACTCAGATGCCCAGTAATATCCCTTAAAGCTGTTTTTCACAATGCAGTAGGTCTGCCAAAGCAGACAGGCTGGGACTGCACGGGAGCCTCACTTGTTAAATGAGAAGAGGAAAGTGCAGTGGTGTCTGTGCCGGCTTCCATTTCTGGGAAGAGAGCATGAGGGCTGAAGGGCATAAATGCACAGAGCTCCTCCGTGGTTTTTTCTTGGTCATTACACTAATTTGAATCTTTCTGCATAATGAGGCACACTTCCAAAACAAGAAATGGACAAGGACCATCTTCAAAAAGAAAACGTTGCAAGGTGACCCAGGAAAATGCAATTTTGCTAAAAGTACTTGGCAGCCAAACCCAGCTGGCTGTTCACTGAGGTCTCCTGCCTTTAAATTTAATGCTCTCCTAAAGTCTTCGGTGCATGCTAATTCTGGATAAACGGAAGTTGAAACAGTTGGCAGGTTTTATGTGACTATTACATTATCGTAGGGCTTACTCAGGACTAATCCACAATAGCACAACGAAGTAAGACACCTAATATCTTCCAACCGAAGGAATTTTCGGCATCCATCAGCACCACCCACCAACACAGTAAGAAATGAACAGGACAAGATTAGCTGATAGCACATGACTGATTAAAAAAAAAAAGTTCTCTCTCAAGTCTAGGATCTAATACGTGTTTTCACCAGCAGCCATTCAATCTCAATTCTTTTCCAAAGTATTGAAATGTAAATCTCTTTGTGTACTACAAAGGATAAGTTTTCTAAACTAGAGTTCTGCCCCTCACCATGGGAGAGCCACATAGGTCAAAGGCAGAGAAGATAAACGGCCATTAACAATGAGAAGGAAAGGCAGGGCCAGTAAATGAGTTCTAAATAGATGAAACCAAACCAGATGATTTGTTAGATTTTTAGTCTGTTTTCAGGCTTAAAGGAAAAAGGCACCAAATTTTATCAAATGACTAACCTCTTATCATAAAGTTAAAGCCTTTTAAAGTGTACTTAAAGACCTTTATAATAAAAAATTAGACCATTTCGAAACAGGTTGGCCTCTGCTCTAGAGCCGAGTGCTAACCCGGGCCTGGATCCGTCTACACTACCTCATCTTGCGCCACTCCGGGTGGGTATCTGTCTGCCTTGTATGCAAATTCTTCCCGGAAGATCAGAGTCCTGCCCGGAATCCCACTGATGGAAATTTGGCCAGATTTTTCTCCTGTGCTTGTGTTAACTCTCAAACCTAGGGACAAAAGTGAGGTGCCTATTTAACACATCAAAGCAGCCAGATTCTCCCAGCATCCTTCAGTCTCTATCCTGCCCTCCTCCGCACCCCACCCTCACCTGACCCTGTAACTTTCCAGCCCGTGGGCTGGGCTGCCCTTCCCCCAGAGGCCCTTCCGTATTTAATCCAGCCATTTCAGTTACCTCCCTCTCTCCTTCTGCCTATTCCTCTGCCTCTCCCAGTCCCTCTCCCTCTGCCCCTCCCTCTCCTTCCACCTCCCTCTTTCTCTCCCCCTCTCCCCCCTCCCTCTCCCTCCCTATCTTTCTCTCCCACTTTTGTTCTCTTGGCCCCTACATCGGGTCCCTCCCCTCTCCTCTCTTCACATTGATCAGAGTCATGTCTACTCTGGACTCTCCCAGATGTGTCTGCCTGTGTCTAAGCTCTCCCTTTTATCTACAATAAAGTTTTTATCTACAATAAACTTTCTCCTCCACCATACCTCGTCGCTGCCATGTCCTTTCCTTTCCTTTTTCTTTTCCACTCAGCATGGACATTTGATATCTTGAAATACTTGCTACCTTTCTCAGAAATACTCAACTTTACAAAGCCAGAACAGTTACCAAGTACAACCTATAGGCAAGTCCATTTACATTCCTCTCTGTCGGCTGTTAAAATAGGGCATTTTCTATTGTCTAAATGTGTGAAGGGAGAAGCTGAGGCAGGTGAATGAAAACATAAAATAAAGGGTGGACATCACCACCTCCTTAAGTGTGGAGGAGATTTTTGTTGTAGATTGAAACGAGAAAGCCGGAAGAGTGAAGAGTCTAGGCTGGACATGGCCAGCAGACTAACCTACCCTGAAAAGAGAGGGGGAGGCAGAGAGGCGCTGACCTGGGGCCAAGAGACAGGCTTGGCCTCAAAGGCTGAGTTACAGAGGAATTAGGCTGGGAGAAGGGCAGCGCAAGCCCAGCCCCTGGGAGGGAAGGGCTTGGGGGCGTGGTCTCGATGAGCCGTGGTGGGAGGAGCCGCAGGTGTTTTGGGAACAGCTGGCCACTATCAGCTTTGATATGTTAATTGGCACCACAGTTAGCCATTTGTTCTGTGTTTCTGAGACCTAACTGCAGGGTCAGGAGCTGAGACTATCTAGCACTAGTGTCCTCTCTCCACCACGTTACCTCATCTGTTTGTCCAAATGGAAGAAAGCCAAGGAAGGAGAAAAATACAACTACTAGTGAGTCATCAGCCTGCTCTGCCTCCCGCTCTCCAGTCCACGGGCACTCAAGTGCTCCTATCATAGTGAGTTGTGCTGGCCCGGGGTCTACAGGGAGAGGACACAAAGCCTGGAATGACCCCTGTGAGCTGCCACGGACCCTGCAGCTTCTCATCACTACTGAGCGTGCCGGTGTGAGCAGAGGTAGTCCAGAGCCGAAGCCCAAACGCTGCCCTGAGAGTGAAGATCCACCAGTTCACAACACCGTACAGGAGAAGATGCCAGCTATTTTCCTGCAATTACACTGTTGCCACCCATCCCCTGTGTCAGCTGAATAAACGAATGAACCCAATGGGCCGGAACCACAAACCAGAGGCAAGCTAGCGCCAGTCATCCCTGGAGGGAAAGGGCGAAGAAATAGGTCGAACGCAGCACCATTTTGATTGGGTCTGGGAAGAAAACCCCTCTAAGAAAAACGAAGAAGAAACACAGTGCTGGACTCATTCCCATTAGCTAGCACCCCTCATGGCAGGACCCATTAATTTAATTTTTGGATGTCTGGAACCCAGCCAAGATCTGCTCCTTCCATATGCTTAGCAAAGTGCAGAGCGATAACTCTGAGAACTGCTGGCAGGCGCCATGGTGAATCACCGCAAAGTCATAGTAGTCCCAATTTCTCCAATTTATTACTTGATTTTGAGGACCTCCCTCCTGCCCTATCTGCACTACATTTGTAGCCGATCTTGGCCTTCCAGGAGGTTCCAGGGCTTGATGCCCACCCTCAGTAATTGTTTTTCTTGGTCTGCTTTGCTCTCAACTGGCTGGAGTTCTACCCATCACATCTCTCACGTTCAGGCTGTCAAAGGAAGAAGCCAAACACTTCAGTCACGATGCGTCCTGGGCCCTGTTTATTAGTCAGAAAGCTTGTAGGGTAGTTCACCAGTTAGATGACCGTGTGAATTCCCACCCGGCTCCCCACACACCCACCCCCAAAATCCATGACCCTCTCTACTATGCATACAGAGAAAGAAGCATACACATGCATAGTTATACACACACATACACAGAGGCATACGTGTATATACATAAACATAAGTAGGCATACATGTACATGCACACATGAAGACACATGCATGCTGACACATATATACATGTATATTCCCATATATACACAAGCATGAATGCATCTTCATATTCATTCATTCACACATATGCATGTAAGCACACATTCATGCACATGTGTGAGTATCTGTGAATGCATACATGCACACATGCATGCATGTAAATACATATGTGTAAACATATACAGGAATTCATGTATATACACAAGCATGCATGTACATTAGCATACATACAGGTACTTATGTACATACATATATGCAGGCTCTTGTGTACATATGCATGCAGGCAGACATGTACACAGATATGCATGCACACTGCTTAGTTCTGCATTCCAAATCTGTACAGCGCTCCCATTCAGATTGATCCTAGCCTGTCCCCTGGCTGGCCTTGTCTAGGTCGACTGTAGAAGCGCTGAGGCCCAAGCAGGCCCTGTGTTTACTGGCCATCAATCATCAGGCTTGACTGGAACTCTTTCCAACCCTGTTTCTCCTTCCTCATAAAGTTGAAAACGTGTTGAATAAATGATCTAGTTACACACAGCCTGGCAAGTCATTTAACCTAGACGCACTTCAATTTCTCCATCTGCAAATGAGAAGGGCCCCAGCTGTCTCATGGGACTGAGGTGGGGATCATGGGAACGTGGCTGGCCAGTATTCACAAATATTTGTCTCTGCAGTTAAACTCATGGGTGGTTATTGATGTCTCACTGTTGATAAGGTCCTTATTGACAGTGGTCTGCCAGATGCTACAAGATGCAGAAGCAACTAAGGCACAGGGGTCAGACGTTGCCACCTAAGAAGCTCTTTGTCATGGCAACAGTGTGTATTACTGTGTGCAACAGACCGATCCCAAAGCCCCTGCCTGCTTCAGCAGAGGGGCTCACCTTATCCATGTGCACTTCTGAGAGCTTCTATGCTTTGCTTTATTTTGAATTTATGGGACACAGGGCACGAGATTCCATGCAGAAGAAAGGGAAAGAGGAACATCTTATGTGCCTTCCCTATAGATTCTACAGGATCTCTGTTCTCCTTGAGCTCAGTTCCCACAACACACCTGCCCCCAATGCTAGGATTTGACTGCCTCTGTCCTCCCATACCTGCTGCCAAGACTCACCATATGTGACCCCGCCCCTTCCTCAGAAGTAGCAACCATAAGACAATGTGAAAATAAGACAAGGGGAAATCCCATAAATGCAAGGATAATATGTGCCCTCTCCTCAGAAAATGGTCTACACGTAAGCATGACCAAATTTGAATCATACACAACTTAAGGGAGCTCCTGAAGAAAACAGCCACAAAATGACAAATAAGAAATTAGGCATGAATGTGAATTTCACGTACAATGAGTAACAACACATCCCTGGAGACTTAGAGCCCCTTCCTATGGGACCTCCTGAGCTGATCAGCCATTTATCTCCTCACAGAAAGGTTTCCAGGCAAAGGTTAAGTTCTCTGTCCAGAACTTATGCCAGCCCCAGCAGCCCTTCAGCCACTGGGCACACACAGCTGCTTCATCTCACTGCAAAGTCCACAGCATCTTCAGAACTAGGACGTGGCTCTCCCTGCCTGTCCATGCACCTATTGGAGAAAAAGCAGGTAAAACTCAGCTGAACAGATTTTGTTGAACTGATGAAGATCAAGAATAAAGCCCTACCCCTTCTAATCGATGGGAAACTGGAGGGATAATGCTGCATCCCTGTTTGGCATCCATTCTGATCTGCACAGTGATGTTTCAATAGCGCCCATTGGCAGGGCAGTAGAGAACACCCTGGGAGTCTGTCATATGCACCTCTGCTCTGCCCTCTATGTTGGTCACCTTCTGCCACATTCCCCTCCTCTCAGTGTACAGCTCATACCCTGTGAAGGCCACTCCTCCTCCTCCATCTGGCTCTACTTATGATCTGCAGAACTCCCGTTGGGTAACAGATGTGCCCATCATTGTCCAGTGAGTCTCATCCTCGTACCTGATCTTCCAGGCCAGCCTATCACTGCAGACCATGGAGTCAGCCCAGTCATTTTGATGATAGACATAATTGCTGATCCTTGACAGATTTCAGTCTTCATGAGCATGTCCATATACCTATACCTAGAACTTTAGATGATGAGTAACTAACAAAGGAACAAGTGAGTTATGTATGCATACACACACACACACACACACAGACACACACACACACACATATGTGTGTGTCTGTGTGTGTATAATGCATATATAATGCCTCAGCACACTGTTATTGTAAACCATGATATTTTGAAAATTGTTGATACAAACAATTGATCTTTTGAAGGGTGACATTAGATTTCTGTTTGCTATGGGACAATTCACATACCCTTTTTATGACTTAGCTCTCTTGACAGTAACATGACCATACAATCTACCCATGGGAACTTGAAGGATCTGAGGAACTTAAATTAATACACAGTAGGTACTCATAAGACATTAGATTTACCATTCTGGCTCTCTGCCCCCACCTTACTTGTAGGAATAGAGCTGAACTTTTCTTGGTAATAGAGCCATAGGATGGGGGCCACCATGTCACCATCTTTACATACAGGTCCGTCTACCCCAGAGAGATACCATCCTCTGAGCCTCTCTTTTCCCAGAGATTTAACCTCACCCATTAGCTTGAACCCCTGTCCATAGCCATGGCTGTCTAGTATGTGGGAACATTCTCCAGTCAGGAAATATCCCCAAGTTATCATACCATGTTTTGATAGACTACAAGGTACCACCTTGGGTTTGTGGCATGATAGGTGTGACTTTAAGGATAGAAAACAAGACATTGGCATGCCCAAGGCAAGAACTTACTGATCTTAAGATGGTACAGAAGTATCCCCAGTGCACTGTCTCTCCACTTGTTATTCCCACCCTCACTGTCTCTAATGCTCTACAGGGACTTGCTGACAAATAGAAATCTCAGGCCTTCTTTTACTTACTCTTCCATTCTATAAGTACTGTTCATTAAAATGTTTAAGTGAGAGACTGGGAGATGGAGCAGAAATTTCTAATCAAAAGGCTTACAGCCAAAAAGATCTACTATATGTCATTTAGCTGGGTCATGAGTATGCGGTATCAAATATTCTAAAGCAATCTAGACCAAACCTGAGGGTTCTCTAAGAAGGCCACTGATCTGCAGTTGGAAGTGCAAAGCAAACAAAAATTATCTTTGTTTCTCAGCATTTTTGATAGTCCCTTGCCTTCAATGTTCTGTGCATGTGTCATAAACAAGTAATTAATCAATAACAATGTTTGAAAAAATGGAGAGATCACAGTAGGTGGGCTGCCTGCCTGAGTAGAGCTTTGTGGTTCTCTATGCCGCTATTTAAAACTGCCTAAGCCATGTGCTCCAAACTGAAGTGCAGCAATTCATCTTAGGAATATAAATGTTGGTTCCAAGAATATTTTTCAACTTTGGGTCTTAATTAGAAAATGTTAAGAAATGATAAAATATAGCAGGCATGGTAGCTGCATTAGTCAGGGTTTTATTGCTGTGAACAGACACCATGACCAAGGCAAGTCTTATAAGGCCAACATGGAATTGGGCCTGGCTTACAGGTTCAGAGGTTCAGTTCATTATCATCAAGGTGGGAGCATGGCAGCATCCAGGCAGGCATGGTGCATGAGGAGCTGAGAGTTCTACATCTTCATCTGAAAGCTGCTAGCAGAATACTGACTTCCAAGCAGCTAGGATGAGGGTCTTAAAGCCCACACCCGCAGTGACACACCTACTCCAACATGGCCATAGCCAATAGTGCTACTCCCTGGGCAGAGCATATATAGACCACCACATTGACACTTGCCTTTAGTCCCAACACTCGGTTGGTAGAGTCAAATGGATATCTGGGAGTACAAGGTCAGCCTGGTCTACATAGTGAATTCCAGGATCCTCAGGGATAGGTAGAGAGACCCTGTCTCTACAAAACAAAAGAAACTCAAAATTAGAAAAAAATATTATTGAGGTCAGACAATTGAGATGGATGACAAAAACTGTTGACCTCAAGTGGAACCTTCTTTTTTTCAATATTTTCAAAATAAAATTTTTGTTCTTGCTAAGTAGACCTGGCTGGCCTCAAACTTCAGATATCCTCCTCCTCCTCCTCCTCCTCCTCCTCCTCCTCCTCCTCCTCCTCCTTCTTCCTCTTCCTCTTCCTCCTCCTCCTCCTCCTTTTCTTCCCAAATGTCAGTACTAAAGGCATGCACCACCATACCCAGCCTCAAATTTCTATTCTCCATTGACAATTCCCTATACTAAATTTAGTGTACTAAATATGAGAAGTTTTGTCTCTCCGGTTTTTTAGTAGACATTGTTTGACAGCATGAAATCCAGTGAAGACTTTCCCACCTTTCAGTGGGAAGCATGAGATGGTGTCTCTCAGAACAGATGTGCAGTTCTTGGAGGCTCCAGGCCCAAGAATTAGCTGTGGGCCCTGGTAAGCTGCTCATCCTGTAGCTCCACTTCCCCAACAGTGAAGCAAATAGAATCCACTTCAAAGATAACTCAGAGCAAAGCCTCTGGTCTGCTGTTTCCAGGTACAAGTCCTTTGAAGGTGGGTGTGGCTGTAGGAAATGCTTTAGCCAATCAAATATCCATAGATAGGCTTTGAGTTACCTTGAGAGAGAAATATTTAAGAACTGTTACAGCTTTCTGCAGATTCCCTTTTCCTAGGAAGGTAATCACGGAAGCAGAAATTATTTGGAGGAAATATGAGATAGAAACAGCCTAGAAAGCATAGCCTTCGTTTGCACAGGCCTGGACCAATGCCCAGACCCACAAATGACTTAACATGCACAAGAAATAAACATTTGTTGAGTTAAGCCATGGAGATTTGGGTGGTGTTTGTCTCTGTAGAAAATCTAGCCTCCTCTGGCTGATCCATTTCCTCACTGGTGCAGCAAGGATTAAACGAATTACTGTTATATAAACACTTGAAAATGCTAGCTCTACAAATATTTGCCGATGTTACTCTGTAGACTTGATTCCAGCACGCTTCTTTTTTCACGTTTTATAATTGGTGGTGTTTCACATTTTAATTGGCAACAGTGTTTCTTTCCTAATGTCCCATAAAATCACCCTACATCTTGGATCCAGGCCCATGAATCTGTATTATTATTATTATCATCATCTTAGGTACTAGTGGATAAATAACAGAACCACATTCTTCATTGGTAAGTAGCATATAAACAAACTCTTTGCAGTTGTTTAAAGGAGAGGAAAGTGAAGGAGAACAAGGTTCATCTCACAGTACTAATGTGTGTCAAACTCAGCACCAGCAGCCATGTTTGCTTCTGGGAAAGATGAGCTATTTGGATTTAGGCTTGGTGCACACCAATGAGTGGCTCTCCATAAGGCCTGAGGGTAGTGGTCAATATCCAAAGAAGGATCTTGGGGGATGCTTTTTTTAAAAGGGTGATAATAATTTTATACTTATAGTCCACTAATAAAAGAATTCATCTGTCGAGATAACAACTGACTTCTTTGGGCCTTCCCCCTACCAGGTGTCAAATCACCAACAATGGCAGCATGAGTTTTATTTGCTTTCAGACTTTTCTCTGTATTATATTTGACAATTTGTTTGTGATAGAATTGTATAAGAACTAGATGAATACAAACTTTTCTCTTTTATATTTGCCCAGGTTGATGAACCATAATAAACAAATACTTGAACATAATAATAAAAATAAATTAAGTCATGAAAAGATGCCCTTCAATGCAGTACACATGGGATGGTGAGACACTCAATCAAACTAGGCAAGCAAACACGTTATCTTTGCTTTTCTGTCAATACCTCCAGATAGTCTCTGTATGACAGGAAATTTCTTCAGATGTGCAGCCCAGAAAGAGTCTCTCAGAACAGGCTATCTGCAGGCTGAGGCTTGAAACACAGGCCAGCATCACACATTTTCAGCCTCCATGCCACAGCAGATTCTTAGTGCTTCTCAGCTGCTCCTGAGGATCCATGGAAGAGGCCCAGAAGGTGGACTGGGAAAGGTAGGAACAGAATACATGCTGACAGGAAATCTCGGGAGTGTGAGGAAGGACAGAGGCCCACAGTGCTGACATTTCACACGTGAATCCAGAGCTGGAGGCCAACCTGTGTAAGAACACATCCTCCATCTGCTGCTCAGCTGCCTGGGAGCCTCAGAGGCCTCACGGGTTTGTTGACAAAGCCTGTAGAAGTCTTCTCTTGGAGCTCCTGTTGGGCATCCCGAGCCCCAAAGGCTTGAATAGTGTTGTCACAGCCCCTGGAACATCTGCACCCCAGACTCACAGCATCTGTGTGTGTGCCTCCCTCCATATGTTCACCCAACCATGCTGCCTAGGATTCCATTCCAGTGTGACCATGTCGCTTGGTTAGTTTTATAACTAGTAGCAGGAAAGCCCTGTTTCTTTTAGATCTTGATTGGCATTTGGATATATTCTGTGAAAGAATTCATTTTTGGGGGATCCAGAACTGAAGATAGTCCTTCCATTTGGATTGTATGGTTCTATGAACCAACATATGTATTTCAAATGCAAAAACTAATAGCAGCTTTAAAAAGATTTTAGGGAATGTGTCATTTCCTTCATTTGCAGTTCTGTTGATCCTGCTGAGCTGAAACTGACCTAAGAGTTCTCTCTCTCTCTCTCTCTCTCTCTCTCTGTCTGTCTGTCTCTCTCTCGGATTCATAGGTGGGAGAACTAAGATCCAGACTTGGAGAAGAAAGTTTTTCCAAATGCATCCAACCACACAAGTAGAAAGACCCAAGCCAGATTGAAAGCTGAGTTTACTAATTACAGACCAGGGTTTCCCAGAGCAAACCCACCACCACTGATCCCCAACTTACAAAGAATCTTCTTAACATTTTTTAAAAAGTGGCATTCAATTGAATTTTAAATATTGATTTTAGTTTATTTTCTTCCCTGGCTAGTGGTATATGGTAATATATTCTGTAGCTTAGAAAACTAGGCAAAAGAAGATCCCTTACCCCCACAGCCTGACAATAAAGATGGAAACCACAACACTTTTCATGATAGGGTGCTGCAGATCATAGTGTTGCTATACTAGGACATTCAATCAGATAGGTATATTTAGTGCATTTTCAACATACCTTTCAACATGTGTTCAACAGAATAGAACCCTAGTGGAATTTGAGGGTTATCTATTCTCAGTCACATCAGTTGGATAGAGCGCTGAGCTGAGGAGCCATTATGGGTCCCTGGAGAACAAGAGCTCAATCTAGGATATGTAGTCAAGTATCAACTAAGAAGCCAACATGGTCATTTGAACATATCCTTTAGTCATCCAAGATGAGGGCTAGCAGAGGGCCATGGTTTGAACTGTGTCCACTAGAAATTAAATTGAGATCTCAACCTTTAGTTCTTGTAAATGAGATACAGGGTAGAACAAGAATCTCTGCAGGTGCTAAGATGAGATCATTGGGAAATCTTAGCGAGTCAGCATGACTAGTGGTTCATAAGGAAAGAAACAGAGATACAGAGAGAGACACACTCAGAAAGAAGACATGAAGATACACAGGAGATGTCAAGTAAGGACTCAGATACAGGTAAAGTCATATGAATGTAAGCCAAGAGGCTATAAGGACCACTGACTTCCCCTAGATCTGGAAGAAGTTTAGAAGGGTTTTCTGTAGTCTTAAACCATAGTGGTACCACAGTTCCCCATAATCTACGAAAGTATTATTCTAACCCCCCTCAGTCAATGCCTTAAGTCACAGGTAATACTAAACCCTACATAAATTATGTATGCCTATACAGTTTAATTTATAAAGTAGGAACAAGAAATTAACCATGAATAAAGTAGAATAATTACAGTAATATACTGCAATAACACCCATTGAAAATGTAATAACTGTTCATTTCTGGAATTTTCCATGTACTATTTTCAAACTACAGGATACTGAATCTGAGGTGAGGGAAGCTGTTGTACAACAGCCCTCCACATACACAGAATCAACCACAGATCAAAGCACCGTAATTGCTTCTCTACTGCCTGATGCCTAGCTGTAGGATACTTCCTGCTGTCATTCCTCAAGTAAGACAGACACCATGACAACCATTCACATGGCCTTGGTATTGAACTAGGTGAGTTACATTATCTAGAGATGAGTTAATGTGCACTGGAGGATGTGCAAAGACTGTGCTATTGTGGGTCAGGGATCTGAACACCTGCATGTTTGGGTGTGAGGAAGCCCTGGAGCCAACCCTCACCCATCTCCAGACACTGAAGTATGAATATCAGCCCATGAAACTAGAGCAGGTGGTGAACAGTCTTACAGCACTCCCTTGTTTCATAGTCATTTTAGACTTTAAATCTTTGAGGCCACAGCCAAAAATCTCTGGTATTTGAAAGTTTCCTGCAAACAGGAAATAATAGAGAACTGCTCATCTGTTCTCATTTCCCTCCGATGCCCACATTACTCCTAACAGCCATTTGTACCTCCCTAGCTCCTACTGTGGTTCTTCCTCTACCACAAAGAAGACTGTCTCCCAGCTTTTCTCATAAAGGAGGAGAACAGCAAGAAACAGGGGTGCCTATTGTTCTGATGTCACTGACTCCTTACATGACAATTGTGCATAGATGATTCTTTCCACAATTTAGCAATAATTACCCAGAAAACCTGCTAGGAGGTAGAGACTGAGTTACTACAGGAAACAGACTAAAGGCTCTTCCAGGCAGCTAACAGCCGAGGATGGATATGGGGAGGTGGATGGGTAGATGGGTGGATATTACTGATAATCAATAGGATAGCTAATAAGAAAGATTGATAGGTATGATAGATGATAGCTATAAGTGATAGATATGATATATAAACATAATGAATAGATGATTGATAGAATCTTAAATGAGATAATAGCTAGGTGGATGATAGGTAGATGTTCTAGATAGTATATTAGATATATAGATAGATGACAGTTGATAGTCAAAGAGCTACCCATCATAGATAGGTACAAATAATAGATAGATGAAAGATAGATAAATACATACATAGATAGATACATAGATAGATAGATACATAGATACATAGATGTATAGATTCATAGATAGGAATGAAGACATGATGAATACAGATGACTGATAGAACATAGACGGATTGATGGATAGATAGATAGATATAAGAGCAACAAATGGCAAATGCATATATATAAATATATATATATATATATATATATATATAATGAATAAAATATAATTTGAGAGTTCATTAAATCTGCCACTAAAGGAATCAAACTGAAGAAACGCCCTGAAAGAGCTTTTAACATCAAGCCATCTTGGAGCATCAATATCTAAATTATTTACATTATCAATACACTATTCCCACAAGAGATTTTTAACTCTAATTAAGGCTAAGATCTGCTGAGAAGGAACTGCAGGGAACACAGTCAGAGGAGAGGGGAAGGCAAGGACTAGGAGTACCTAATAACAAAGCTGCCAAATATATCCAAGCAGATAGTAAAGTATGCATACCCCCTTTCTATTTTTGCACTAAATTAGAAATCATATTGGTGGTCAACATAATTAAAGACTACTTTAATCCCTGTTGCTCTTCCAGCCCTGACCAGTCAGGATGTTCATGGGCTCTAGAAACTACTAGGCTATCCAAATTGGTTCCTAAAGAGCAGGAAAGAGTACTTTGCTGAGCTCCTGCCATGCCCTTTCCTAACCCTTCCAGTCCCAAAGCCTCTATAGTCCTGTATCATGTAGCTAAGGTTCTCTGGCATCTCAGAGTACTGTATCCTGGTTGTGGGGAAGGCTCCCACTAGCTTCAGCTGTCAACTTGACAAGATCCAGAGTTACCTGAGTGAGTCTCAATTGGAGTATTACTTCATACATATTGGCCTGTGGGCATGTCTGTAGGCATTTTCTTAGTTGCTAATAGATGTAGGAGGACCCAGCCCATTGTAGGTGGCCCCATCCCTAGACAGAGATAAATAAGAAATGAATAAGAAAGCTAGAGCAAGCTACAAGGAGCAAGTAAAATGTTGTTACTCCATGATTTCTGCTTCAATTTCTATTTGGGTCCCTGTCCTGGATTTCCTCAATAATGAACTATAATCTGTAAGTTGAAATATCCCTACATGCCTCCCAACTCAAACATCAGGTTGGTTTTGGTCAAGGTGTTTATTATAGAAAAATCAAGCAAGCTTGAAATTATTACAAGGAGTGGGGTGTTGCTATGGTGAGCGTGACCTTTTTGTTTTGAAGGAAGATTGTGGAAGTATTTGGAATGTTGAGCTGTAAAAGCCATAGAGTACTTAAAGCTTAATGAGCTATGAAAGAGAACTTGGAAAATAATGCTGAGAGCAACACAGATAACAAATTCTTTTTTTTTTTTTTTTTTTTTTTAAGTTTCAGAGGGAAATGAAGACTAGGGCTTTTCCTATGATATTTTTGAATTAAGAATCTCTAGAAGTGAAACTTTTGCTTTACTGGGACAATGGAGCCTGTTAATTGAGGGTGAAGAATTAGCTGTGATCAATAAAAGATAAGCATTACTGATGTGAAATTTTTGAAAAGTATTGCTTCAGAGTTATCATACTGAAAATGTGGTCCATAGGTGCCTAAGGCTATAATTAAAGCTAGAAGCAAAACTTAGTAACATATAAAATCTCTAGAATGTGATGCTGGTTTTGGTGGCATGAAAGCTGGAGAATTGAAGGAGTCATGGAGAAAAGCTGAGGCTTGGTACAATATGAGGCTGAGTCGGGGTCTTTAAAAAAAAGACATGAAGCTGGTGAAGGTGCAGCTTCAGTTGCAGTGGAGTCCCCAGGATATTGGCGATGCCAGGATCTAGGACATCTTCTAGGGACAGCAGCAGGTGTTGAGTGGAGATGGTCTGAGCCTAAAGGAGAAGTTGCTACATATGGCAGAACTGGAGAGGTAGGGTTGTTCAACCCATTTGGAGTCCAGAAGATCATGAATGAGTCCCAGACACTGGACACTGAGTTCATATTGTTAGATTTTTTTTTTTTTATCTGATTTTGTGTCCTGGTTTCTCCTTCTTGCAATAAGAAACCATATAATATCTTTCTTCTTTTCTTTTTTTCTTCTTTTTTACTTTATAGGAGAAGACACTTAAGAAACTTTGGATTTTTAAGGAGCCTTGGACCTCTAAATCATTGAAAAATTTTAAATTGCAAAGCTTAAAAGTTGTACTGTATTTTATATTATGATATGAACACAGTCCACACCTATAATCCTAGCACTTGGGAGGCTGAGGTAGAAGGACCTTGAGTTTCACAGCCAACTGATGAATAAGAGATTCTGTCTCTAAGAGGTTAAAAAGTGGAATTAGAGATAGAATCGTGTCACATGTCTGCTGGCTCACTCCTCTGGCTCACTCCCCACAGCTCCTAGAAAATCCCCCCTTTCCTTCACATTTCAGCTGAGACAAAGTAGTCTTGTAGCAGAGCATATCAGGGAAAATAAAGCTGTCAAATTTTATCTGTAAGAAACCCTATTCTGAATACCAATTGTCTGTACACCCTGCAAAGAAGAGATCAATCAATGAACCCTCCAAGCCATGTGCCCTCCTGAAATAAGAAGGCAAAGAAAGTATGACTCCATCCCTCCTTTGCATCCACCTGCTCCATCTCTGTAAGCTTCTGATGATCACATTGACTCTGACTTCGTCTCTGTGCTGGTGGGTCTGCCTCCACAGAAGGAAGGCCTATAGCAGGTGTCTGGCATGGAGGGTTTTTTCTTTCCCCTACAAAATTTTGCTCTAGGGCACAGTGTGAGCTTGAAGAGGGACTGGCTGGAGCTGAAGTAAACTGACTTTAACTACACTGAATCTTTAGCCAAGGCTAGCCTTGCTTTACCACTTCCCAACACCCATCCCAAATAGCAGCAGCATCTCTCCAACCCACTCCAGATGGATTTAGTGCTGAATCGACACTTTCCCTGTTTCCAGTTTTCTTGGGGAAATGAGGCCAGCTCCACACAGCAGCCAGAGCCCTTGGCTTTGATGACAGCCTTCAAGAGACTATATTTGAACACAACCAAAAGAGGAAATGAAGCTTCAGCTGCGGGTCAGCCCCAGTTGCCAAGGAGGATGGGGGTGAGCATCAAACAGCTGTGTTCCTGTCGTTCAGCAGAAACTCCACCTTTCTAGTGTTCTCACCATTTAATTCCTTCCATTTACAGTCTTATGATATTATAATAAAGGGTGGCTGCCAAGAAGTTTCTAAATATCTGCTTCATCACTGAAGACAACTTAGTCCTCCCCAGCCCCCAAAAATCTCTCTCCTAAGTATTATTTCCTGCCAGAAAATTAGTTGGATTTGCTTCAAAACTGCTTCAGAACTGATGAACATAAATGCCTCTAAATTTAGCAAATATCAGCATGCTCAATCAATTTGCAATATTTTTCTCCCCTCCCTTCCAAACCCAATTTGGCCTTAAAGTCAAAGTTGAGCAGGCCACTGGATCTCTCCCACACCCATCTTTCCCTTCCTTCCCACATCTGGCTTGATGGTTAATTGAGAAAAGATGAACCCACTACATAGTAGGACAAAGCTGAAGAGGCCAAGTCCCTGGCCTCACCCTGGCAGCAGCTAGCTATTCAGCAGTGAACTGGGTTCCATCCGTAGTCACTTGGCAAAGTCACTGAGTGGGTGGAGATGGGAAAAGCATCTGTCTTCCTCATCTATGCTCAAAACACACCATTTCCTCAAAGCCTGGGAGAGGGGACAAAGAGTTCTAACTGCCTACAAACTTCAGCCCAAACAAGATGATATCACTCTCATGGGTAGAAAAAGCACTAGCAACTGTTCAGCAGACTCTGTAGTCTCTGTCTTGATCCTGTCCATTCTAGAACTGGTTGTGGATATATTTTTTTTAATATCAACATTGTGTCAAACGCCATCCAAGTCCATGTGTCATGTGTGTAATAGACGGACAGCTTCTAAAATAATGCAATGGCCTTTGCACCTGCCTTAAGTAACACCAAGAAAGAGAGGTCCTTCTACACCCTGCCAACGAAGGTGGGAAAGGATTTCTTCTCCACACGCTGTCTCCTTGAAAACAACAACCAACTCTGTCTCATTTCCTGCTCATTGGTCCACACTCACCTTGGACCCCCTCAGAGATATTCTATCCCTGTCCAGTATCTCACAGACCAGCGGAGCCCACATGATCACCTGACAGTGCTGATCCCTGGGAGCCTTCATTCGTAAGAAGTCAGCTTTTGGCATCTGTAAGAAATGACAATGCTGACAAGTCCCTCAGTGTGATGCATGCAGTACAAAGAATAAATTAACTCTTTCTTTACTTGCTGCTGGGATAGGTTCCAGCTACACACAGGCTTCTTAGATCTTAGGAATTCAGTGCATTGTGGGGATGGTAGCACCTTTCTAGGGCTAATTGAAGATTATTTCTTCATCTCCATCATCATCATTACTACCACCATCATCATCATCATCATCATCAAATAAGGCCTTTATGAAAGCAAGAAACTTAGCAGGAAATCCAAGAAGAACTGAGGAGAAAGGAAGTAAAAACCAGAAAGAAGGTTCTCAGCTGTAGAAGGACCAGGGATTCTTTGTGATCCTTACCCCAACTCCAGAGGTTTCCTATCTTCAACGCTCCTTCAAAAGCACATGCTTGTGAGTTATACAAGGTCAAACACGAAGACATGGCTGAAGCCTGGGACAACAGAGCTAAGGGGCAGCCCTGTATCATCTGTTTATTTCAGTTGACCTAGATACATAGTTAGACATAGCTAGAACACCACAATGCAGCACTATCTTTCCATATGCAGAAAACCTAAGTGTTAAGCTACTATAGAGAATGATTTTTTGAGCCACAAACACATTAAAAGAAAACAAAAATACCCAAGCACACTCTACTCCAAGCATCATTGTGAAATTTGTTTTATGTGATATACCAGTATATGAACATTCTGTGCAATTTGAAAGGTGGACTTTTCCATTCTCAGTAACATCTAGAAAGGAGATGTTCTCTTATATCTAATTTGTCTCTAAATGAGGCTTAATTTAATTATTAAAAAAAAAAAAAGGCCAAAAACCAGTACTTCAGACCAGTACCTGAAATGCAGCTAAATCCCCACGGCCTGTTAGAAGTTTTTCCCTCAGTTTTAATGTTTGCTAGAAGACTAGGAGAGATTTTCATGGTGATGGCCTTAACCCCTGAGCTTCATGGGATGGTTGAAAGCATTCCAGGCAGCTCTTCTATTCCATCAGGGTTGGGCACTAGAGAGCAGCAAGGAGAACTAGCAGTCCTGAACTCTGTGTTCTGACCCAGGCTGCTCAGACCCACCCCAGGGATACCACGAGATGGAAAGACCAGGAACATCATCTTTCCAAGCTGAGTACATTCTCATTCTGCCTTCTCCCTATATCTCCTCCCAGCCCAGAGATAGTCAAAGCCAAATACACTGAAAAGGAAGAAAGAACAAAAAAACCACCGCCTTCTCTTGTCCATCACTGAGAACGTAGCCCTGGCTTCCTCTTCTACAGGAAGGAGATGATGCTGGCTTCCATTGAAGGGTGTGGACTGGGGAGAAGCCAGACACAAAAAACCAAGCAAGTCAGGATGTTACTAACAGTCCAGCTTTCTTTTCAGGTTCCTGTTTAGCTAAACATTTCAAAGGAGATGGTTTCCCAAGCTGCTAGTCTTCCCAGTGTGTCCTGGAGGCCTGGGGCAGTGTGGGGGAGGGAAGGAGCCAGACAAAGGGAGTCTGTCCACTCCATCATTGCCAGAACCAGCTTAGTGTCTCCCCATATGATACCGACTGAAGAAACTGTGGAGATAATGTTCTCCCAGCATCTCTTAGCCATGGCCCTCTGGCTGAGTGGATTAACATCCCTTTGGGACAACCAGCTGGAGTCTGGGGCAGGTTGGGTAGACATTCTAGGTATCATACCTTCTTGCGTGGGAGCTGTGTACCTTGCGTCTCACTGAAGAGAAAGGAACACATCCTCAGGCTGTCAGTGTGGTTTCCCTTCTGCTTCTGCTGCTAGGTTAAAGGTTAGCCCTGGTGGCCAGAGCTCTGGTGCCTCCTGAGCAGCACTTTGCTCTCTTTGGACTCGGGGAGATAGATAGCCCACAACATTTAAAAACAGTGGGTGTCACACTTCACTGCAGTTCCAAAGGAGGCCTATATATGATGATCCATTCATTGATTAAGCTGATTTTGAGACAAATTAGCAAGGAGGGGGCGGGGGTTCCTTTAAGATCAATGAAGAGAATGAATGATACATAAAAATCTTATAGACTATTCTCAACTTTATATGATTCAGAAAATGAATTTCAGCATGATACCCAGTAAAGCAAACACTGTATTTAAATAGCAAGGATTTTTTTTCCTTGTATTTCATAATTATGTTCAATATTTGTCTCATTTTATAGCTATGGGAAAAAATAGAAAATCAGAGCAAATAAGGAGAAATCCAATTTCACAACTTCCTGTCCAGTAAACCCTCAGCCCACAGTGAGTACTGACTGGCTCAGCAAACAGGTCAAGGTTCCTTGTTAGGAGCTCAGAATTGGATACCTGAAGCCCTAACTGGTCATGTTACAGTGGAAAGGTTGTGAGATTGAAAATGTTCTGAGACCCAATACCAGAGCTCCAAGGAATGTAGGAACACCCACCAGACTCCCTGTATAACACCTGCTTCAACCCAGGATGGACAATCTGGCATTGATACAGGACCTTCTCCACTGCTGTGTTGAACAAAACAGGCCCTTACATTTTTGTGGCAATTTGCTTCTGTGGCTGAGCCAGCTTTAACTGCTTAAATTATCTAGATGACAGGCTTTTATTACATCTGTATAGCATCTCACACAAGTGCTTGTCACACAGCAGTTGAGAAAGGTTACCTCTCTGGCTGACAGGGCTATCCACTTTGACCACTGAAAACATCTACCTACTTGGGTAGCTTTCTCCGGTGATGCTTCCAAGCCTGTAAGTCTTTTAGACCATGATGCGGCCCCTTGTTACTATAGATATAAAAGGTGAGGGTCTCTGACACAATTCTCACTGTCAACCTCAGGGCCTCTTAGCTCGTTTGTTTGTTCATTGCTTTTGAGACAAGGTCTTCAACCCAGACTGACCTTGAAATTCTTATGTAGCTAAGAGTGGCCTTGAACCCCTGATCTTCCTGCCTTTGCTTCCTGAGTGCTGGAATTAAAGGTGTATACCACCAGACTTGATTTATGCCGTGCTGAGGATGAACCTAGGGAGTTGTGCATGCTAAATAAGCACTCTGCCAACTGAGCTCCGTCCCCAACCCTCTTCTCATTTCTGTAAACCCCCTTAGCAGTGAGAAAGGAAAAAGCTAAGGAGAAACACCAAGCTGGGGACACTTGTTCACATAATCTTGAGGCAGAATAATTTTTGCTTAATTTTCAAACAGAACCATGATGTCACCAATTGCAATTACAGCCTGGTGGTTTGAAGTCCCATATGTTTGACAAATAGTGCCAGTCATTTGCCAAGTCTAAACATAACTAGTTTTCCCTCAGTCACAAGCTGTCTTCTTGTCTCCCACCAACGTTAGGATTTGGTTTCTTCTGCTCTTCTTGAGATGAGTGTCCCTGAGGACCTGGACAGATGCAAACTGTTTTCCTGCCTGCTCTGCTCTGCTTGCCAGGGAAAACATTCTATAAATTCTTTCAGAACCTCCCCTGGTAATGAGTTTCTGTCCATCAGTCTCTTTGGCTTTGGGTGAAGCATTCCTCCTGGCTTTCCATGACAACGAGTACAACTTCCCTGAGTACATCAAGACCCACTTGGCCTGTCCCAAAGGCAACAGAAAGTGCATGGTCTCACCCCATTCCTCACCTCCGGCCATCTGTGGACACTTCGTAAACTCACCATCCGCATCACAAACAGCTGCTTTTATATTTCTACGATTCACTCCGAGCACAGCTTATGTGCCTGAGCTGAAATCTCATCTCAAGAGTGGCTTCTGATGTGCCCTGATTATAGAGTTGGGAGAGAGGATCGAACTAAGGATTGTGGCTAGACCACACCCAGAACTAGGGAAATGCTACACTACTCTTGTCGTAGCAATACAAGTCAAATATTTAACTCCTGAACGTCTGCCTCGTTTGTATCCATATCCATGATTTACATCCCAGTTACTCATCACCATGGGAACCAGGTACTTTTGACTGACTAAGGAAAAGATTGCCAAGGTACAGATATCCTTTGGGAATAGGATCCCTTCTCACTCCCTTTTTTCCAGTGCTGGGAATAAAACCTAGGTCCTTACATGTATTAGGAAAGCCTTCTACAACTGTATTCTGAGCCTAGCCCAAGCCTGAGCCTTTGAAAGATGGGTCGTAACTCCTGTCCTGACACCAGATGGAGGTCACTTTGTCCTGAAACATCAGTATAACTTTTACCTGGACGACTGTGAAAATCTTAGTATAAATGCCTGGACATCTAGTTCAGCATTAAACGGTGCTGTAGATACCATGGAACTGGGGATTAAGTTCTAAGAATGGGCTACTGGACCAGGCTCTGAGATCTCACAAAAGATGACTGGGAAAAGAGACCCTGTGACTAAAGCTCCCACTGAGTGCCTTTCCAGGCATTCCTTGACAAGTCTGCCCTGAGTTGTTCCATCTTAAGATAGGCCTCAAGGATTTCAGCTATCACAGTTCCTAGCATCATGACAACTGTGGCCTTGATATTATAAAATGATCTCAAATGGACTTACTGAAAATTTAATTTTGACCTGCCAGGAATGTTTTTTTACATGTTAGTCAAATGCCAACTAATTATTAGAAGCACACCATGGAGAATTAACCAGAGTGGCCCTCTCCCATAACTGCCACACCTAGCAGGACTTAATAAGCAGGAATGGGCTGTCTCTTCAAATCCAAAGGCATGGAAGAAGCTAAGTTTCTTAGTTTTTAAGTGTGTGTTTGCTTTGTTAGATTGGCTGGCACATGGCAGTTCATCCCTTGAAGTTTATAGGGAGACTTTGGGGTGATATAAGGCAGGGGCCAGTGAGTCTAGACTTCCATCTACCCCTACGATGGGGCAGGCTTTAGAGAGGTTCTTTTTTGAGATCTGCCTACCTCTGCCTCCAGAGTTCTGGGGTTAAAGGTACACACCACTACTCTGAGCTTAGAGAGGTACTTTCTTAAACTACATATGCCAGCCTGGCTTCTAACTCGGAGTTATGATGTTAGAATGGAATGTTACAGACTGGGTGGCTTAAACAAGTAGTATCCATTTCTCAAAGTTCGCTGGGAAGACAAAGATCAAATCACTGACAGACTTGGTGTCTGATCCGAGTTAGCTTTTGGGTATGCAGATGGCCACTTTCTAATTCTATCTTATTCCAGGTCAGAGAGCAGAAGGAACAAGCTCTTGCGTCATACTGAAAAAGGTCTTATGAAGTAGAAAACCCATCAGGGACTCTACCCTCAAATCCTAATTCCCTCCCAGAGGCTCTACCTACCTCATGAATATTCAGCCAATGACACAGATAACACAGCTCCCACTCTCACCCCATGCTCCAAGGAAGGAAAGAGATGTCTGAGTGCTGTTCAAATCTATCACACCCTAAATTGAAGACTAGAGCAGAGTCAGTTATGGTTTTGGCCATTCTATTTAAACGTAGCTTGTTATACAATAGGCTGCCAGAAAAAAACAATATGTATAGCCTGGACATGACTGCTGCTATGACAAAAACCACCTGTAGCTTTGGGCTGATGACATGAAGTGCAGGTGAAGGGAGGTCTGAAAGGGATAAGCTAGTAGAGATAGAGGTGAGCAAGAGGTTTTTAATGGACACTAAAGAAGAGATCACCCATGTGCTGTGGGTAAATCTGGAAGATATATCTATAAATATATGGATCTGGCTTTGAGGTTTAATTTCCAAAGGCAAAATTCAAGATGAACTTGAACAAAATGAATAGTCAATTTCTTAAGCAGAGTGTAGACTTGGGACTTATGTCTGGGGAGCAGGTTCTTTATCTTTTCCTTCACCTTTCCCAGTGAAAGTTGTCCAAGGAAAACTAATGGCTTTACTGCAAAGACCAAATCTGTGATGTCATTACAAGAGCCATTAAGATCTGAGAAGATCTAAGGTAATGTTTTACAGATCAGTTCAGAGACAGAAAGCCCTACTGGGCTTGTCTCAAAGCCCCTCTTTATTGAAAATATGGCTCTATAGAGTCTTAAAGCCATGGTTCCCAAGAAACCATCCTCAGAGCTGAAGACAAAGCAAGACTCCTCTTGAGAAGGAAAGGGGCCCAAGCATGCCTAACCTTTCTAGACCTTCATCTTTATCCAGTGTCTATCCAAGCCCCTAAAACTCTGGAACTTTCCCCATTCATCCCTTAGCTTTTGCTGTGCAGCTGTTTTCTCCTGAGGAAACATGGACTTGACTGTTAAGCCCAACCTCAGTCTCCATCTCTCAAATTCTCTTGGTTTTTCGGTTTACAACTGCCAGCAGCTCTGTCCCATTTAGCCAGACTGATCCAGTAAAGATTTATTTAGATGTGTTTCTGAAATAGATCTTACCTTCATTTCAGAGACAATGAATCTACAGCTCAGAGACACTTGGGTTTGAACAAGGAACCTGAGAACTCATTGTCCTGTAAAGAGTAAAATCCAGTACCTGCAATAAGCTATCCAAGAGTTGGAAGACAGTCTTCCATGGGTCATGGCTATCACCTAGGAAGCAAACTTCTCAGCGGAAACCCATCTACCCATGTGTGTGCTGTTGTTCAGCATTGCCAGGGGAACCTTCTGCCCCAATGCCTTTCAGCCATAACCACAGCATGCCCTGAACCACTGTGGCTCGTATACTTAACCAAAAAGTTCAGTTTGAAAGAAAAAGAATAGGGAGGTGATTTTGGCTTTATTTGTAGGCTCCAGTCCAGTTTCTCCAGCAAAGAATTGAGTTGGTCACTATTTGAGTTCTCTACTTTTTCTGCTATGAGTTCTGGGTGCAGAGAAGAAAAGGCTGACTCCCTCAAAGTCCTTCAACATCATCATCCTGAAAGGTCCACATCATTGCTTCACAGGAGGATTCATTGCATTAGCTCAGCACATGGAAAGAACGGCACAGTACATGTCAATAGTTACTCATGACAAGTCTGTATACTTCCTCTGAACCGGACTCTTGAAAGGACAGCCCTACACAAACAACGAAAGCTCTGGGCTCCACTTACTCATCTACTTCCCTAGGCTCCAGGCCTAGGATTTTTCCTCTTTCTCTTCCCCTATTTTCTGTGTATATAGGGACATAGCTTCCTGCAGGGTTGTAGGTATGGGGTTGCGGTTCTGTTGTCTACAAAGCTACCATCATCCCAAGAAGTAGCAGTGACTGCTTAATTGTGGCTTCTAGAACATAGCAATACCTGGAGAAGCCAGATGGCAGGAACAAGCTTCCCGTCATAGTTACCTTTAAAAATAAGAGAACAATGAGACAGTCCTAGACCTGCAGAGAAAAACAATGGAACTTCCCTGGGAGGCCAGACTGTCTACTAATCTCCTCCTCAGTTAGAGGGCCCTAAGGGCACTCAGCTGACATCTTCTCTCAAGGATGCTGGTCCATATGCTTCTCAATTCCTTCCTCCAGACAGGCCCCACACCATCTCTTCTGTCTCAAATCTGGATCTATCAATTTTTCTCCCCCACATTTCCTTTTCCTATTGACTGGCTCCTCCCCACCCCCACTGTGAACCTGCCACAGTTGCTCCTTTCTGAAGGAGAAGGAGAAAGCCTACTTTCACATTCCATCTCTGACTGTTTCTCCACGCAAAGCTATCTGTGTTCACCTGGCTATTCACCCACTTTGCTGTCTCTTACCATCTCTAAGGACATCCTGCTTCACTGTTCACCAGAAATTCACACCAACCCAGACCTTGCAAATGTGATCTAATTTGCAAATGGGGTCTTTGCAGATGTCATCAAGCTAAGATGAGGCCATAGGGTGAACCTGAATCAAATATGTCTGCTGACATCATAAGAAGAGACAGACTCACAGGGGAGCCAGCCATGTAGCAATGGAGGCAGAGATTGGACTCCTGGACCTACAAGCTGAGGAACACCACGAGTGGGGTTGATGACCCTGTTGGAAGCTGAACGCAGCTAGGAAAGAAATCTTTCCCAGACCATTCAAGGGAAGACAGTCCAACGAGCCTGTGGTTATGGATTTCTACCCTCTATCTCTTTGAGAGAATAAGCCTTGTAATCCCAGGTCACTTAGTCTATGATCCTTTGTTATAGGACCCATAGGAAGCTAATAGACACCTCTTTCTAGATTATTCTCCTTTCTTCCTTGCAAGAGTTAACACGTCTCACAGCTCCATTCTCCTGAAAGTGTCCTTGGCGATGTCAGCAAGGCAATATCTGTTTCTCCTCTTAACTCTGACTGACAGTTGCTGGCGCTTTTTAGTGATTTCCCCAGTCCATACTGTTATTTTTTTCTCACTCTGTTCTCCTTTCTGAGGTGAGCTCATAGCCCCAGTGACTAGTATGTACTTACAGTTTGTCGCTCTTCAGAACTTTAGACTTACATCTCCAAGCACTTACCAGGCATGACTACTATATGCAATTCCCATGCACCCATCCAGAACTAAGCTCATGTTCACATCTTAATATTATTTACTTACTCTTTCACACTTGTATACATACATATAAACTAGTTTTATCATGATCTGACCTTCCTATTCTCTTCTCTCTCTTCCCAAACTCCCCACTCTTTCCCATAAGTCTAGCTCCTCCTTTCATAGATTTTTTTTAATGGCCCACTGAGTTTAATTACCTGAGCTTCAGTGGGAGATTATCTGAGCAAGGGCAACTTGCCATCGACTTCACCATGGAGAAGTATGAATGTCTTTTCTTCAGAAACCTATTGACTACTATGGCTCCTCAGGGAAAGGTGCAGCTGGATGAGTCCCTCCCCCACGCAAGGTGGAATGTCAATGGGCATAGTCTTCTGCAAGTCTTGGTGGGTGGCCACCATTGCTGAGTTCACAAAAGCAACAGCCACCATGTCATGTCTGGACATCTCTTCCCATTCTAACACCCTTACACTCTTTCTTTTCCTTCTCCCATGATGCTCTCTGGGCCTTGTAGTGAGTAATACAGATGTCCTGTCTAGAGTCAAGCATTCAAGACTCAACTTGTCTCCATACTTTGACCAGTAATGGATCTCTACAGTAACGGTACCCACTCAAAAGGAATCTTCTCTGACCAAGGTTAAGGGCCATACTTATGGACTTACACATAAATATTTAGAAAGCATGTTGATACCATGCTTATTTAACAAAACAATAGTAGTTGGCACCCTGATAAGATGTATAGATTCCCCTAAGGCACTGTTTGTGAGCAGGTTTACAATACAGATATGAATTTCTCCTGAGGAGCAGCCCTCAAATCCAATAAGAAAACAGTTAACCACATAATAGTCAGGCCACTAATGCACCAAAGGACTCATCTTGCCTATTAGGTTGTAGATTGCATCATTACACTGGATAAGGCTGTGCTGATGCCTTTTGCCACCAGCAGCTCACATAGTACTTTCCAGCACTATGAAAACCAGCCAACAGGACAAAAGCTACTAGTTCAGTTCCATATTGACTTCTCTGTCATCTGCAATTACAAAATGTGTGGTGTCTTCAGCAATGACATCTTATTGTCTGGATTTATTGGGCATTCAAAGGTAATGTCAATATTCTGTATTGTTTTGGGTGTTTCTGGGACTTGCCTGACCAACAACTTAAGAGAAAGTAACAAAATAGAGTATACCCTTTTCCCATCCTACAAAACAAAAGATAGGTATAGCTCATCCCACCATGACTCTGTCTTGTCTATTCCTCTTTGATATCAGCTGAGATCATCAAAGGCCACCAAATAATATCCATTCTACATTTGAACTCCTCTTCCTTTTCTTCCCTTTTCCCCCCTAACATCATTTTCATTGCCAGTAGGGTGTCTTCATTAGCTCCTATTGAAGAGCCTATAGTCAGTATCTCTTTCAATCAACACTGGTCCTCATAAGCCATCCCAAGATAATGGCATAAAATAGCTTTCACTTGAGACAGTGTCTAATGAAGTCTCAGTAGGAAGACTCAAAGCATGGGCTCACTCTATGTCTGGGATCTGATATAATCTAATAGCTTAGTGACTTATACCTGAAAACTAGGGTGCTTGTTATCAGCTAGATAGTTACACCTGATCTTTTTCTGTGATCGTATGAGCTTCCTGTTATGTTGACCATCTCTAAAGGTGAAATTCTAAAGAACAATAGAAAGATAAGGTAAAGCTTTTCATTGATCAACTACATAACTCACACAAATCCTTTCTGCTATATTCATATACTGACTGAAAGAAGGGAAGTGGAGCTTTTCAAATAGAATAGAGGCAAAAATCACTTTGGAGCAAGAGCTGGTGGTGGGGAGATATGGCAAGGTAGGACACATGCCATCTGCTTACCCAGTCATCTTCAAACTAAAACTCTCTTGACACTTGCTCCCAAATTTTTAATGCATAAAAATTAGATTTTTAAAAAGTTTTCCTATCACCTAGAGGCTTGTCATTTTGTTACTGACTTCAACTTCACGTCTACTCTTCTAAAGTCTTCTGCTTAGGCACTCTACCCACTTTCTAGACACCCTTCCCAGCTGCTTCCTTTTAGGCTCTACATGTGTTTAGAAGATAAAGAAGAAAATCATTGAATTGAAAAGTAGAAGAGAAGAGACAACCTTCCTCTTGTTTGTTTCCTGTCACATGTGACTAGCAATGGCACTCTGGTTTGTTTCCTGTCACATGTCACTAGCGATGGCACTCTGGTTTGTTTCCTGTCACATGTCACTAGCGATGGCACTCTGGTTTTCTTTCCTGTCACATGTCACTAGCGATGGCACTCTGGTTCAGTGGCCACACACACTTTAGTTCTGGAACTCTGTGCTCTCAGAAATGGGCCACCTGAACCATCCAGGTCAGGATGTCTCAGAAGTGTCTCAGAAGCCTAAACACTACCCCCTTTTCTCTGAGTTCAGTGTTCTGAAGACTCCTTCTCTTCCTTGGTCTCCCAACCCTGGCGTATCAGCAGCCTCCTCAGCAAAGGGCAGATGCTAAGAGTTAAGCAGCCCTGACACACAACTGCAGAGGCAAGAGCATCTCTCCCCTTAAACCTTACATTCTGGCCACAACTGTCTCAGGTTTTCCCCCAGAATCACATATTCCTGACATCGTCTGTGCTTGTGGTTATGTTAGATTGCGATGCTCTCAGGGAAGGGATTACATACTACTCTTTAGCACTGTCTTCTATAATTCTCCACTTTCTTTTCCAATACCCATTATACTATATAAGAGATAATAAATGTTAGCTAACCAAACACAAAAACACACAAATCTGTTTATCATATGTTAGAGAGGTGGCACAGCAAGTGGGTTTCTGGTAATGCCCACTTACATGTAAGACAGAACTTGGAGGATGAGTCTTCCAATAGCCTGGCTTTCTGTACCACAAATAGATTTTATATTAAGAGATGCGTGATGATGATCTCAGATGTTGTATATCAACTACGGAAGTCCAGGAGGTCCAGTAATCAATGTGAGCCACAAAGACGTTAGAAATGCTCCCCATCTTCTTGACAGCTTGCTATGATGACTATCAACAGCAGCTTTGTTTCAAGTCAGAAAGGGGTGTGAGCAGTATAGTAGTTGTTTGAATGACAGCCCTAAGAACTAATCTTCTCTCATGCTAAAGCATCCGACACCCCACTGTGCCTGGCATAGAATACTGCAAGCATCTCTAGTCAATAGTTCTCAGTATTGCCTAGAACAGAAAGCTTCAGGGAGCTCCTCAGCCCCATTCAACCTTAAATTAGGTATGGGCAATGCTCTAACACCTTAGGGAGGGATAAAAATGGAAGGCAGCATCTAAACACTTTGAATTAGACATGAGTCATCTTTCAAAACCAACTTTGCCTTGCATTTAGATTCCCAGCTAAAACAAACTAGCAAACAAACACCCAGGCTAATTCTAAATATTCAGAATTTGCTTTTCATTTCTTCTCCAAACAGGTGCAGAGGTTTCTCTCTTCAGCTCGTTTTAGCTTAGGCTTACTTGATGGCAAACATTCCCTCAGGGGCAGCAGACAAGAAGGTATTTGTGTAAGGGGTGATGAGAGAACCCTCATGGAGCATCAGAACAAGCCATGGGCAGCTGCCCTCCAGCTGGGCAGAGGGCAGGAGGCCAGGATCAGAGCAGATGGAGGACTCCCACACAGAAGCATGTGGATCACTTCTACAGTCCACCACTGAGAGTCATAGAAACATCTGCTCTTTTTTTTTCCTAAGGACCAACTATCATCATTTCTTCACCACTGGAGTCATTTCTTCTGTAAGGAGGGAGTTCAGCCTACTAGGCCCATCAGTCTCAGCTGTGTGACAAGTATGCCTGCCCTGAAGTGATGAGTGTCAATATGCTATCAGTAGGACATGAATGTCATATGTTCACGTGTGTGTTTACGGCAAGGGCTTGGTATATTAGGCAGGTGGAGCTATGGGACCTAAGACACATCATACATATGGCAGAAGCCTTTCTGCAACAAGAATATGTATTGTGTAGTTTTAGATCAACTCACCGATCCATTTTTTCCCAAAATTCAAATTTCTATGTATCAGCTTATTGTACACGTAAACAAGGCTTGTCGTGTATCTCAATGCTTAAGTCATGGAGGCAGAGGGTTATCTTGAAGTTTATTTTTACAAAGCTTAGAAGGCATGGAGGGTACCAGGGGACCCTCAGAACCTACATCAGTGAGAGAGTCCACAGCAGGAAACCAGTGTCCATTGGCTGGTACGATACCCAAGTGGTTTTGACAGCTGTGTGGATGTAGTTGCCACAAACTTGAACCTGTGTAGCCAATCAGACCCTTCCACTGGCTACCTAAACACTGACTTCTGAACTAAGGACTCTCAAGCTGTTTTTATAGAGGGGAGGGAAATGGGAGTCTCTGGAGGGAGGTGGTAGATTTCCTGCTTTGTAGGCGGTTAGGACATCAGAATTTAGTTACAAAGGAAAAGGAATACGGCCACATTACACTGCAGAGCAGACCATGAGAACCACACACATGTAAGCACATGCCACATTTCTTTCTTACATGTGTACAGTGCGTGTGCTTGTTCCTATGTGCATGGGCACATATGGAGGTTGTCTGTGCATATATATGTTGAGGCCCGAGATTGATTTGTGGAGTCTTCTTTGATCATTCTCCGTTGTATTCAATGAGTTAGAGTCTCTCAACTCTCCAGTACAGGTAGCCTAGGTAGTCTGCTTGCTCCAGAGATTCTCCAGTGTCTACCCCCGAGCATTGAAATAAAGGACAGCTACTACACTCATCCAGCACCTAGATGGGTCCTGGGAATTCAGATTCATACCTTCATGCTTATATGGTGAGTACTTTATCCACTGAGCCATATTCCCAACCCATCACATTACAAACAAATTAAATACATATTTTTCAGAGGTGGAATAAATAAAGCATTTTAGAATATGTCTTTTAATAATTTTTACAGTTATTATTTGCATGTATGTTTTTCTTTCTCTCTCTCCCTCTCTCTCTCTCTCTCTGTGTGTGTGTGTGTGTGTGTGTGTGTGTGTGTGTGTGAGAGAGAGAGAGAGAGAGAGAGAGAGAGAGAGAGAGAGATTGAGGAAATTGGTTCTCGCCTTCCACCATACAGTCAGTCCCGGGGACTGAACTCAGATTTCCAGACTTGGCAGCAAGCATCTTTACCCATTGAGCCATTACACTGTAGCACTGGAGTATGTTGGTTAAAGAGGTTTCTCCTGTGGCAGTACAAAGCCTGAGGCAGCACAGGCTGGAATCCACATGGATCCTCATTATTAGCTCCATGGGACTAGGCTTGAGGTGCCTCTGGGTGGCAGCAGGTAGCTCGCTCCCAGGTGATGGTGAATCCTGTGTTCATCTTGTGTCTCAAACGCAATCTCACGCCAGAGCTCAGAGTCTATTTGAACACAGTAATCAGTCTTCATTTCCAAGGACAGAGCGTTGTCTGGCCTCACTCATGGTGATGCTGAAGCCAGCCTCTGCCCTTCCTTCTGCCTCCCCACTTCCATGGGATGCCACTAGATGCTGATGTCTATGGACTGATTGTTGTCTTCAAGGAGACCTCACTATGTTCAGGTTCCCACACCAAAGGCAGTTCCCCTGCCAACTTAACCCCTGTGAATATGGTCACTTGTGTGAGACACCTTCAGCTCCTGCTGCTGCGGCTGCCATCCATTAAGGCAATTCTATTAGAAGGGACCTATGTGATGATTTCACAGCTTTCATGAGGTCCCTGCTTAGGCCAGGAAACACTGATATATCCCTTGCTCCAAAGCCGTGTAGCTATCCAAGACCATCCAGGCATGTCTGGACTTTGCCTGGGCTCACTTCATGTTTCTCAGAATAAGCTGGACAACAGTCCTCTGCACTCCGTTTTATAGACTGCTGGGAGCCTCCTGTTAGAGAACAGGAATGGGGCTCCCAGGACACCTGCTCCCAAGGGAGGAAGGGAAGCATGGGAACCTAAATGGACAAAAACATCTCGAGGCAGCAGCTCAGGTCCTCTGGAGTGGACACACCCCACCAGTACTTTCCAAATGCCTCTCACCAGAAACAGTCACAAAAAATGTTTGGTCCTCTTCTAGGTCTTCTGTCTGGTTTTGAAGTTCATAGAATCCATTTGCAAAGTTCCCACCTACAAAGTTCACATCAGTATTTGCCTCCTGCTCATTTCAAATGTCTGACATTTATGTTAGTGGTTCTTCCATTTTAAGAACCAGTCATACATATTAACAATTTTTAACAAGATCTGAACTTATTATTTTAAACCTACATTTGTTTCTAAACATATTATCTATTCAGCTTTTGATGAATAATCTCTGTACTTGATGTGATTAAGATAGAAATTGGTCTAATTAATAATATAAATTGGTTGGCATTGATTTATTCTATGTATGGCTGTGGGTATACATGTTATGTATGGTCTGTGTGAGTGTAACTGTATGTGATAGAGGTGATGTGTGTGCTCTGTGTATATATATATGTTTGCAGGTGTGTATGAGTGTGGATTCATGCATGCCATGATGTGTATGTTATGTGTGATTTGTGTACATGTGTTTATGTGGATGCACACTTACCACGATGTGGTGTGATGTGTACATGTGTGTGTGATATATGCATGTGTGTATGAGTATAGAGGTATGCATGCCATATGTATGTTCTATGTGTGTGATATATGTGTATGACACACATGTGAAGGTCATAGGACAAGCTCAGATGTCAGTCTTTGCTCTCTACCACGTTGTTCTCAGCTGATGAAGCCTGACTAATGGGATGGTGAGTTTCCAGCAGTCTTCCTTTCTCTCTTTCCCAATCCTGATAGGGTCATGATGCTGGGATTACACTTGTGTGTGTGCTGCAGCATCTGCAACCCATGTTGTCAGGCTTGTGCAGCAAGTGCTTCACCCACTAAACCATCCTCCCCACGTGAGTCCTAGGAGCCACTCTTGTGTGCTTCATGGCTGTAAGGAGCTCAGTGGACCCAGGACTTGAGAAACAAAACAGGCTTACACGTCAGTGGACTACAGTGTTGCCCTCAGAACCATCGCTGAAGCTCTAACAAACATCATGATTTGTTCAGCCTTGTAGGGGTTGGTGAATAGAGAGATCCAATGCAGAGATTCATGATGTGGGCCTTTCCATTATGAAATAGGCATGGAGGTTCATTTATGAGAAAACATCTAGAAGGTGCTGTTTGCAAGGATGTGTACAATGGTATAAAATAATATTTGCGAGAACATGAATAAGTTATGAAAGTAACATCAAATGCCGGTGCCTATGGATTTCATGGAAAGTATAAACAAAAAGAAGTATGAATCAGAGATGCAGTTTGGTGGCTTACGTACCCCATGTAAAGTTCTAGGTTCAATGCTCAATACTAAAAACCAATGCATTAATTAAAATTAAAAGCCACTTTCTAGACTATACTGTATTTTCTTCAAGTCAAATACTATTAAACAGGATTGGGGTGTGTCTCAGTGAGCACAAGACCCTAGGTGCGAGCATCATAAGCCCACATGGATGGTGTCTGCTTTTATGATTCTAAATGATCAGGTGTGAATGCAGACTCCAGCTGATTGTGTGGGGTAACCATGCAGCTCTGACACAGTTGCCCCGTGTTTAGAAATACTTTTGTTAAAAAGCAGACATTTTAGAAATGTCTGCATAGTTTTCTTTAAAATAGCACAAAGGAAAGCACACACACACAGTTGGCAATCCGAAGTTCTCTTGAGCCTCACACAGAAACATATGCTTCTGCTTGGTGGCGTGTCTCCAAGGCAACAGGAGTGGCCTGTTGTCCTGGAATCAGAAGGAATGCCTTCTCCTGGGAAAACATCAAGGGGGACTCTTGATTCCTAACACCCAGCAACTGTCCATCAAAGAGAGTCAACAATGATATTGCTTAAAAGCTCCTCAGAAAACATACGATGGGCTCAAGTCTCTCGGTGCTGGGGGTAATCTTGCCTCAATATTTCACAAAATGTCACCAAAGCGACATATAACAGATTTTCCCACAGTTGGCACAATGGCCGCTTTCAATCAGAACGTTCTGTTTAATCATGAGGGACTATCCTGTGTGTGTCAGAATGTCCAGCAGCCTTCCTGGCCTCTACTTACTGAATGTTAATAGCAATCACTACCCTCCCCTTCCCCCAATACTTATGACGGCTTAAATGTCTCCAGACATTGCCTAATGTCCCCTGGGAGCCAAATGGCTCCAACTGTGAACCACTGACACACAGGCACCATACGGGACATAGATGTGTTTCAACCCAATTCATTGTAACCCATGTTTGCTGTTACCTTGCCAGGGGCCTCCTTGTGCAGACACAGAGCCTGGCTGGTAAATGTGAGGCTTAGGCCACGGGCGCACAGTCCTGTTGCTCAGCATTGAATTCAGCTGTTTCCTGTACTAGCTGCCTCTCTCTCCCTGTTCATCTGGGAAGCAAGAATACAATATCTGCCTCACATGGTGGGGATAAGTATTGGCTGTTCATTCTAAATAAAAAGCCATTCAACATACTACTGGCATACTCTTTCTCTAAGCTTAACTAGAAAGAAAGGATCATGAACATACTGCCAAGAACTAAGAGAATGAAATCTTGAGAGAGAGAGAGAGAGAGAGAGAGAGAGAGAGAGAGAGAGAGAGATCGATCATGCGGATGTGTGGTCATCAGAAGCTCCACACTACATCATCGTCCATTCTGTATTAAGTTGTCAAGTGCATTTTGAGAGCTTCATCACTAATAAATCAGACAAAGTAAATTCATCCTCTTTCAGCTCAGAAACAGCACACCTCATTGAGTTCTAGATAGCCCCCACCCCTGCTACTTGCAAAGCTTTCTTTCCTTTTTATTTTGTAGTTTAAGAAGCAGTGATGGACCGCATTCGGTTTTTAGATTTCAGTGGATAAAGCACTTGCTTACAAGCATGAGAACCTGAGTTTCAAATCTCAGCACCTACATGGAGCCTGGCACAATCCCAGAGCTCTCGAGACAAGAAGAGAGATGAAGACAGGATCCCCTGGTACTCAAAGGCCAGACATCTTGGCCTAGGCTGCAGCAAACAAGAGACCTGTCTCAAGCAGGGTAGAAGGTGAAGACTGGTGCCTGAGATTGTCTTTATACATTCACATTCATACCTACTCATTGTGACATGTGAGTGCTCCTAGGCACATACAGGAATGCACATACACACACTAAAAAGAAAAATATAACAGAAAAGATGATTTGTGATTTGAAAATAACTTAAGCGCTTTGAGATCTGTCTCCCTCTTAATAACAGATAGATGTGCAATGGTCATCTAGTTTCTCAGTTTGACCTAAATCGTTCCACAACTGCCAAGACATGGAGGCATAACGGGAACCCACTGCTGCTCAAAGGTCAGCTGTGACATTTCTGGTCCAAGCTTACCTGGTGTGGTGGTTTGAGTGAGTGGCTCCATTTATAGGTTCATATATTCAAATTCTCAGTCATCAGTTGATGGAACTATTCAGGAAGGACTGGCCATGTGGAAGAAGGGTGGGCTTTGAGGTTTCAAATTCCACAACATTCCAGTTAACTTTCCTTCTGTCTTATGGTGTTTGTCTCAACATGTGAACTCTCAGCTCCAGCACCATGCCTGCCTGCCCATTGCCATGCTCCCTGCCTTGACAGTTTAGACGCTCCCTCTGGAACTGTAGGCAATTCCCCAATTAAACTGTGTCTTTTATAAGTTGCCTTTGGCATGGTGTTTTGTTGTAGCAATATAAAAATAACTAAGACACCTGGAATCACCATAATAGACCTACTTGCAAACTGTTGCAAAAAGATCTAGCAGGGGTCTGTCTCCAAGAGGCCCCATCACTACAACCCTCTTGGACCAAGGCAGACCTCCTGCACATGGTACAACCTTGGATGAAGACACTCAGTTTCATGACTGGATGGTGGTCTGCCCATCAGACAAGTCTACCATCACTCAGACTTGCTCATTCAGGGCTACTGAGCCTTGCAGGTCTGTATCTAGAGGGTCATGTGGCTAGAAAAAAGGATCTGGATGGAGAACCAGTGTGCAGGGCCAACTGAGTCAGTTCTGCCATCTTGAGCCCATAGAAATTCTTCCTCCTTTTGACACCTCCTTCCCACTTGGCTCAGAAGGAGTCTGATGCTTATGCTGCTCCAGCTTCCTCCTTCTCCCACTAGCCGTGCAATGTTGTAATGCTTCACTTGGACTCCCATCCCCACCCCAAGCTCTCCATGGTGCACTGAACAGATAATACAAGTGGCTTGATTGACACCCCTCTTTATTTTTATTTTAAAGGGGCATATTAACATCACTCTAGGCTAAACTGCTGTTTTGCTCCCAGAGAAATCTGTCAGGTATTCTGGGTAATTTAATGTTTTCCTGGCAGAATCATCTAAATGTGAAAATAGCCAATGTTCCTCAGAACAGAGCAATCATTCACTAGAGAGTGGATTGGTGACTCCTGGTTTTCAGACAGTTGTGGTAACATTTGCCACATAGCATACCAGAGAAAAAAGATGGAGAAGATACCATGCTGGTAAGATACCCCAAGAAAGCTGAGGGACCAAGATCCCAGAGAAAGGATCTGTCCACCCCAACCTGCCACTCACTGGTTGAGAACACCTTTCTGTTCTGGGCAAGGGAAGTGTGGCAGTCTTTGAGGAGTCTCTGAATTCTTCCCATTTTAAGCATGGTTATCTGCTGAGTCAGGCTGACCTCTTATATAAATGAAAGTACCTCAGAACTCTCTCCAGGGCTCCCTATCAGTTCTTGAACTGCTGTGACCTCTTCTGTAGCATCTCTGTCTGGGAAAGACTACATCTTCAGCTCCAACAATAGTGAAGAAGCAAAGGCTTCATAAGCTCCTTAGGTCTTGTCTCCCTCATCTGTAAGATGGAAATTGTCTAAAAGCAAAGTAGAGAGTCTGGCTGGGTTTCCCTCCTCACACTGGACCACAAATTCCACAAAGGGAAGAAATCAGAAACTTTCTCAGAGTGCATGCTTCTAGAGTGAGAGCTCAGGCTCTCTAAAATGCTGAGGGCTTCTGGGCAGAATCAGGCACTTTGCAAAGAACAACCTGAACAGAACATTTTAGAGTAAGTATGAAAAGAAGAGAGAGCACATTCCTGAATCCTTTCCATGATTACACCCCCTAGCACACACACACACACACACACACACACACACACACACACACACGCACACTGCCTGTTTTCAGAATATAATCAGTACCTAATTTACCAAGATCATTACTCTTCTCTGACAATGGAAAATGAAGACACAGATTACCCTTAGGAAAGAATGGAATAAAAGAGGTCTTAGGAATAACAGGAATTGAAGCAAAGATCAAGCAATTGCAATGTACACACGCATCAACTTACATATGCATGTGTGCGTGCACACAAACCCACACGAGCACAGATATGATGGTTGATATCTGTTGGCAACTTCATGAGTCTTAGGATGACCTGAGAAACAGCCCTCTGGGCGTGTTTATGGGAGATTACCTAGGTTAGGTTAACTGAGATGGAAAGTCTGCCCACTCTGAGTGGCACCTGTCTCTATGCTAGGATCCCATACAAAAGGAGATGAGGCAAGCAGGAACATCCATTGATCTCGACTGTAGAGAAGACATGACCAGCTGCCTCATGTACTTCTGCTATGACTTCCCCTACCTAAACTGTGAGTGAAACTAAACCTTTCTCCTGTAAGCTGCTTCTGTTAGGATACTTTATCCCAACAACAGAAAACTAATTAAGGCAGCATGTCTGCATATGATACAGGAGAATCAAAAGTATGTGATTTCTTCTAGTTTACCAGAAGCCTTCAGAGCTGAACAGGAAAATAAATTCCCCAATACCACTTTCTCCCTGAAATTCCAAACTACTTTGTGTTTAATTCCATCTGAGCATTTTACCAGAGGCTCCTAAACAGGCTCGGCTGGTGTGAGCATTCAGCAAAAATGTGTGGCGTTCGGAACAGGAAAAACTGGCAGTAAAGGCCAGGCACAATCCTGCTTACAGCAAAGCCTAACAAAATCATCACTGGCAGAAGGGAACGGTGCAAAGAGAGCCAGTGCGTCCCACAGCATGCACACCCTCTTGTATCCAGAGCCAGAAACATAAATCAAAGCAGTTCTGCACTAGATCATGATCAAAAACGGACACAGTCGTCCATGTACCTTCCCACTTGGTCTGCTACCAGCTACTGCAAAGAACAAGCTTAGCGAGCCCGTTTGCTTAGCTTGTTGATCGACTTGTTTGTCAATTGATTGGTTGGTTAAATAGTTGGTTAGTTAGCTGGGTAACCTGGATGGTTGATTTTACAAGAGAGTGAAATCAAGAGAGAATATTAAGGTTTCTCTTTTAGGCTGTGACTGTAGGTCCATTGGTAAAGTATTTGCACAGCACGTACAAAGCCCTGGTTCAATCCCCAGCACCAAATAAAACCAGTGATGATAGGCTGCTGTTATCCCAACATTCCAGAGGCAAAGGCAGCAGGCTCAGAAGTTTTAGGTCATCCTCAGCTCAAGACCAGCCAGGGCAATATAAGATCTTGTCTCAAAAAAAGGAAACAAAAACTACTTCCCTGCTGATGCTTTCTTTGCAGTTTGGACATCCTGTAGAAAACTTGTTCGCACCTGGGTATTACTATAAATGTACCATACTTTCTGGTTATTGCAGATAGCCAAGAAATAGCTAAAAATAATCTTTCCACAAAATTTAACTACTGATGAATGGGTGTGCCTAGGTAGGACCCACACACTGACCCTCACATTCAACCACTCTTCCTGAAGCTAGAGCAAATGCAATTTTTGAAAATTGTTTTATTTATTTACATTCCAAATGTCGCCACCCTTCCCGGTCCCCTCTCCAAGAGTTCTTCACTCCATCCCTCTTCCCCTTTGCCTCTGAGAGGGTGCTCCTCCACCCACCCACCTACTCACTCTCCACATCTCCCTTCCCTGGGGCATCAAGTTTCTACAGGATTAGGAGCATCCTCTCCCACTGAGACCAGGCAAGGCAGCCCTCTGCTACGTATGTGTCCAGGGCCTCAGACCAGCACATGTATGCTCTTTGGTTAGTGGCTTAGTCTCTGGGACTAACCAGGGGTCAGGGTTAGTTGATACTGTTGTTCTTCCTATAAGGTTGCAATCCCCTTTCAGCTCCTTCAGTCCTCCCCCTAACTCTTCCTTAGAGGTTCCTGACCTCAGTCCAATGGTTGGCTGTAAGTATCTGCATCTGTCTCAGTCAGCTGCTGGTAGAGCCTCTCAGAGGACACCCATGCTAGGCTCCTGTCCGCAAACATAACATAGCATCAGTAATAGTGTTAGGGTTTGGTGCCTGCCCATGGGATAGATGGCCTTTACTTCAATCTTTGCTTCATTTTTGCCCCAGTATAAGAAGTTTTACAAGAAGGAAGGTCCAAGTGAGGATGCTTCAATCTTACTTAGAAGGGGGAACAAAATAATCACAGGAGGCAGGAGAGAGGGACTTGGGTGTGAGAGGGGAGAGGGAGAGGAAAAGGGTGACAGGATCAGGTATGGGGAAGATAGGAGAGAAACCCAGAGGGCCAGGAGAATGAATGGAAATATGCAGCTGTGATGGGTGGGATTCAGGGGATCCTCTAGAAAGTTCCAGAGACCTGGGACATGAGTGGCTCCCAGGACTCAATGGGGATGACCTTAGCTGAAATGCCCAACAGTGTGGAGACAGAACCTGAAGAGACCACCTTCGCTAGATAGATGTGACCCCCAGTGGAGGAATGGGGGTCACCAAACTATCTTCAAAATTTTTGACCCAGAATTGTTCCTGTCTAAAAGGGAAATGTGATTATTAAGGTTGTTTTAAAAATTAGCAGAGAAAGTAATGGATTTTTGGATCGTTCTCTCCCTGAACCCTCTCTCCTCCCAGACCTAGCTCACCTGGTCCCCTCCTGCTTCAGTAACCATCCAGTAACACCTTCATGTCATAGGCATTGTATTAACCTCCAATTCCCACTGAAAGACCCTTTGTCCTCTGCCATGGTTCCCAATCTAGCTTCATGACCCAAACTTACACTCCCCCACATAGCCAGTGTTCACTCAGAAGTATGACTACTGCTGGTGAAAACCAAGAATGCTGAGTCAATGGGTCCTGCAAAGCTCACTAGTTAGCTATCACAATCCTAGTGTTTCCTAGCTCTGTTCTCCAAAGGCTTTCCAAAACACTGACTTATCCAAAGAAAAGCAAAGTTCCTGGCCATGAAAGAAAGCAGGAAGTCCTTGTCCTGTCAATTCTCAGCACCCTCAAACAAAGGCATGAGGCATTAGCCACTGTAGAGCTCAGCTGTAAGGGAAGGTGTGAGAGGCCAGACTCTACTGTCCACAGAGAGAAGAAAGTATTATCTGATACACAGAAGAGCATCAGCTTGGAGCCTGGAGAGGAGATCATCTGTTTAATCTGGCATGGCTGCTGAGTAACCCTGAGTCTGGAGGCATGAAGTAATAAGCAGGCTCTTGGGGTGCAAAAAGACCCTATGAAGATGACCAGTGAGAACACGAGGCAACCAAAGGCCACAGAGTGATACCATGGAAGGACTTTGTCAAGATTTCCTCATGGAAACCTGATGCTCACAGGATACATTCAATGAGAGGAAGGTTCCAAGGAAGAATATGTAGAGTGTGAGGTGGCCATACTCGTAGAGATCCACAAGTAAAGTCCTTTGGGCTAGGAACCCTCAGTCCAGTGAGAGTACCTGGGGTGAACCCCTTTAGGGATACCTGTGAAAGGTTTTAATTACCCCATACAAAACCCTTGCCTGTGCTTGATTGGCAAGGATAGTAGCCTCACCATGTTAACACATTATTTTTGTTTTAGTGTCAGTTACTATAGGCAGCAGACTGCTTGAGTCTAAACCTTAATACTGTTATAAAGTACTAGCCCTGTGTCAGAGGGTAAGCTAAGCAGCTGCTGAGTACCTTGGTGGCCTAGTTTTATTTTTTGTTGCTGTGATAAAACACCCTGGCAAAAAGCAACACAAGGGAGGAAAGGTTTATTCTGTTTACAATTCCAGGTGACAATCCATCATTGTGGAGGAATCACAGTGGCATGAGCTTGAAGCAGATGATCCCATAGCATCCATCTTGCCTGCTTGCTTTTACTCAGCAAGTTTTCTTTGCTCTTTCAGTGCCTAGCCTAAGGAATGGTACCACCCACAGCAGGCAGAGTTTCCAACATCAACTAATAATCAAGACAATCTTTCATAGACATGTCCACAGCCAACCTAATCTAGACAATTCCCCAGTTGAAGCTCTCTCCCCAGCTGATGGTAGTACCTAAGCAGAGTACTTGAATCTATGAAGATGCAGTGGCAATACTAATACTTATCTCCAAAGATATTGCTTTAGAGAAATGTGGGAAGGATTAAATTCAGTAAGGAATGTAAAGTGCTCAAAATGCCAAAGAAGTGTAATAAGTAGTAGAAAGTGTTATCTATTGCCAGTAGGTACTGGTTGTATTTGTGACTGTGATGGGGGAGGGAGGGAAACCTATACAAGTCCTTGAGGCTCCTAAGTCTCTAAGTTTGCTAGTCATTGGCAGAGCCAGGAATTAAGAGTCTGAATGCAGTACTTGAATGAACACTTACTTAGCACCTGTTGTTCCTGGTGGCATGGGGATTTAAAGTGTAAACACAATTTCTGTTTAGGTAGAAAATATGAGCCCACAGAGATAATGTTTTAAATGAGAGCAATACAGCATCATTGATTAAAGTGTAGGTGGACCAGGAATGTTGATATCTGCCTGGCATCCTAGCTACTCTGGAGACTGAGACAGGAGAATGTTAAGCCCAGGAATTCAAAGCTAGTCTGAAAAACACATTAAGATCCCAACTTGGGAAGGGAGGGGAAGAAGAGGGGGAAGAGAGAGGAAGAGGAAGACCAAGGGAAGGAGAGGGGGAAGGGGACAGGAAGGGGAAAGGGGGGAGGAGGAAGGGGAAGGGGAGGAGAGGAAAAGGCTTGTGAAGATAAGGGAGGTGGCTTCCTCCTGTCAGTCTGGGATGGTCTTGGGAGCAGTGACCTCTGCTAATAAGCAAATGGACAGGATTGGTAGGTAGAAAGGAGGAAGGCAGAAAAGAACAGGAAGGGACCACACAGGCAAATGACACAAAAGCCCAGAGCTCAGCCAGTAAGAAACTGGCATCTAGAAGCCTTCATCTCCAGACACTGGACAGTATCCCTTCACTATTTACCTCCCTGAGCCTTTGTGTTGTATCCAAATCCCCAACTGAATGGCCACTCAACCACACCAGCATGCCTGGAGATTTAAAAAACACCCCTATTTGTGGTGTTGACCATTGAGTTTCATTTCTTCCAAGGGCCAGTGTTATTGGAGCAACGGACACCACAGCTGGTTCCTTGCATTAAAAGAAAGAAAGAAAGAAAGAAAGAAAGAAAGAAAGAAAGAAAGAAAGAAA
>JADRCH010000244.1:2287243-2403994 GCA_019843965.1 Rhynchomys soricoides
AAAGAAAGAAAGAAAGAAAGAAAGAAAGAAAGAAAGAAAGAAAGAAAAGAAAAGAAAAGAAAAAAATAGTTCTTCCATGCTCACACAGCCGAAGGATCTTGCTTTACAGATTGTGTAACTACAAAGCACTGGCCTTGCCTTTTGTAGGAGAGATGTGGTGGAAGTAAAGGATTCGGGTGTGCAAAGCCTTCATGAATAATGTAGAATCCTCTAGTCCCAGCAAACACGAGCTTCATGCTTCATAGGCCAGTATTGGCCTCTGACATTTGAGAAGAGCTTAAAGGTGCCGAGTGCTCCTTGGGTCAGAGTCCTTCTCACACACATTTGCCTGTTTACAGCTGCCCACGGAATTGTGCATCTGAAAATTCCAGAATCAACTTATTCATAATATGAGTTTTGTGAATATGAGTTTTGTAGGTGGTACAATTTAAATTAATAAACAGTTGACAGCCATTGACTACAAACAACCCAAGTAGTCATTCCTGGGGGTTTTCAGAACAAACTCATGGGGACAGAACAATTATGGTCTCTTTATGAGTGAGGTCCTAAACGACAGGTTGCTCTCAGGAAGGATGAACTTGGCTAGAGATGGCAGCTCTCTGGCTTAAGCCTATGCATTTCTCCACAAAGAAGCCTTTCACACTTTTTAAAGAGAGTAACAGAAGCATCTGGGTTGGGGAGAATAAGTGAAGACCTTTGCACAAGGGGACCTGAGTTTAAATCTGCAGAAGGAGAGTAAATGCTTGGTGCATACCACAGGTGCCATTGGCAATCCCAGTGCCAAAATAGCAAGAAGGAGATAGAAGAACCTCAGAAGCACAAAGACCAGATAGCCAGCATATGTATCCGGAAAAAAGAGGCCCTGTCTCAGACACCGTAGAAAGTGAAAACTGACATCAGGGGTTGTCATGACATTCACAGCAGTGCTATGCTTCTATCTCTCTCTCTCTCTCTCTCTCTCTCTCTCTCTCTCACACACACACACACACACACACACACACACACACACACACAGTGTACATGCCCTCACCCAGTAACAGCAACATAAGGGCTGATACAGCCTCTCTGCCACATGCTCAGAAAAGGGCAGATATTGGGTGTGTCCCTGCCCAATTTGAAGACTCCATTCTCGACTTAAATCTTGACTAGTGGTTAGCATTCTACCCACCTGCAGAGAAGAGAAGATTCTTCCATTGCCTCAGCCTGCCAACCACAGGACAGACCAGCAGAAACTGCCCAGGTGTCCAGGTGGGTCTGTAATCACATACAGGCCTAATGGAATAGAGGGACAGGCCGTACCCCACGTGGGAGGAATGGTCTCAAAAAACCATGGGAAAGATTTCAGATTCAGGGTAGACACTGACCATGTATGAGGTGGTCATCTCACCCAAACGGTTCACAGAGGCTCCCACACCCCAAAGCAGACCGCTGGGCTAATTACTTTTCTTGGTACTATGGAAAAATACCTGCCAAGACACAGTTTCCAGGGGAGAGGATTTGTTCTGGATCATGATTTGAGAGCCCAGGTCTTCACTGTGGGGAAGTCAGGAGTGGCTTATCTCGGTGGGCAACAGGAGCCTTCTCATATCAGCAGAGGAGGAGATACAGAGAGAGCTGTTCTGTTACCTAGTCACTGATATTCACTGAGTCTGGGACCATGGCTCACAGAACAGTGCTGCCTACATCCAAGGTGGGTCTTCCTTCCTCAGTTCATCCTCTAGTAACATCCTCAGGCATACTCGGAGGTGTGTCTCCTAGGTGGCTCCCAGTACAGTCAAGTCCACAATGGAGATGGGCCATCACACCCAGCATGGAGCACAGAGTAAAAGGTGAGCTGAGTCTGGTCCACACATAAAGGAGAAGATACATGGAGACCTACAGTGTGGGTGCTGCTGACCCAGCTCTGACACCTTTCCTTAGACTGAAGGATGCAAGAGTCTTCACAAACTGGGCTACTGCTCACTTGGGAAGAGAGAGAGAGTTGAATGGCTGCAGGAGGAAAAGAAGAACAAAAGAGTCCACTGCAAACAGAAACCAGTGTCGCACAGGGATCAAGGCCATTGGGCCACGGGTTTATGCAGGAAATAAATGAACTTGATAAACCTATGGATAGATTAAAAATCAACAATCATCTAGTTCTCATTTAATAGTACTTGAAATCATTATTATATGAAAGCACACTGAGCTTGGGCAGGGAGGGAGTCACTATATGCTACACTTTATTTTCAAAGTCAGCACAATCAAAAAAAAAGAGGCTCAATTTTGACAACTCCATTAGAGCATGCCTAGTCAGCACTTCTGAGCACCCACTTGATGGATTGAAACTGTCTCACACACCCTGCAGACTTCATGCCCACACATGTTTGCAGCATCTCTTTCAAGTGCTTTCTGTGAGACCTGAAGAGTTCTATATCTTTTATTATTTTTTTTGTCAACTTCATACAACCCCACCTCTATAGCAAGACTTGAAATTTTGCTTGTCAAATGTTTGCATATGTTCACATGTCAATGCCTGGTGTAGCAAAGACCATGATAAAGAAGGAAGGGATCTATGGAAAAGATTTCTACAGATCCTTGACTATGCTTGTCTCTGCTGACCGACGTACTTTCTCAGAGTAGAGTTAACACTGAGGGAGCAAGCAATACCTGGACCCTAAGACCTGCTGTCATCTCATCTAAAGCACCCAAACCATGGTGTTCTCTAGCTTGAATTTAGGGTCTTGCATGTCTTCATGGTGTGCCATCCTGAGGTCCCCTGGCATAGATGCTCTAGGGAAACTGCAGTCAGACTAGTCAGGCCAGATGTCCCTAACTGCCAATAAATGGGCTCCAGGACCTCCCACTTTCAGTAACATAACCAATGGCATTTGTCAAAAGCTTCCCAATTAAAAAAAAGGAAAGATTAAAACTAATATAGAAAAAAATACTTTTAATTCTTTTTATGGTTAAAATTGAAAGAATTTAGAGGAAATGCTGACATTTAAAAGTGAAGACATCCATCCGGCAATGTCCAGGCAGTGTTAGAAAAACAGAGGCCAAGCCACAGATTTATGTATGGTGGTTCAGAGACCACCACATAATGAACACAGGCCCCTCAGGAAATAACAGCCTCAAGAAGGAGAGTCTATGAAGAGTCTCAGTATTGATTCTGGTTGTTGGGTTTTTTTAACATTTATTTATTTGAAGGGGAGCATGTGCTTGCCACAGCAGGTGTGTGGAGGTCAGAGAACAACTTTCAGGAGTCTACTCTTCCCATCCACTATGTTGGGTTTAGGGATCAAAATCAAGCTGTTGGACTTGACAGCAAGTACCTTTACACACTGAGCCATCTTGCTGATGCTTTATATTGGTCCTAAGAAGGGGGGATCATAAGGATTTCTAACCAGATATTGGTCCTCACTGTATTTAGGGCCATGGCTCACACCTCTGTGTAGCCCCTTTAATCCTGGTCCTTTGTATCTATAAGCCCTAGCTGAAAACCTTACTCAGATCTCAAGCAGTTTCTCAATGTAGATTCAAGAACATATTTAAAAATCAGAAAAGATGTGCAATGATAAAAACTGACCTGCATAAAACTTAACAGAAGCCTTAACAGCAAAAGCAAAACCACAAGGCAGCTGTTAGAGTTATCAAGAGCAAAAGGCAAAATGCAGACATGTATTCAAAGACAGAAGAGGCCCATGATGCAAAAGTGCTGGGTAACCATGAAACTGTGAGACATAAACAAGTGGGCTTGCTAAGGCTGAGAAATAAAAAGAGGAAATAGAAATGTAAAATAAAGTTAGACAAAGTCAGGCATGACTTAGAACCACACGTTGACTTCGCTGAAGAGAGCATTTGTGAGCTGAGGGGTAGATCTCAGCACCAAGGAAGACAGGAGACAGTAGAAACTGGGGATACTGAGAGGGAAGGTGAGGTAGCAGAGCTTCCGGGAAGTGTGTGAAAGTACACACAGCCATGAGGAAAAAATAACATGGAGTGTTTACCTTACTCTTCACATTCAAGAGGCTCAAGGAGTCCCAAATGCAAAGTAAATACGAGTACACTGTACACACTTACATATACACTTGCACACAGAATATTGACTCTGGCATTGTTTTGGATAGGTTTTTTTTTTTTTTAACATTCATTTATTTGTGGGGAGCATGTGTTTGCCACAGCAGGTGTGTGGAGGTCAGAGAAGTCTATTCTCCCCATCTGCCATGTTGGTTTCAGGGATCAAACTGTCCTATAGATCTATGACAATGCTCTCTCTGCTAAAGCCAAGTCCATACATAGACACAAAGGCCCTCCTCTTGAATTCAGACTCTTACATGTATTCATGGTGTCCTGTCATGAAGTCTCCCATATACATATATACATTTATACATATAAACATATATGCATATATACATCATATATACATATAAACATATAAAAACATATAAACATGTATACACATGTACGCATATACGCATGTACACATATACACGCATACACATATATACACATATACATATACACATATATACATATATACACATACATATATATGATGTCTATGTTTATATATATGTATATACATATGTATAAACAGTGGAGAAAACAGTATTGATTGCTGGTATTAAGCCTTCTAGGGCATAGGAGGTGACTCATTTAGTAGATAGAGTGCTTGCCTCGCACTCACGAGAACCCAAGCTTGGGCCCCTAGAACCCACATGAGAAAAAGCTGGCTGTGGTCTGGCAAGGTGACCTATGAGGTAAAATGCTTTCTGCACAAACCCATTTTCTTAAATATACAGAACCATGTTACAAAGAGAACACACTCCTGCAGTGGTCCTCTGACACACGCACACACACATACACACAGCACCACCAACAATTAATAATAATGATAATAAATTAATATTTTAAAAGAAAGTAAAGAAAAGCCAGGTGGGGCAACGCACACCTGCAACCCCAGTCCTGAGAGGCAGAGATAGGCAGACTCCCGGAGCTGGCTGGCCAGCCAGCCTAGCCTGCTTGGTGAGCTCCAGGCTAAGGAGAGCCCCGATTTAAAAAAAATAAAGCATACTACATCTAAGAAAAGGCACCTGAGATTGTCTTCTGGCTTCAGCATGAACACACCCATTTAACACACATCCACACATACGTGCACTTTCACACACATGAACACATGCACGTACGCGTGCACACACATGCACATGGCATTTTAAAGTTTTAAATTTTTTAAGAAAAAAAGTTTAAATTGTGTTAAGTATATTTACGTTTTCGAAGAAATTGCTATAATACAGAAATTCACAAATTAATAATGGGCAAATAATTACGAGCTATCTGTAAATATTAACTTTCAATAAATATGAAACCATGGATGTTATATGACATATAATATGTAGTAGTAAATCAGAAACTCCCTTCATAACAACAACAACAACAACAACAAAAACTGGGAGGAGAAGCCCAAAAGTCGAGTTAGTTTACCGAAATGTCCTCCACTTTAATCCAGAATATCCCCTTGGCTTGTCCAGGCCTGAAGTCCAGTTAAGAGCTAGTATCTAAAACCATTCTCTATTCAGTACACACTTATCTCTATGCCACTGTCTGCTAACTTCATGCCAAGGCATCTCCATCTGTGACACTTCTCTTAGACCTTGCTCATTTCCTTCTTTTGGAGACCACTCCCCTTTTGGATGGCATTGGCCTTAGCATAAAGCCAGTCTCCAAGGATACTCAGAGCTCTGATAGCTCGAAGTTACTTTTTGATCCCAGTCAACAGTATAATGGTGCTTCCGTAAGACTCAGGGGTGCCTGTTATCGGTCACACTGGGAACACAACACTGGAACACAGTGGTGAAAGTGAACAGCACTGTTGTAGAAACTTTTAATCCCAATCCGAGGTTTCTACCCAACCTTTAACCATTTAGTTCCTAAATAAAAGACACACGCGCGTACACACACACACACACACACACACACACACACGCACTTTCTATTTATAATAATCCTTAATCAGCACTAGAGGTAGGCAGATATCTACCCTCTATGCTATTAGGATCTACTTTTCAATCAATGGCCCTGAGTCATTACTATGTTCATCTGAGCTGCTCTTAACTTCAATTGGCCAGCGCTCAGGGCCATGCTTTCTTGACTCCTAACCCATGGCGACTTTCTCTTCCTCCTCACCTTCTTCGCCCCCTCGTGGTTCTCCTCCAGTCCCCAAGACCTAGGAACCCTAAAACTCGCCTATGTCTCTTCTGCCCAGCTACTGGCTGTTCCTGTCTTTATTCACCAATCAGAAATAACTTGGGGACAAGGTCACATGGTGTTACTTGGGACTGCACGAGGACTCTCTCATCTCTGGGGCAACCTTGTCTTGAGGAACTGGTCTTAGCATTAGAATACAAGCAGCATCAGGCTAACCCATTCCACTCCACATCCTAAGAATTAGCAATGCTGGAAGACCAACCACCACTGGAAGGTCCCAGCCCCCCCATCCCCCAAGTCTCCGTTCTCTTTCTCTTTCTTTCCTCACCAGTGTCCTCCTTTCTCCCTCACCCAGTGAATGACAAATAGACAGACAGACAGACACTCCCATGCCGCACACACAAAACACTGGCTGAGTCGGTGAGCTTGCTGTGCACACCCGCGAGAGCCGGTCACCACAGGTGTAGAAAGAGCCCATGTGTAAAAGCCATTGCATTTGGGTGAGAACACGGGGTTTTACAAGCCTACTGATCCAACGTTAATTATTTACAAAAGGTGAGTCAGTCGCACCTGCAGTCAAAACAGAACTGCATTAAATACAATTTATGATGTGCATATGATTTCCACTCTTTTATCACCTATTTGTTTTCTTAAAGTAATTATGTTAAAAGCTGCTCCCTCCGGTAATAAATCCTTGCGTTTAACTTAACTCCCATTCCCATCCTAACCAGGCTCCACTGCAATAAAACCCAAACTCATCTGACATGTTTGCAGAGCACTTGATCCAAAGAGTCCCAAAGGTTTTCCTGCTTTCATTCTATCTGAGGGAATAGAGTAAATTATTCACGTTACAGAGAGCTATGAATAATGCTTTCTGACTACTCCAGTCAGCTACTTTAACCAGCATGAACTAAGCCAGGCTCTTGCGGCTCTTCTTAGGCCCAGATCCATTTGTAAGCTTGCCAGGATCAAAAGAGGCTGGACCTGCTTTGCCACATGATCTCTGGTCCATCTTCCCTCCCCCACTCTTATGCCACCTCTCTCTCTCCACTTTGACTTTTACTCAACAAGTTCAAGTATGGAGACGGACAATTTCTAAAACTCAAGGAATAATGGATTCTGTGGTCTTCTGTTACCCTCAAAGGTTAATGTCGCCTGGGGAAACAGCCACTCCATGTTCAGAGCCCCATCTTGCCGTTCAGCTCCAGAACCATTTACTCACCTGCAGGCATTCTCTGGTCGGTCACCAGGGAATGCAAAGCAAACAAACAAACAAATACAAGGAAGAAGGAAGGAAAAAGAATGAGTCCAAAGAAGAGTGTCTAAAGATAGCCTGTTTGCATATGCAAATTATAGTGGCCACTGGGGGAGGGGCAATTAAAAGTCAAAGAAAATGAAGGCAGACAGGCAGACAGGATAGACAAAAGGGAGGTTCCAGTAAGGAAGCCCATAAGCACCTCTTTCTAGTGGGTGATATTTCTAAGAAGCAACCAGAACATCCCACTATTAATAGGTTACTTCTTTTTCATCAGTATATACTAAATGTACACAACCACGTGTTCCAAGACTATGGGTAATGTGAGTTGAGCAAGGTGAGTGCTCCCTGCTTCTCTGTCCCCGCTTCTTCCCTGATTATCCCCTTTCTATTTCATGCCATTTTTCAATATTCTGCATATGAGGACTCAGGAGTAGCGCTTGTCTTTTTAAGCCCAATGTAACATTATAATTTCCTGTGTGACCCATTTTCTTTCACATAGTATGATTTCACTCTTATCATGGCTCAGTAGTACTCCATTGTGTAGACATACCACATTTTCCTAACCATTTTTAGTGTGCAGGCACCGAAGCTGATCCACATGCGGGGCTTTGTGCACAGTGCCATATTAAACCCAAGTGGGCAGCTATCTGTAGTATGACCTGTGTTTAAAGACACAACTGCCAGAGTAAAGAGACAGCCTACAAAATGCGTGAAAAATCTTTGCCTACTATTAATTCAATAGAGGATGTGTATTAAGAATATATAAATAACTACAAGTATTAAGCATTTAATGAAAAGTCCAATCTAGAGTTGGGAAAGTAAACTAAATAGGTGTGTGTGTGCGTGTGCGTGTGCGTGTGTGTGTGTGTGTGTGTGTGTGCGCGTGCGCACGCGCACGCTGTATGTATGTATGTGTGTATGTATGTGTATCATTGTATGTGTGATATATAATCATACATGTGACTATTGTGCAGATGTGCATGCACATGGAGGCCAGAGGTTATTATCGAATATCTTTCTTTAATTGTTCTCGACCTTTAGGTTTTGAACAGGGTCTCTCACTGAAACTGAAGCTCGTCAATTTGGCTACACTGTCTGTCCAGTGAGTTCAGGGATCTACCTGTCTTTCCCCCCCACTTCCCCTACAGCACCCTCTTCTCCCCACTGCCAAGAGTAACAGGCAGGCACATATGTATGCTGAAATGATATTTTGGACGTGATTTCTCTAACCCAGACTCAGGTCTTGGTGCTTGCACTGCAGGTACCTTCCTGCCTGAGCCAATGCCACCCCAACACTTTCCAAGAAGGGGATGGCCAACAAATACATGAATCATTCCATTTTTACTCAAGGAAAATAAAGGTAGAGGAAGTGCGTCATCTATCTGCACTTGTTTCTAAAAGCTTCCACATTAACGTCCCAGACCCACCTAACCAGCCGACATCAACACTGCAAGTGAACGCCCCAAGGAAAGGGGTTTGATAGCTTGGTTGTCAATTCCACACAGGCTATTGAGGAATTGCCCTTATGAGACTGGCCTGTGGGCATGACTGTGGGCACTGTTCTTGATTGCTCATTAATGTAGATGGCACTGTGGGAGGTGTCATCCCTAGGCACATGGGCTTGGGTAGAATAAGAAACTGAGCCCGAGCCAGAAGAAAGCCTGTAAGCAGCATTCATCTTTGGTTTCTGTTTCAAGCCTTTTCCTTGCCCTGGCTTCCTTGGATGGCGACTGTAACAGACTGTAACCTGTAAGCTGAAGAAAACCCTATTCCCCTCAAGTTGCTATAAGTCGCAATGTTTACTTAGAGCAAGTTGCTACAAGTCACAGCAACCAGAAAGGAACTAAAGCAGTCTGGGAAGCAGGCACAGTGCTCCAAGAAGGCACTCCATCAGGTGTAGCTTTCCTTGGCCTACTCACCCACAGGCCGTCTCCTGAGAGAGCAAACACTGAACCCTTCGTTCATCATTTGGGACACGTGCTCACCCCAAATATTCTCTTTGCTGTTAACATTGCTTACAGTTTAGCAACACATACACACAAAACTTCAGGGAAGCCCTTCACAGATTCCAAATCGATGCACCAAGCACCTTCATGTTACTCCCACGCTCATCAATCCAGCACATTTACTGCTGTATAGATGCCAAATCGATAAAAATATATACCTCCAAATACCTATAAAATAGAGTGCTATAGAGCAGACACCATGGGCCTACAAGAAGCAATTATACTGTACAATTACAGAGTGCAATACAAACAGCAAATAGTTATCTTAACTGCTCATGAAAAATTATGGGATGTTTCAAGCCACCTTGCTTCCCCTTGTCTCCTGAAGGAAAACCAGTATTGGGAAGTGTATCATGTCCTTTATTACCATATTCTGCCACTGTCACCCAAATGGAAATGCTCAGCACTAAATAGGATGAAGGGACTGGCTCAGAGATGTGGTTAGAGCTGGGCTTCCTCTGGGGCCACATGGGATGAAGCCAAGCCTTCTGAGAGCAGACCAAATTCCTCTCCCCAAGGCCCACATAATAGGTTCTGCCACAAGACCCTAAGGCCACTCCGTGTCACTATTTAACCCACACAAGAGGAAAGCATGTCTCACTGTACCTCACAGGATTGCTACTAATCCCAGGCACTCTTCTTCAGTCCCTGAAACGTCTGTGGTTGGAGATTCTCCATGTAGCATGAGCTGCCTTACATCTGGTAAGAAAGAAAGAAAGGAAGAAAGAAAGAAAGAAAGAAAGAAAGAAAGGAAGAAAGAAAGAAAGAAAGAAAGAAAGAAAGAAAGAAAGAAAGAAAGGAAGAAAGAAACCCTCCAGCACCATGAGGCAAGTCAGGGATGTTCTAGTAACAACTCCTATGGTCAAAAGAAAGGGATGGGTGGGGGGGACTGAAAAGAAGAAAAGGGGAGCTTGAGATCGCAGGAGGATTGGGGGTGGGGCACAAAGACAGAAGAAAGGAGAGGGGGGAAGAAATAAGAGAACATGAGGGGAAGAGAGAGGAGGGGAGAAAAGATGGGAGGGAGGGAGGGGGAGGGGGCATGGTTCACTAACTTGGAAATCATTTTTATAGGTACCAGGAATTTTGGCCACATTAACATAAGAAAGAACTTCCGAGTTGTAGTCACACCTTATTCCTGATGAGAAATTCAATGGCTTAGGTCAAGTTCTACAGGCTGAGTCCTGAAAAGAGCCAGAGGCAGATGTAAAAGCGAATGAATGATAGTAAAGACTCGTGTTCTCTTGTGTACAAGGACTGGCGAGCACGTCCTGAGGAATATAACTCTTGCAGGACAACATTCAAACATTCAAACAGATGCCACAGAAAGGGGGATGAGACAGACATCCTAAGGTCCTGCGGCCAATGGAGGGGGAAGGATTGCTGATAGGAATTCTGTGTCAATGGAAAGAAAGAAAGATTACAGAGCCCTGGAGGACACTACTCAGGTCTCAGAGAGGAGACATTGTTAACCAGGCAATGCCAGATCTCTGGTAGGTGAGCAGGGATCTTTGCCCTTTGGAAGAGAAAGAATTTGATGAGTTGTATAGACCTGCTTCTCAGAGAGAGAGAGAGAGAGAGAGAGAGAGAGAGAGAGAGAGAGAAGAGAAGAGACAGAGAGAGACAGAGAATAGAGAATAGTGCCCTGCATGAGCCACAGAGCACTAGATGGGGAAAGAATTCTGCCTGAGCTTCCCATGAGAACTCTATAGATCCCAACAGCTATTTGTTCCTTGGATCACCTAAGTAGAATCAGAGTATTAGCTGGTGAGGGCCTCGCCCAACCCCCACAGAGCCCTGGGCTCACCTCAGCACCACATAAACCATGTGTGGTAGCACACACCTGTACTCTCAATTCTTAGGAGGTAGACACAAGAGAATCACATGTTGGGGGTCGTCCTTGGATGCTTAAGTGAGTTCAAGGGCAGCCTGGGCTCTATGATGCCCTGTTTCAAAAAAAAGAAAAATGAAAAGAAAAAAGAGAAGGGGAGGGGATAAATGGATGCTTTGTCTCCACAGTTTGCACTACAGCGAAGCCTGTCATCCTGAGTTCATCTCAACCCCTTTGTCGCGGAGGTTCCCTAGAGAAGGACTTTGTCAAGCCTGTCCTTATTAGATGCACATTGAGGCAGATCTTTCGCACTCCTGTTCAGCTTCCCTCTCATGACATCAGGGGCAAGATATTATTTGCAAGCAGCCAAGGTAATTACCATCCAGCAGGGTCCAATTGTTTTCAATTAAAAGCTTTACTGCAGTCTTTAGTTTTAATACCACTGTGGCCATCTGCTCTCACTGAAGATCTTCCAGCCAAAAGCCCAGGCCACATCTTAATGCCATTAACTCCAGAGACAAGTTTCCTGAAACGTGGAAGAATTTCAACAGTTCCAGGAAACTATGGGAATGTCCTCACATGTCTCTAGTGACCTGGGGAAAGCTCAGGACTTGAGAAGATTTTCCCACAGGGACCAGCACTTGCCAGGAGTCCTGGGTCACTCTCCTAATTCTCTTCATCACTTTGGCAAAGGAGGCTCGGCTTGTGCCTTGGCCTGTTTTCTACTGAGTCTCCATATTCTTCAGCATTGCTATGAAAACCCTCTGAGCCATAGTTTCACCAGCTGGATCACTTTGGTATGGACATTTCCCATCACTGATAACCAATATTAATTGTCATCCTTTTAGCTCACTCTGACCCAATATCTAAGCATCTGTGCAGAATAAGGAGCCATCCAGTTACCTAGTGGACTCTTAAACTGTGGTGTCAATGTAACAACTGTCAGGCTAAGAGCCTTCAGCTCATCTCATAGCTCACATGATTTGGTTATGTTTGGAAATTCCGAGACAGAGTCATGCTGGGTACCTGTATCAACCTTGAACTCCTGTATAATCCAGGCTCTTTTGGAACTCTCAATCTTCCTGCCTCTACCTACCAGGTGTAAGGATAAAGGGCCACACATGGCTGACCTCAGTGTTTTTAGGAACCTGCTCAATGTCTTTTCTTAATTACTTGCACAGAGGCCTTACTTTATGCCTCCCGTTCTTCAGGAATAAGAGACTCGGGAAGAAAAAAACATCTCAAGTGCCTTCCATCAATTCTAGTGCTATCTGGAAGGGATTCTGCAGGAAGCCTTAACTTCCCATAACTCCCCACCCACTGTATCTCTGCCTCCCAGCTACCAGTATTCCAAGTACCCCATTCATGAGCTTTTGGAAGCATTCTATGTCCAAAGAAAAAGATGGGGTAGAGGTAAGAAAGAACTGTGTTTACATATTGAGATTCTTTGGTCTTTTCTTGATGTGTAGAGGCATGCTCAAGAGCGTGTCACATCAGAAACAGGAAGAATGGTTGTTAATGAAGAAGATGATAAAGGATAAAGTTTATTACACTTTGAGAAATGAGCTGAAGGGCCAGTCCAATCCTTGGATGTGTGTGGACATCAGCAAGGTTACAGTCCATATCATTGTTACTTTCTCAACAAAGAAGACTTGGCCATCCTATCATCTCTTTGTGGTTGCTGGCACTTTGTACAGGGCTTCTATGGCTCTGGACTACATACAGATTGATTCATTTTCCTTTCCCTAAGGTGCCAGTAAAGTCAACTCAATGCAAACTAAGTGACTACAGAGTATCAGCCTCCTCAGTGGCACCCAAGTGACCAGACCAGCTTCCACTGAGGGGAAATGGGTATCCTTGACAATTGATATGTTCCCGGCTCAGGAGGGTATGCACAGGAGATGCAGCCTGGTTTCATAAGCCCTGACTTCAACCCTGGAGGGACTACAAGCACCTTGGACTCCTATGAGACTAAGATCTAGAGAAGAGCAGCATTTGGCAAGCTCAATAGCACTTTGAGGTCACACCTGAATTTAGAACTTGGCCTGGAAGTCAATGGCAGGACCCTGGTGAACTAAACCAGGCCTGAGTACAGGCTGGCAGGTATCAAATACCAAATGAAGCACACTTCAGAGGAGTGGGGGAAAGACATCAAACTCTCCGGCAAAGGACAAGGCCTGGAATTTGTCTGGAAGAAGACAAATCACAGATCAGGGCAGCTTCGCTTGGGCTGAGGAGAATGTGCACACATTTACCCGCCCTATGTTGTCCATGCTGCGGGTCCATCAGTGAGCATCCTCCATCTTCCTTCCTCATCCACGAATGTGTTCCTGTTGGTTTTGCTTCATGAGTTCATTTTACTGATTTTTAAGTCAGCATACAATGTAATGGGCTATGTGTGCATGACATTCTCACACACAAACATGTCATTTGTTGTGGATTTGGTTTAATATTTGCATTATGGGGTCCCATATTACACAGGAATTCACATGTCTGCATGTAAAATGCTGTGGGTCCCTGCCCCAAGTTGGCTTTAATTGATAAGTAAAGTTGCCTGCAGCCAATGGATGGGCAGGGAGACAGAGGCAGGACTTTGAGGTTTCAAGGCAAGGAATGTGAGGAAGAGAAGAATCACTATTTGCAGGGGAAGGAGAAATGTAGGACAGAGAGATAGAGAGACTGCCAACACGTTAGAGCTGGGGATCCTGGCCCAGGAGGGCTACAGGCCTGGATCTGTGGCAGCTAGGAAAATATAGGCTTTAGTAAGTAATAACTCAGGAATATTGGAGGAGAAAGTGTGTTAGCCACAGGGAGGTTTGGAAGTACACAGCCGTTGTGTAGTTTAAGGCATATTAACTATAAGACCACATGTATGTGTCTGTCTTTCAGGAATCCAGAACATTGGGTGGCTGGCAAGGAACACATGACAGCAGTGGGGCAATTTGAGTAAAGATAATAATGCAACAGTCATTACACATTGCTCTTATTTGCCCTCCCCTGCCTTGCCCCACCCCTTGACCCCTGACCTCTCTTCCATTCTTCCTAATCTTTCTGTCTAAATAGCCCTTCCTGTTTTCACGTTATACAGAGTTCATTACTTTTTCTTGTGCCTTTAGGCCTCTTCCTCCAGGCTCACAGTCGCTGTCGACTTCCATGGCATTTGGTACGTGTACCTCTATAGGTATATACAAACTTAAATCTACATTTCACATGAAAGAAAATAGGTTAGTCCTTCTGAATTTGACTTGTTTATCATAATATTCTCTAGTTCTCTCCATGTTTCTGCAAATGTCATACGTCCATTCTTTTCACAGGAGAACAAAATTCCATAACATGCATCTGTGTTCTAGGCTGATCCATGTCTGGGCTGCTTTGAGTAGTACAGGAACTCTGTGACTATGTAAGGGCCTCTCCTGTTCTGTTTGGAGTTGGTGATGGAGATCAAATAGGAGCAAAATACATTGTATGAAATTCTCAAATATTAATTAAAATAAATTAACCACAGTATTTTAAAATAAATAAATTGAATAACTCAATCTTTAGAGCTAAAAAAAAAACCCAATAAAACAACAACAACAAAAATGGGTGTTTGTTTGCTTTGATTTTGTTGTTGTCATTGTTTTGAAAGTGTAGCTCTGGCTGTACCCTTTCTTAGCCAGCTGCAGGCCAGGGTGCTTAGCAGTTGTGTCCATTGGTGTTGGCTCTGCTGTGTGAAACCTTATGACCTTAGACAAGCTCCGAAGATGTGAACATCCTACTGTCACTCTTCTGTAACGTAATTTGTTGGTGGTATAGATTGTGAGATTGTATCCTTAAGTTGATTTGACCACTCTGGGTAGGTCTGTGTGTCCCAACAAAGTGTTGTGTTCCCATATCAACTCCATGAATATAGCCCTTGAGGCTCTAGAGTCTAGAAGCATTCAGCACACCTTTCAGCAAATTTTAAGCAGAGATTTTCTTCATAGAGATTCTATAAATATTTACTTAGCACATGGCTGCTAACTATTTGGTTAATTAGGAAAAATAACATAAAAGCCAGAATCTTTTGTAAATCTAAATAAATAGTTTATTTTAAAAATTTTGCACAGTCCAGTGCAAAGTTTTTAAACAAGCCAAAGGGTCACCAACACCACTGCTTACCCTCCCCTTGATAGTGAAAAATAAAGCTTGACTAAGGATGTTTTAAAATGGGGGAAACAAGATCTCTTCATATCAAAGGAGTAGATCGCTCCCTTCCGTTTTGTCACGTGCACAGACCTCTTGGACCTTTCTGGACCATATTGGCATGAGATAAACTCACCATGGAACACCCTTCCAGGCTGCTTCTCCAGTCCTCCCCAACTGCTCCATAAGGGAAAACACCATAGCCAATGGTTCTTTCCTGATCTTGTAGACATGCCATCCTTGAGTGATAATGTTTATGCCATGGTAGGGCTCAGGAAGGTCTATGGATACAGCTTATTTTTGCTCCTTTACCTCAGGACCCTCCTCTACTACAAACTGGTTGTCATCACACCAGGATGCTATTGACACTTAACAATTAAAATTAAATTTTATTTTACAAAACAAACAAAACCAAAGAACATTCACAGAGAAGCCCTTCTGCCTCTTTCAGTGTCTTTGTCCTTGATTCTTCTGTTCTTCCTTAGACCTAGAAGTTAAAGGAGTAGCTACTAGCTTGCAATGCAAGTCCATTCTATGTGCTGACAGAAGTAAATGCTCAGAATAGGGGGCAAGAAATTAGCAAGTATAAATCTGAGGCCCAGACAACATGGGTACAGCCCTGAGCTACTTGGCTCCGAGACCTGAGACTCAAGGCATGAGATTGCCAGCTATCACAGACCAACCATGGGAATTACTGTTACTTGAGAAAGAAAAGTTAAGAACCTTCCAACCACTGGAATAATCAAAACCAAGACAACCATCAGAAAAGAGTCTGAGAGCCTCAGAGGTGCCCATGTTCTGATTCCAGGCCAAATATTGCTATCGTGAAACAGCCACACTGCTCTCTAAATCCCAGGACTGTGAGGAATCAGCCAGACTACAAGAATCTCGTGTAAAGTGTGAATAAAACCATTCCCCTAGTGAGCCATGGCTGTTGCTGCACTCCTGTAATTTCTGCCTTTCCATCTTTCAGGAACTTGTTAGGATTGTGCCTTGCAATTCCCCCCCCCCAACATAGCATGTGGGGGTTGCTTTCGTAGCAACAAAACCTCTTTGCCTGCCCCACTGTGCTGATGTGCAAGTCTGTGCAATGCAGAAACAGCCTGTAAGAAGGAAGGTATACATCTAAGCAGATAGACCAAAAAGCCCTGATGCTGAAGGCTACATCCCATGTGCACTTCTCCAGAGTGTCTACTGAGAGCCAGGTCAGGGGTGTTAGATCCCCAAGTATCAGTAACATGCAAGGAAGATTCAGAGATATACAAATCTTTGCAGATGTTTTTGTAATGAGCATAAAAATATCTATGTCAAAGAACTTGGAAAGCAATGGCCAGCCATCCTGTATAGGATGGAGAGGTGCTGCAGCATCTCCTGACATCTCAGCTTGGGGCATCATCCTTCAGGGACTACTTCAGTCACCTCATACCTTCTCAGCCAGCTTTTCATCAAAAGGTGGCCCATCTCTCAAAGGATCACCTTGCCTCTGTCTTGAGACCATGCATGAGCTACAGAGGCGCAGAGCACACATCTACCACTGCCCTTCCTAGACACTTAGCTCAGATGAATTCCCCCACCCAGAGAGTCCTGGGAGCTTCCACACTGACCCAAATTGGCTCTGAAGTTCAGAAAGCTAAGGGGCAGGTCACACCTTGCAGGCAATAGTTAGTCTCGCCCGAACCTGTAGTTGGCCTCAGCCCTCATACAGAAATGATTGACAGGAAACCTTAGTGTATTGAACTGCCTTTGCTAGCAAAGAGTAAAGTAAGAGATGAGATATTTATAAGTTCTTTGCTCCTATGCCCAAAACTATTTTTCAGCAGCTTCAGCATACCTCTGCAAGATGAAACCAGCCTGGACCAATCCCAGGGAAACCTGAAGCAAGGAAGCCTTACCTACACCTTGAGCATCTATTTGTGGACCATGCATATGCATACTCTCTGTCTGTGGGATGCTTGTGACATGTGGAAGCCTTTCCTTCTCAGCCTGGGGGACTACTTAAGAAACTGTGTGTATAGTACATTGCTCAGACATGCTCTCAGAAGCTTGGCTAATGACCACTTCCTGTGCCTGTCAAATACAAAAAGAAAAAGTAGCACATCCCTCTGACTTATTGTATTTCTTCCCGTATGCGACTATCTGGCAGCAGCGTAATTTAACATCTCTCTTAAATTAAAAGCCTCTGGCAAGGGTACCACAGGCGAGTCCTCCAACCCCTGTTTCGCTGATTAGAAAGAAACCTTTGCCAAGACTTCCATTATGAATAGTCATTTTCTAAGATGTAACAATGACGCACAGCCATATATTAAATGAATGGATAGAGGTTATATATTCACCCTCTATATCTCTGAGCTCATTCTGGAGATTAAAGTGACTTCCTGTAGTGCTTTCCAGCCAGCTCTATACTCATGATGTCAAGTTCCCCCACAAGCCCACCCTTGGTCTTCTTCCTTCCATCCCCCACCAGGCCTGCAGCCTTCCAGCTCTTTGCCCTGTCTCAGTTCTCTGGGGAGATCAGTCAGATGGACTCAAGCAAAGATGCTGTGTTGTTCTGATTCTCACATCTACTCAGGTTCAGCAGCTGGACAGTTCCAAGAAATGCCTCTGAGTAAAACCCTGTTTCCAAACCAAGCCCAATCACCATCAGACAGCAGAGGCCACAATGACTAGAGCCCATGCCTCAGTTTCCACTGGACCAGGAGTATGGGGTGAGGAGTCAGGACTGTGGGAGCATTAAATAGCTATGTCCACGGTGTCAGTGGGAGTTCTCCTTTGTGTTGCTGACTTGAGCTGAGGGTCCTTTCTAATCTGCTTCATGCTTGGCAGAAAGGCCATTATGATGATCTCATTGGTCTTGTGTCCAATTGGTCTGCTTTTCCCCGCAGACCAATGGGCAGTGCAGTTGGAATCAAAGCATACAACTTATACATGGGCCTTATCCATTCACAGTGTGGCCCCTAGCAGTTATATTCAGGGAAATCAAAATCTTTCTGAACCTCAAGTTTCCTATGTGAAAAGCAGGACAATACTGAAACCCATGCTCAACCCTGTTGTGAGAATCCATGTGCCAACACAGATGAAAATACCCTAGCAGATGAAAGCAGAGTAGCTTTCACTGTTGCTAGAAATAAGGATCAACTAACTTAGCTCTAACAGTGACTACAGTGATGATCCTGTGTCTCTGTGTGTCTCTGAGTGTACAACGGACATGCTGCAAAACATGCACAACATGACTGGGGGAGGAGGGGGTTAGCGGATGCTCAGTGTTTTGAGGATTGATCATCATGCACATCTGTACTGTCCCCAGGACCAGCTTCCTCTCACAGGCTGCAAAATGCATGCATGCAAAACTGTGAGGCCCAGCAGGAAAAACCATCTTACACCTTTGCTGAGATGTGAAGCAGATCAGACATGAAGCAGAATCACTTCCTGGTAGAGTTAATCGCCTTGCCAATAGACCCTTGTTGATTAACTGATGAATTCAATGAAGCTTTTTTTTTTTTTTTTTTTTTGTCAATTTCCATTCCTATTGGGCAGTTTCTCTCCTTCAAGACAAATTTTTTTCAGAGCACTGGAGGCCATGTACCTGAAATCCACTACTTAACTTAGTTTTAATCCCACGAAAAAACCAAGACTGATAAAAGTGCTGATGGGCCTTAAGCAATTGACTGTTCAAGTTAAGGGAGAGTGATCTGTACCCAATGAACACTTGGGGGTCCACACCATCAGCCCAAGGTCCAGTCTGCTTATTTAAGCCTCAACTGGCTAATTAACCTTTAACCTTTGCCTTTGTAGTTGACGGGAGGCTTCATTTTACTAAAATGTATTCATTTACCTTAGGGACTATCTCCTTGGGTTATTGGCCCACATAAGAGGCTGCAAAACTTCAGACACAGAACAAAGTGATCACAATCCAATTCAGAACATCTGTATCTCCTGCCACTGGGATAACATTCCTAATCAGACTGTCTGCCCCCTCTGGAGACTCTGATCGACTCCAAGGATGGCCTAATAAGGATTCATCTTCTCTCTGGAACCTCTGAGATCCACAGATATCTGTGACCCACCTAGGATTCAAAGACCCACTGACTGTGTTCTCCAAATACCATTATCCAAAGTTTATATCCTGAGCTCTAGGAGCCTTGTTTTCAAGTTTTAGGAGTAGTCTAAGCCAGCAGTGCTGACCACTAGCACCTTTCCAGGAAGCTCAGTGAATATTGTACAGACTGTGTGCCCATGGCCTGTCCTTCCTGACACTGGAGAGGAACAAGTGATTGTTCCAAGAGGGGATACAGGTCAGAGTCTAATGAGGAGGCCAGGAGTGACAGGCTATGGCCACTGGCCATCAAATGCTGTCTTCACAGAGAAGGGAAGAACATTCAATGCTTGTCTCCATTCCAAAATGAAGGCCACTCCCTCAAGGGAAAGAAGGCATCATCTCAACCCCATCATAAGAGCTCCAGATACAATAGAACTAAGAAGACACGCCCAGAACCTCAGCAAAGGGAAGAGACACTACTGAACTGGATTGCTGGAATCCTGACAAACGGAGGTTGGAATCACCCCAAGATCTACTTCTAAACAGGTCCACATCCCTTGTCCTACTTACCATCTTTCTCCCCTACCTTTGGACAGTGGGCTACGTTTAAGAACCCTTATTAAAAGTAGATTTTGAAGAATCTAAACCTATCAATTTTTAGTCTCTATGGGTTTGTTGTTCTTAGGATTCATCCAGTCCCAGAGAGTAAGTCCCAGGGCTTAGCGTATTACCTCAAGCCCACTGTGTAGTAAGCAGGCTTGCCACCTGCCCTGACTCCTTGTTGAGCTAAGCAGTTTCTGCCATAAGAACACCCTCTCTTGTTATCTCAACCCTCTCCCAAGTCCCAGCTTAACCCCCACTTCACATATACTGCCTTCTCTGTGCAGCCTGCCCAGAGAGGCAGACATAGCTCTGGCTATTCAGTAAAAAAGACCTGTAGCTTAGCTCCCTAGATGAGAGAATCGCTGTGTGAGTGACATGCTCTGCCAAGCTGGACATGAAGAACTGAGACCTATTGAAGGTTCTCTTAGTTTCCATTCATAGTTGGAAATTTTGAGGACAATTCACACAGGGAACGTCATCTCTAACAGGTAGCCCATCTGGCACTCACACTAGGTCATGTGCATAGTAGGATTATTAGGTATTATAGACTTCTGTTTTACACTTGACACATCTCCTCTGACCTAGAGCATTATAAGCCTACATCTTCACTCCCACCAGACCACCAGGTCCATGGGCAGAGGCCACAACTTGGCTTCTTAGGATAAAGCTTGCAGAGATCAAGGAGGACCCCAAGGTTGTCACTGTCCTGTCATGATGGAACATTTGGACTTTGGCTAAGCTGTTTCTTCGTTTTGCTTTAAATCCATAGGTTAATCAATAGTTCTGCTTTGAGATCCCTTGATAGTCTGCTCCTGAGCCTGAGAGTAAACAGGGAAATGTCTCAGTGACCCTGTGTCGTTGAGTCTGAATGGAGAGAACAGAACAGGCGACAGCAAGTTTCATCCTTTTTATATGTAGCAATAGACTTTCCACATAAGCAGAGGGGATACCCCTGAGGCCAGGAGATATTATTAGATTGAGAGAAAAATCAGCCTACGTGAGAAGAAAGACTCTGCCTGATTCAGTCTAAAGCCTACCTGTCAGACACAAGACGTCGCCTCCCTCCACCCCCACCCCACCCATTCTCAAGTCTCTGGAGATGAAGGTTCAGGATGGATAGATTATTTGTGCTGAAGCATGATCCCTAAGCAGAACTGAGCAAGGCCAGGAGCTGTAGTTGGCCCAGATATGATGGGAAAGGAATCTCGGTTAATGCTCAGGATTGTAAACATATCGGAGACAAGTCACAGACAGTCAAGATCCATCTATATGGCAATGGTCCACAGTGAGGAGACAGGGTCCCTCTGCCACATGTGAGATAGCAGGTTTCTGTGCTGCCATTGATCCCACAAATCCCTTCAGTGTAGCTGCTTCCCTTTACCAGTTTACTTTGATGCCACCAGAAGCCCAGCAGGAAGTGCTCCCTGGGACTCTCAGAGCATCCCTACCGCAGGCCTGACCTGGACTTCGACCTCTGCTTGACATTTGCTTCATGATTTAATTTACCTTTTCCTGCTCACCTTTTCCTCTCTTGTTTACCTGGATCTCAATTGGATTTAGCAGATGCATTTTCATTACACAAGTCAGAGGTCTGAGGGGTTTATGAGATTTGAATTCCTGCCAGCAGGACTCTGTGTATTCTACTTCCATTCCCCACCATACCCAAATCAGTTTGATGAGCTGGTTCACTCCAGACCTGCAGATTCAGGAAGGATTTGGTGTTTCTCCCAAATGAGGGCTGGGTAGATGGGTCAGTAAAGAGCATGCCCTGCAGGCATGAGGGCCTGAGTTTGCATCCCCAGTACTTATTTGAAAGCCAAGCACAGCAGTATACTGGGGAGGCAGAGAGCTAGGCTCCCTAGAGCTCACTGGCTTAACTCAGTTGATGAGTTCTAGATATACTGAGAGACCCTGTCTCAAAAAATAAACTGGACATCAATTTTAAAAGCTTCCTGGGCCATGGTGGCTTATACCTTTAATCCCAGCAGCTAGTCGGATCTCTGAGTTCAAGGCCAATCTGGTCTACAGAGTGAGTCCCAAGACAGCCAGGGCTACACAGAGAAACCCTGTCTCAATACTCCCAACTGTCCCTCCCCAACCCCTCCCAAAGATAGAAAAAGAAAAGATACCTGACTCTGACTTCTGCTGGCCTCTGCACATATGTTCACACACATACATACACACCTAACAAACATACACATGCCAGCATAAATACATACAGACACCACACACTCACAAAGGACAAAACCTAACAGTTTCTTTTGCTGTGTGTCCAGCTAGGGACAAAGAAAGAGGTGGACAAAATGTAAGTATGGGCCTCATCAGCTGCTTCTGACAGCTGCCTCTAGGGGAACAGGTCCCAGATCTTTGATACCAATAGGGAGGGGACATAGCTGGCAAGATTTGAGGGAGAGGAGGGAGGAGAAGGGAGGAGGGGGACAGAGAGGGGAGGAAAGGGGAAGGGGAAGGAGGAGAGAGAGGCAGGGCTTAAACCTCCCATAATCTACAACAACGACTCCCTATTCCCCTGAAACCAATCCTGATCCTACAGACATGCACAGGGTCACCCAACAAGCCCTCCAGCCTTTCCCCATCTGCATCCCCCAGCTAATCACAACTGTGGGGACTGTGGGTGGCTGATGCTTTTCCACTCAGGTGACTGTGGAGAGAAAATAAAAAGAAGGAACAGCAGTTTTGCCTAAGAGCCTCCTCTGCCTGCAGCCTGCAGCTCAGCCAGCTAGAGTCCCAGCATGTACAGCCACGCAGAGGTGAAAATGCCAAGTGCTCCTGTGGCCCAAGAGGAGGCCGTGATTAGACTGGACTATAAAGAGACAGTGCCGAGGCAGGAGGAAAGGCTGACCCCAATCCATCTTCAATCACCTCTCAGAAGAGTTCTTGGGCAGAACAGACAAGTCAGCCCAGCAGGCAAAAATCAGAATAAGGGCAGTGCCTTCTACCCATGCCATTTTTTTTAGATGTCCTCAGAGCTGCCACTGCCCCACTAAAAGCAACAACGGGTGGGTCAGAGAAGCTTGGTTGGTAAGGTGGGGGCTGGGCGCAGACAAACCTCAGCATAAAACTCTCCAGGGGAGAGCCCTGGCTGGCATCTTACAGCATGGAACTGACCAGAAAAATAGACAGGATGACTCATTCTTCTTTCCTTTCCTCCCTCCTCCCCTGCTCCTTTCCCTGTGGAATGAATTGCCAAAGTAACACAGACTGGCCTGCAAAGGGACTGGGAAAGAGCTGTAATCTCTTGATTTCCCAGGCCTGCAGGAGGAGGCACAAAGGCTGTCAGGCAAAGGACATGATCTCCAGTGACCAAGTCACACATGGCTAAATGGGGAGGGGCCAAGAACAGCCCTATGAGAACAGTCCAATCCAGCAGCTCTCAACCTGTGGGTTATGACCCCTTTGGCAAACCTCTATCTCCAAAAATATTTACATTACAATTCATAACAGTAGCAAAATCATGGTTTTGAAGTAGCAATGAAATAATCTTATGGTTGGGGTCACCACAACATGAGGGACTGTATTAAAGGGGGGCAGCTTTAGGAAGGTTGAGAACCCCTAAAAACTCACAGAGCCCCATGGACTGAGGAGCTAGTTACTCCCAGAAAGAAGGTAGCTGGAGGCTGAACCTGACCTGTCACAGCAGCACAGGACTAGAATACTGTGGTGGGTTTGCACTTCCTGCGGTTTCTCCATAGTTCCTCTGTCCAGCAAGCACTTTCTTGTATCTTTAATTTTTTTCAAACTTTATTTTTAATGATGGTTCTTAAATGCTTTAACCTCCCTTTTAGCCCACCACCCACCAGAGGGAGTGGAAAAGAAAGGATACAGGGACATGGATCTGTTTAGAAAGGTTCTTTGGAGCAACTCCTGTCTGTGTTGTCTGGAAATTGGCAGTTCAGTTCACAGGAGTCAGCAGTGGCGGCTTGATCCACTCACAAACACTTCATGGATATACCAGCAGTCCAATTCGGTAGAGTAGGGATAGCAAACAAGAATCAGAAGCAGTGGCACAACCTAGCAGAGACAGCCAGGCTTCAACCTCAGCATGAGTCAGCAGGAAAGACTCAGAGGGACACTAGAAGAAGTTCTCAGCTGTGCCTCTTTCAGCTAAGGTCAGCGAAGATGCAAGACCCACAAGCATTGCACAGCTAGCTCTATAAGCAAGCCTAGCTCAGCCCTGTCACTGTCCATTGAGTCCTATTTATACCCTCCAAAGATCACATGTCCTCCATGGGTCTTGCCTCAGCACATGCACCTGTCTCAGCTGACATCACTCTGCCAATCAGCCCAAGTCCAGGGAACCGGGAAGAAACTACGGTACACCACTGGAACATTTTGGTGCATTTCTCTCTATGGAGTCCTGACAAATACAGTTCAACTACACAGTGTAAGACAGACCAATACATGTGTGTTGTTAGCAAAGAATCCTTCATCACGTGTCCTTATACATGCTTGCTTTAGCAGAGCATCTGCTCTCCTGTGTCTGCTTCACTGAAACGTTCCTTAGCCTTAGAAACGAGTCGGCCTTAGCCTTTCACACCTGTGTTCACTTTAACAAAATGTTCCTTCATGTGTCTGCCCCAGAAAAACAGCAACCAACTGACTTTCCAAAGAACCCTTAAGTTTCCACTTCACTTTCCTGAGTTTATCTACACTGCTAGTATTTTCTCCATAGTCTCTCTGTCCAGAGAAGGCTTTCCTGAGGTTGTTCTATCAGAGATGCTAGTAGAACAAAGCATTGGAGGCAGGTTGGGTTGATACCTGGAACTTCAACCTGGAGGCAGTAAACAGATTAAACTCAAGGCCTCACTTTCTTCAGAAGTATTTAAGGAAAGGGGAAAAGAACAAAGGGATCTGTAGGTTTCCAAGGGCAAGTGTGATTAAAACTCTGTCTCCTGGTATCTATGCATCACTGCAGAAACAGAACCCATGTTTAAAATGGAAATAAACTGCCAAGAATAAAGAGCTCACTTGGCAACTCCTCCTGCTACATGCACCAGTTAGACGTGGCCTCATGACTACTATGAACTCAGCAAGAGCATGTAAACAGTAAGCTGTGTTCTCTCATTACACAAGAGCTGGGATCTGGATGTGGGACTGGGCCTCCTGGATCATAGAGATGATGCAGCTGCTGGGTAGGATGCACCTGGATCCCTGATACTTTAAAACCATGTGATCTCCTTGTACCTCAGCAACTCTGAAGGAAAGGAGTGGTTAATAAGGGCCAAAGTGACTCGATCTGATAGAGGACTGGAGATAAAACTTGAGTGTATCTCCAGTGAGTGGAAGGAGAGATGAAGGAAGAGAAGGGTTCAGAAAGGAATGAAGAGAGGAGAGAGGGAAGGAAGGAAGGAAGGAAAGAGGAGAGAGGATTAAGAGAAGAGCACAAAAATTAGACCATGGGCTATAAGGTCCAATATTCACATAACAAGAATCCACAAGGACTAAGAGAGAAAATGAAGAAGAAATCACCAATAAAATCATTCAAGAAATTTTTTTCAAGAGTGAAAGATATATTTATAACTTGGAAGAACATATAGAAAGACCAACACCACAGGGGAAATAGATTCATCCCAATGCACACCACCATGAAATGAAAGCATGTTAATGGCTTACATATCACTATTTCAACTGAAAAGTCTCCTCATTTATGTTCAAAGAAATTTTTAGAAGCCTTGTTCTTTACAGTGGCATCAGTGTCCTTACTAAATATATTGTGTAAGTGTGAATGCTGAGTTCATACTCATCCTTGGATGAAGGATCCAGGATATTTTTTTTAAAGATCATAACATATTGGCACATATGGTAGCCAATAACCCTAGAAACTGCATGCCCTTTGTAACATACCCAAATCCAGGGGCAAGTAGACCTATAACAAGGAGCAGTAACTAACTGCATGGAAAACAGATAATGGGGCTTAGGCGTACCTCATGCAACAAGACAGACAACCAAAGCAGGAAGAATGCCCAATCTATTGAGTTTTCTAGGCTGTCAATTACATAATCCCTTGTGCAGAAAAGCACTGATCAAACATGTATTGGAAGAAACAGAAGGTAGGTTCTCATGAACCTGCACTCCCTCAGTCTGGTTAGTTCCAAGTGGCAATGTCAAACTGTGCTGAACTCTCAAACAGACCTTGAACTTAGGTTTGTAATTCAATTGAATTTTAGTCGTTAATATACTAGGAGTACTTGTAAAAAAAATCAAGAAAGGTCTTTAAGTGATACTAAGTATCCTAGCTGAATATAATTACATGGTTATTCCTTTTGGCTTGCTAACAAAATAAATTATATTAATAGGTCCTCTAAGGTTAAATCATTTTGTATTCTTAGAACAAACATTCTTTCGTAATGATTACCCTGCAAAGAGACTCTGAAGAAATGACCCACTGAGTGGTGTTCCTATTCATAAGCAAGATTTACCTGTACAAGTCTTTGTGGCTGTTGTCATTATAATAACTGATGATGTCCCAGTTGGGGCACATTTAGATTTCAAGGTAACACTTCCTTTGATATAACAGAGCTGGAATTTTTCATCCCACTGCATGCTTTGAAGATAAATAGGACAAGAATTACCCATTGGGACATAGAATCGATCCATAGGATCATGCATGCACTTGGGGAGGTAAGAATTTGCTATGCTACTTCAGTTGTGTTTTTCCTTATGCCTTGATTTTTTTTTTTATCTTTCTCAATATTTTAACGTCATTACTTTACTGATTTGTTTTTTGTATTTTTTGTAGGAAGTTATCTATTGTATACAGCCGTTTTCTCTGACTCCCTACTATAAAATGTACATATCATTTAAATCGTGCAGGCTCCTCAACAAACCAATAGTGCATTTATATGTGATATAGTATATATTATATGTAATATATAACATAATAATCTACATTCCATAAAATGCATGCATTGTACATATGTGTATAAAGAAAAGCAGAAACACAGAGAGACAAAGGTTTCAGAGAGATGGGATACCCACTAGATGCTATCCACACATGCAGAATTTGGGTAAATACACAGAAAGACAGGGAAGAAGGGTAAAATGTGAACAGGATAGACAAGATTCATAGATAATGTTAAGGCCTTCAACAATTGAGTGAAGCCCACTTACATTATGGAGGATCATCTATTACTCTCAAAGTCTATTGTTGAAGACCAGTGTCTGGTCAAACAACTGGGAAACATGGTTTAGTCAAGTTGACACTCATGTTAACTATCACACTGAGTATTGTTTTGGTTTTTTTTCTTTCTTGTTTTTACATGAGGAAAAAAGTAGGGTATTGCTCCTGCCCATTATATGTTGCTCATGGGATCTGACAGCTTCGTGCAGGACTGGGGCAAGAAAGATCTCCAGACACAGCTGTAATGGATTGTTTGATCTGGTAGAGTCTACTCTGTTGGAACTGTCCTTCAATGGTAGAAACACAGAGCATCCAGTCTGGGACAAGGTTAATAGGAAAATTACAGTGCACCTCCTGAGAGTCTTCAGAAGGGTTCACCATCATAAGCAAAGAATTGTTTGACTTCTGAAGTTTTTATCAACTAACTAAAGTGTTCCCAACTGCCTGTGATGTTCCACTGAGGCCTGGGAGAAACAGAATTCCTGATCCTGGACACAAGTGACCATGTGACCAGAGATGCCCATGATAAGCTTGTACCTTTTATACCCACCAAGACATAAGTCAAGAAAAACTTACAACAACCTATTATTAAATGGCAGTAGTTCATCCAGATTCTGGCAAGAGTAAGACCACAGAGCACACCAGAGCAACAATCCAGACCTCAGGGGACCCAGCATCTCTCCTTCTCTTGCATCTGTGCAGATAAAGTTGAATCGGCTCACTAGGGAAGAAAAAAAATGAGCTTGGGTTATAGGTGAGTCATGTGGGTATGTTAATGTGTGGTCATATTCAAGGTGTCTTGCAGAACAGCTCTCTCTGTGGGCAGAACTTGGGACAATTTGTAGTCATTAATTTTGAGTGACAGATAAATGCTCTAGATTAGACCATAAATAAACTCATGGGCAGTTGTGGGTGGTTTAGTTCGTTTGTACAAAGTCCAGAAGAGGAAAAGATTAGAGGATGAAAGAGACAATGAACACATAGGAGGTAGTAGACAGAGAAGAGAAAAAATCATGTGCTATTGTCTTCTAGAAGCTGCCCATATTTAGAGGGCATTATATAATAAGTAGGCAAACATACATAGTAGTTTGTCCTTGGCCCTTGCATAGATATGATACATTCACAGTGACACAGATGGAGACTATACATCCTACCCAAAAACTTGCCCTCCCAGTGACTGACCAAAAGTCACTGCTGTGGCTGAATTCCCAATCTGAGCTCTCAGTGTAGTGCCACCTCTCAGGTAGACCAGTTGTCTACCTGGGGGCATGCTGATAAATCAAACCCTTTCTATTTTGTAAAGGTCATTGCTTATCTCACAGTAACAAATGTGCCTGTAGCTGGCTTCCAGGTCTCAAACAGATCCCCCGTTTAAGTGCACACCATGGTTCTTTGTTTTCCAGAACCCCACAGAATACAACAATGTAACACCAGTCCCACTACACAGCAAAGGAAGTGTAAGACAGTGGGTCCACTGTCCAAGTCAACATACTGCACTGACCTATTCAGAAATGGCTGTCTAGAAGGAGATGTGACATGGGTGCAAGGTCACACAGGTGTGACTAGGGGTGAGAACACTGATGCAGGTCCTGCATCACAGCCACCTGTCCACTGGGAATACAGGAAAGTAAAAAGCAAGGAAACCAGAGAATTGGCCACCCTTGTCACTGAAAAAAGGGATCTCCAGAAACTGCTAGCAGTCCATGGGGATGTTCCAGGGACAGATGAGGCCATTGTAACCCCATAGAAGCACCCACTGGGCCTGCCATACTCCCAGCCCCTCCAGAGGCAGCTCTTTTCTTTCCCAGCAAAGGAAAGTAGAGGGACCAAACCTTCCATACTGAAACAGGTACATGTCTCATCTGACCTCTAACAGAGAAATTCCACCCATTTTCCATTGTCTTTGAATATTAAGAAAGTAAAGATATGAATAATTTAGTGAACACTTTTATTCTTTTTGCCAAAATTGAGAGCAAAGCTTAAAATAACCAAGTTAATCCTTGCATGAAAAGTCTCAGAGGTTGTGGGCACCCTCCCTCAACAGTCCTGACTCAGTTCTTGTGAAGGACCCAGGGTAGTAAGAATTTTGGAATTTTGGTTTCTTTTAAAACACAGAAATATTATAAGAATGTTTTATTTTAATCCCAGGTGTGAGAATATGGGGCTGCTTCTGACTGTCCACAGCGGCTGACTATAATTAGTCTCCTGCTTAAGCAGAGGCATGGTGTTGCCAGCTGCAGATAGTTTCTGCAATTGTGTGAAGTTCGGAATTCTGGGAACTTTTCAGACGGTATTTAAATGCTAGGGCTCTGAGAGGCAGGGTTGGTTGTGGTTTGTTAGTAATAGTGATCAAAGAAGAAACAAAAAGAAATTAGATTCAGGTTCTCCCCCTCTCTCTCTCTCTCTCTCTCTCTCTCTCTCTCTCTCTCTCTCCTTCTCCTTCTTACTCTCCTACCTAGTGATAGGGGGTGAAACCAGGGAGATAAAAAGTGAGAAAAAGAAGAACCCACAAAATAGCAAAAACCAGCTACAGCTCAGAATCAGCATTTTGTGACAAGATCCCAGGGGTGTGCCTAGTCCGGGTCCACTTTGAGAAGAACTGTGCTAATCATTCCTCATGGCTCTTATTTTCCACATTCAGACACCTCTGTGACCTTCTTATGACCCCTACCATGAACTCTTTCATGAAAGGCTTGTCTCTGCAAAGCATGCTTTCAGCAGACTGCCCAGCACTGAGTATAAAAGAAGGATTACTCTGCAGTGTGCTGTGTCAGCCACTCTGAACAGCCCTCAACGCTTTGGCAGCTGAGCTTCGCCTGTGCAGATGATCCGTGGGCAGCATCTATCTACCATGACCATGGGTCTCTGCACACAGCATCCTCTTCATCTTGTGCCAGAGACCCAAGGGTAAGTGTAAACAAACGCTTCAAAGTTTTCCTGCAAGGGGAAGAATTACTGCACGCTTTCCAGTGGAGGGACTTCCTTTATTCATAACCACAATGAGAAATGTGAAAGAGACAGCATTTCAGAATGAGTCAGGACAGAACTTTAAATGAACAGAACTGAAATGGATTGTTCGAAGCCCTATTGTTGGCGTTCATGCACTACTGTTTCCATCTTTCTTTATACACTTTGGGAGAGTCTTTGTTTTCAGAGAGCCAAAAGCTAACTATGTTCCAAGTGGTCAGGCTATCAGCAGTGGAGTGTCAGGGTGGTCCTGTCTCTTATTCGAATTAAACATAATTTATTCTCAACAATCCATTTCTAACTTTGTTTCTCTTCTGGACCTCAGGCTTTTAACTGTTCTGCAAGCTGTTTTCTCCCATTGGACTGCCAGCATCAGCACCTGTATTAACACCTTCAGGGAGCCCCTTCAACCTGACCCACCTTCACCACCAGCCGTTTTGCTGCCCAGCACTGTGGCTCCCATTGGAATAGCAGGCATCTCCCTCAGGCAGATCTTATGAGAAGAACTGAGTGAGGCATGCTGGCTTCTGCTCTTCTGAAGCTCCCACATATTCTCTGTGTTAATTGTGACTGGCAGCTCTCTGGCCCAGTGCAGAGAGATATAGCTCAGGAGAAGAGTGAGAACAGATCATGTCAATGGCTTCCCCCTGGAGGGTGAGGTGTGATTCCCTCCAGTGGATTGAAAGCTCTAAATGGAAGGCTTAGGCCAACAGATCCTGAAGTGAGCCCAAGAGCTGAAGGTGCCAAGTAAATAGGATGTCCCCGGAAGTGCTCCCTGTCACTCACAGTCTTCCTCCCTCAGGACTGGCTGTTTCTGGAGATGTGCAAACACGGGTTCCTGATATAATCTGGTGCATAGCTTTGGTCTTAGCTGACAGGAGCTGGATAGGTGACCCATGCTTACTTATTTCAGTCTAGATGTTACTCTGTAACTCTTAAGCTACAGTAGTGTAATAATAGCATGCTATATGCATGTCACCAAGCCAAGGACTAACCTAAATAAAGTGGGGATCCACTGTGACACAGTGCTGCCTGGTGGGATTGTTTCAATCCAGGCATATTCACTCACAGCCCACAGGCCACATGCTATGGAGGATCATTGTGATCACAGTACAACACAAAGTCATAAAAACATATCCAAAACATATGAGATTCTTTTATGATTTTTATTTTCAGTTTATAGCATGGCTCTCCAGGCAAACTTTGTAGATGACAATGTTGTATGTTGTCTTAGTTAGGGTTTCTATTAGGGTTTCTATTACTTTGAAGAGACACCCTGACCACAGCAACTCTTATAAAGGACAACATTTAACCGGGGCTGCCTTATAGGTTCAGAGGTTCAGTCTATTATCATCATGGTAGGAAACAGGATGGCATACAAGTAGACAGGGTGTAGGAGAGGTAGCTAAGAGTTCTACACCTGGATCAGTAGACCTCAGGAAGGAACAGTGAGCTACTAGGCCTGGCTTCTGCTTCTGAGACCTCAAAGCCCACCCCCAGTGACACACTTCCTCTGACAAGGTCACACCTCCTAATATTCCCTGGTGACCAAGAATTCAAATGCATGAGTGTACAAGGGTCATTCCTATTTATTTAAGCCACCACATGTGTCAATGTCATAGCAGAATACACCTGGAGGGGGCCTTTAAACTCAGCCTTGTCAGCCAGGCAGTGGTGGCACACACCTTTAATCCCAGCACTTGGGAGGCAGAGACAGGTGGATTTCTGAGTTCGAGGCCAGCCTGGTCTACAGAGTGAGTTCCAGGACATCCAGGGCTATACAGAGAAACCCTGTCTCAAAAAAACGAAAAAAAAAAAAACCAAACAAACAAAAACTCCTCAGCCTTGTCAGCCATGACTACCATTAAAATGTTGGCAACTGACCTAAGAATGTTAAAAGCTTAATGAGAAAAACAACACAAGTCTGATGACCAACGTGTCCCTCAAGGCCCCACCCTGCACCTCCTAACATCTTACTGATGTTGACACTGGGCAAACTGGACATCAGCATTCCCTTCTCCATAAGATGAAAACATAGGTCAAATGGGCAGTGACTTGCCAAAGCCTCATGGCTAACAGCCAAACCAGGTTCAGACTACAGAGGGCTGTTTTTGCTTAAGGTCCATAGTTTGCTCTCACTAACCTTCGGCTTGTTGTATTGAAAGGGATAAGAAGCTCCCCTCCTCCCCACCATCCCACATTGTTCCTTCACTAAGCCAGGCATCTGCCATCTTCAACACAAGCTTCTGGAAGTCTCCAGCCAGCAGAGGAAGCAGAGTGATTAGGATGACTTGTGAAGACCTTCTTAAGGAGATGTCGTATTTTCTAATATTACCCTTGTAGGGGATAGAAGTAGACCTTCTTTTGTGGCGAGCCATCAAAATTTCAAAATATGATAAAGGCTAAAACTGCAAGAAGATAGATTGACAAATCTAGCTGATACAATACCAACCCAGAACTCAAAGTTCATTCCTGGGACAGTCCTATGCACACAGTAAACAAGCAGAAATGGTTTGTTTAGGGGCAAGAGGCTCCAACTTCACTTCAGCTGGCTGTGCCCTGGTTTGTGTTCGCTCTTAGGAGCTGTAGTGGAGCTCAAAGCACATACAAGGCAGATATGGGTTCAGTGCCTTGCTGAGTTGTGAGGAGCCCTGGGAAACGACACCACAGTCACCAGCAACTTAGCCACCAGCAGTAGAGTGGAGATTCCCCTTCACAGATTTGTCAAGGCACCAGTTATAGGAGATAGTCAACAGCCAGGGCCAAAGGCTAGAAGAATGTGAAGCCACCTTTACAGCTTGGGAAGCTCCAAAAGACCTGGCTTAGGAATGGGTCATTAGCATCATTTTAGAAGTACACACACACACACACACACACACACACACACACACACACACACGAACTTCCCACACAAATAGAGCTGTGATTGGGAACCTTTAATGGCTGCCCCAAGGGCAGGGCAGGGTTCTTAGTGATCAGAAGTACTTGGTCTTTTGGGACATACTGACCCAATGGCTCAAGTGTGGCTGGTAGCCTAATCAGCTTTAAGGTGTAGAAACTCCTCCCTCCTCTCCTTGGGAAAAAATAGGAAATTCTGTCCCTTTTCTAACCTAACAATGGTTTTCTCTTCAAAGTCCAGTTCACCTAACTGTCTACAAAGAGACTTTTCTTCCCCTACAAGAGATAAGAAGAACAAAGAACAGTCCAGCTTAAACTAGTTTAAAGTTCAACAGTCACAGGGCGAGGACTTTCAGAGTATGGTGGTTCTGACTGGAAAAAATGGCCAAAGTGTGGCCCTGAGGGGAAGTGTAGCCACCATTATATGTCCATAAAATTGGGTTAAATTGAATATCAAGGATATCTTTAAAATGGAAAATAAAATCTTTCCCAGCCTGAGCAGGAAATAGAGGAGGCTATGACCTTCACCCTTCAAAGGTCACAAGTGTGAAGAGGGTTTGTCTTCCTCAGACTGAGGACGTACACCCCAGTGCCACTGTCTTGTTTTCGGGTTTTTTGGGTTTTTTTGTTTGTTCGTTTTTATTTTTGTTTTGTTTCTGGTGGGGTGGGGTGGGGAGCTTTATAGGAATCACTCGTTTGGAAAAGTTAGAAGGTACGTACAATGGGGTCTCAAGGGACCAAGGGTCTAACATTTATAATACCCCTCTACTCCTGGGAGGAGACAGAAATAACATGCAGTGTGGCTACAGGGTATTAGGAGATTCACATGGCTCAGTCAGGGTCTTCAGGGACAGGGAGAACGTTGTTATACCCTGTCATTCTTGCTGTCTGCTAGGAAACCTGGGCTTTAGGGGAAATTGTGGCTGTGTCTTGTCTATACCCACCAGCACCCCCAGAGACTTACCTGTCAGTTTACTTTCCAAGCTAGGGCCTGTCACATCTAGGAGAGAAGATGGCCTGATCCTTTAGCCTATGAGCTCCAGGCTTAAAAGAGCAAGTCTGAAATCTAAGATGCCCCTGCTCGAAGCTGCCTCAGGCCACTCTCATTGTACGGACCTCCCTGGGGCTGCTGCAGCTTCTCACCTCAGCAGGCACAGCCAGTGGTGGTTACCCTGGAATGGCCTGCAGTGGATGGCTGGCCTGGCCTGGCCCTGAAATATCTAATTTGGAAGTCTGCTCACATGCTAACAAACCCACGTGTCCTGGTGATGCTGACCCTGAAGGTTCAGAGTCACTCAGGACCTACTGGAACCCTGAGCTTTGGGACCAGGTTGTATAGCATCATCAGGTTGTCTTGTGCACAGCAGGATGCTCAACAGCATCCCTGACCTCTATCATAGATGTCAGCAGTGCTCTGTCCTGTCACATCCCAAGCTCCCTGCACAGGTCACCAAATGCACACTTTCCCCACTTAGGAACCAGAGACCATCTTGGGGTTGCCAACACTGTCTGATGGTTCCTGTGTGAAGGCTGCCTTTCTCTCTCTCCACATTTACCTTGTTACAGTCCCTCTGATGGCTCCCATCCTTTCCTACCTTGGTTTACCCCATGTATGGAAACAGCACTCTCTAATTCTTATAAAGAATTCTTCTCCCAAACTTACCTGGGCACCAGGATCCACCGATGCTGATGCACACTATCTCCCCCAGGTCTATCCAAGAGGACTCGGTGGCTCCTGAAATATGAATAGTGCCAAAATGTCTCTAGAGGTAGCTCAGGGGTCAAAAGCACTTGATGTCCCTGCAGGACAGGGTCCCATTCCCAGCACCCACATCAGGTGGCTCACAACCACTAGTATCTTCCAGCTCCAAGGGATTTTAGACCTCTTCCTGCCTCCCTGGGTACCTTCACACATGTGTGCACACATAAGTAAAAATAAAATTAGAAAAAGAAAGCGTCCCTAGCAATGTTCATGCCTTAGAAAGTCCTCCTTGCATCATTCTGCTCAGATGCTGACAGGAGGCAACTCTCTATGGACCCTGCTAAAAGCCCAACTTGGGTTTGGCATGGAGGCTGGGAGCAGAGATGGCTTCTAAGAAGCTCAGGGGAGTATCAACTTGCTACAGGCAAGTGGTCAGACCCTAAAGCCAGCCAGCTCCTATCATACATGTCAGGCCTCCAGCAAATGACAAGGCAGGTAGGAACAAGCACAACGGATGCTGCTGGCTTCTGGGAATTCATCGACTCTTCTTGACCTCAGGAAACCTCTTTGTCACCACATCTATTCTAAGTCTGACGTCACCATGATTTCATCTTTACCCTTTCACCTCCTCCTGCCATTCATGAACCTGCTCTGCCTGCAACAGTTCATCCCCCTGTTTCATCACACCACTTGCCCTTCCCCCACTACTCTAAGGGCTGTCCTTAGGAATCAGAACTAGCTTAAGTGGGAGTCAAATTTATCCATGGAGAGGCCCCATGGTAGCATTTACTGAAAGAGGAGCCAAACCTTTCCCATGAGGAGTCCTTTGTCCTCTAAAAAAGGGCTTCTGGAGGTGTGATCAGTACGTGTGAGCAAAGTCAGATCACAGCCTGACTGGATCACAGACTCTGGGGTAGGGTTGGGGAGCCCAGTGTCTGCTGCAACTCTCCACCTGGTCATCGGGGGACATGTACAGAGAAGCAGTGTGTTGGTAGATGTGTCCAGCTCCTTGACAATGGAACACAAGGCTCTCATCTACAAAGTTCACACATCTACAACCACGCAACTGAGCTATCAAAAATATTGGGCTGGGAAATGGTTTATTTGGCAAAGTGCTTGCCATACAGGTATGCAGACTGGAGTTCAGATTCCCAGAACCCTGGGAAAAGGCTGAGAGAAGAAGCCTGTATTAGTGATCCTAATGGGAGAGACAGAGACAAGCATAGCCCTAGAACTCACAGGCTGGCCAGTCTAGCTGAATCACTGAACTCTCAGATCAGTGAGAGATCCTGGAGATCCTGTCCCACACAAAATTATGCGAAGAGCAATTGAAAATGACACCAGACATTGACCTCTAGCTTCCACAGGAAAGCACACATATGTGCATGCACAGGGACACATATGTATAACATGCATGCAAGCACACATACACACACCTCACAATGTTTTAAATAAATTTACAATGTTATGTTGTATCACATTCATAGCTAGTCCCAATAGCATGTTGCCATGTGTAGCCTGGAAGTCATGGGTTGGGCGTGCCAGTGAGTATGGTCAGCATTTAAATTCGATTTCCTCCCCTTTCTGCACAGTAAACAGCATATCTTCTTAAAGCCGGTCAGTGAAGGCGACGCTTCTCATTGCTGATGCCTCCTAACAGCTAGAGAGATTCAAATAATTTGAATAGTGCTGCAAGTCCCGGACTTCCGCAGGAAACATAATATAAATTTCCAAACACTTGCAAATTCAGAAGCACACATTGTCCTTTTGATTTACACCCATAATGACACTCGTGCCTAAATTATTTATGTAATATGATAATGTTCCATCCAATGTAGACTCTCTGAGGTGAGCCAACAGATAACCACTTCCCTACCTGATAACAAAATATGTCGGGCTAGAATAATGCGGTATTTTTGTAAGACTGAAAGGAAGGGGTGATTTGCAAATGTCGTGACTTCAGGGCATGAGTAAAATTCCCATTATTCATAACCTGGGATCCAAGAGGCTGTTGTAAAGGCAAACGAGGTGAAACGTTACAGCCAAACATGCCAAGCACATCAGCCTTGTCCGATGCTCTCTGGGTATGATTGCTCACACACACTGATTGTTTGAGGTTTGACATTAACGACCTCATGAAATTACCTCTTCGCCTCAGCTGCAGAAACCTGTCAGAGATCGCTTCTGAATCAGCTGTGCTCCAAACAAGCACAGCACACACAAGAACAAAGGGAAACAGGATGAATCTGTCACCCGGAGACCTAGGAAGCATCTAACAAGATGTAAGCCCACAAATGCTCACTTTTCTGAGTTGGTGTTGCCTAGGATTGCCATGCAGCAAGGGTACCAGACTGATGTCTCCCCGAGGCTGGGTTGGCATGAACGATGGGTGTTTGTCTGAAGTACACAGTCTTTGTGACCACTCTCTGTGATGGATAGCCCTTTCCTGTGCCTTAAAGGATGGCTTCTGAATACAGAGCACTGGTAGGTTATTTTCCAGGCCTCTCATATGTCCTCCAGTTCTTTGCTTTCAACCTCATGAAATTAAGCCAATTCCACACAATCAAAGAAGAGAGAAAATGTTTGGTATAGGGAAGGGATGCCCCTGAAGTCAGAGGGGTTACCTGACCTTGAGCTGTCAAAACCATCCAAGAAAGGACAACAGTACTAGCCGTTCAGTCTTACCGAAGCATAAGTCCTGTGGTGGTCTCTCATGAGAAGGCTGGATACTAGAACGAAGGGTGGAATGACATCTGTGTGGTAAGAAGGTGTTCTCCTTTCTCATGGTCATATGCTGACGCCTAACCACCAATGTGATGGCATTACTAAGAGGGGGCTGTTCAGCATGATTAAGTCCTGGGAATTTTGGCTTCATGAAAGAATTAGTGCAGTGGTTCTCAACCTTCCTAATGCTGCAAACATTTAATACAGTTAGTCATGTTGTGGTGACCCCCAACCATAAAATGACTTCATTGTCACTTCATAACTGTAATTTTGTTACTATTATAAATTGTAATGTAACTATCTGATATGCAAGATATCTGATATGTAGGTTGAGAACCATTGGATTCATGCCTACAAAAGGGTTACTGGGAATGGCTACATGTCCTTTCTACAAGGTCAAAACAAGAAATTCATCACCACATACCAAAATACAGGCTCCTTGACCATAGTAGAGTCCAGTCTTCAGCATTGGGGGAAATAAAATTCTGTTCACAGTAAGTAAGTTACCCAGTCTAAAGTATTTTATTATATAGTAGTATAAATAAACAGATACAATGTCTTTCCAAGAACTGAGAACGAATTACACACTGAAGCCATAGGAGGCATAATTCAAGATAGTGTCTAAGACTTCTAAGCATTAAGACACCTGTGAGTAGGTTAGTAGCGCATCATCATAGGTAATTAAAAGGCCTGGCTGAATCCAAGAAGTCCTTGAAGAAGGTGAATGTCCATGATGATCATCAAGGGCTACCTGCATGTGGCTTTAGGAGTCAAGGCAGCACCAGCCAACAGCCACAAGCAAATAGATTCAACCAACCCAAAGCAAACCTAGAGGCTCTAGAACCCTGAACCTCACATAAGACTCTAATCCCAGAGACACCTATATTTTAGCATGCCAGGACTCTGAGCAGTAGACCAGGCAGTCCTGGTCCCCTATGGACTCTCAGAAAATGTCACATGATCATCACATGCCAGGCTAAGCTTCTAAGTTTGTAGTCTTCGTTGTATAAGATAGAAAGCTGACACAGACACCTGATGTTCTTGAAAGGAATATTATTAACTCAGGGTTATTTACTGAATGGGTACATGTGTTCTTAAAAAGGAAAGGCTAACTTGGATGGACGCTGATGAACTGAATCAGTTGGGAAAACTATTATAAATTTTAGAATTGATGGACTAACATTACTGGCCCGTTACTTTTCACTCAGCCGAGTGACACATGTTCAATGACTTCCGGTTTCTGGCTTTCTCCGAATGCCTCTGTCTCCTATGTTCCTTATCAACACCATGTTTAGAATCAAGGTCATATTAGCGGGACTGTCTTTTCATATCATCTTCTGATAATGGTTCTCAGCCTCCCATATGATCCCCACTTACAAGCAGCTGTGTTGACTTCTAGAGGTATCACATAAGTGCTGACAATTAAGTACCATGGCCTGGGGGTCTGACCACCTGCTAACAAGGTCTCTGGTGCCCTCTTGGCTTTGAGTGCCAGGAAAATGAACTGTCTCTTCAATGACACCACCAACTCAATAAAATACCAGACACTTTGCATCCTCAACACATCAAAAATATCTTCCCCAGTTACCCCTTGTTATGGTTTGAATATGCGTGGCCCAGAGAGTGGCACTATTAGAAAGTGTGGCCCTGTTAAAGTAGGTGTGTCACTGTAGATGTGGGCTTTAACACCCTAGTCCTAGATGCCTAGAAGTGAGTATTCTGCTAGAAGCCTTCAGATGAAGATGTAGAACTCTCAGCTCCTCCTGCACCATGCCTGCCTGGATGCTGCCATGTCCCCGCCTTGATGATAATGGACTGAACCTCTGAACCTGTAAGCCAGACACAACGACATGTTGTGCTAATGGGCTGGAGAGATGACTCAGCAGTTAAGAGCACTAACTGCTCTTCCAGAGGTCCTGAGTTCAATTCCCAGCAATCACATGGTGGCTCACAACCATCTGTAATTGGGATCTGATGCCCTCTTCAGGTGTGTCTGAAGAAGACAGCTACAGTGTACTCACATACATAAAACAAATAAATATTTTTTTAAAATGTTATCCTTATAAGAGTTGCCTTGGTCATGGTGTCTGTTCACAGCAGTAAAACCTTAAGACAGCCCTTAGGTGCTCAAGTATAACTGGGGCATTGACATGACATCAATCAACTCATCACAAGTCAGCACCCCAAACCCCTGCAAGGGTGTTGTGTTCTGGCCCTTCCCCCCAAGACCCTGTGGATTTTTCATGGATAGAACATTGGTTACCTTGTGGTACTTCAGTCTTTTTGCCACAACACAATTCTTAAAACATCATGAAGTCCATCCCAAAAGAGTAGCCATAAAACAAAACAAAACAAAACAAAAAACAAAAACAAAAACAAAAACAAAAAAAACTTTTAAAGCTGGGCAGTGGTGGCACACACCTTTAATCCTAGCACTTGAGAGGCAGAGGCAGGCGGATTTCTGAGTTCGAGGCCAGCCTGGTCTACAGAGTGAGTTCCAGGACAGCCAGGGCTACACAGAGAAACCCTGTCTGGGGGGGGGGGGGGGAAGAGTAGCCATTATAATGTTGTCTCCTTAAGAGGGGTTCTCTTGCTGAGTGGCTAGGACATCCCCAGAACATGTTGCATATGTACTGTGTTCCATTGTATTGTAAATGATAAATCTCCAAATATAGCAAATTTAGTAGAGCAATTTTGATACAGCTAGTGTTTGATGCATAACAAACAGCCCCATAACTCAGTAACTAAGCAGCAGAGGTGGGCTATGTTTTGACCTTCTGTGGGTAGACTGGTGGTTTCTCTGATGGCTTTTGCTAGGCTTTTTCCAAAACTGCAGAGTTGGATTGTGGGCCTGGAGGCTTACCAGCATGGCTCATGCTGGATACCACTGGGCACATCAGTCGTCTTGTGCAGAGCCCCTTACTCTCTCCCAGGTTAGCCTGGGTCTTACACAGTCTTCTCTGGTCAGCACTCCAAGGAACAGGAACAGAAGCCACACACCATTAAAGGCCTACTTCAGACGTCATGAGATGATGCTTCCCCCACATTCTGTTGCTCAAAGCATATCACCATGTGACCAGCCCAGATTACAGAGGCTGAGAGGGTAAGCTGAGAACAATGATCCCACAGCAAAAATGGCCACACCCAGTTGGGGACAACCTGAGAACATGTTTTGCAATCTACTGAGTGTCTTTGTTTAGTTTTCTTCTCTCACTAAAGTTCATATGAACATGGTCTCTGTCCCTTCTCTTCTTTTCCTCCTTGCCCCTCCCTCTTTCTCTCTCTTCCTCTGTTCTTTATTCTCTTACACACACACACACACACACACACACACACACACACACACACACAGAGTCAGAATCCTAGGCAGGAAAACAAACTTAAAAATGAGTTCTTCTCAACAGAACGCCCAATCCCTTAAACATACCAAATTGGCCAGTGTGACCAGACATGTCTGAATCCAAGGAGGAGGCCTTTCTCAAACCTGCAGTACCTTTCCACCCTAACCCTGAGCTGCTTCTCCAAACCAGAAACACCAATGCAACCAAAGTTTCATGTCCTGGGGGGTTCTTTTTCTAACTATGTATATTCATGTCTGTGTGTGGGTCTGGGCATGTGAGTGGAGTTGCCCACATTGGCCAGAAAAAGGAATTGGAACCTGGAGCTAGACTTACAGGTGATTATAAGTCACATGACCTGGGTGCTGGAAACAAAACTTGGGTCTTCTACAAAAGCATTATAGCTCTTAACCACTGAGCTATCTCTCCAGGCCCACCCAGGGATTCTGTGTACCTGTAACCCTTTACTACAAACAGAAGTTAGAGATCACCAGAAGTGAGAGAGAGTAAAGACTGGTCTGGCTTCAGAAATCAGGGACCTCATGACAAGGGATAGACACGTAGACAACATGGACAAGGGATCAGTTTCGAGGAGACAACAAAAACAACTGATTACACAAGAGCCAAGAAACAACCAGAACAGCTGGCCAATCAGAGCCCCAAATCTCAAAGTAGGTGTTCCTGGAGAACCTTGGAAGTGATTCTAGAAGAAACATAGATCACTGGATTGCAGATGTGTTTTACTGCTGTGAGATACATCCCATGAGGAGGGGAAAAGGGCTAAAAGCAGACCCCAGCCTGAGCAGCTCTGGCTATGTACCCTTCACACTGACTCTTTGAGAGGACATGAGCCCTCATAAAGGGCACGACAGAATCTGATTACTCGGTAGAAATGGTCAAGTTAATTAACTTGATAAATTTCAGCTTTCCTGTGTGCAGTATAGACACGGGCATATTCTGAGAAAATATAGGTTTACTTCTCCCTAGAGAAAAGTCCACTAATAAAAAGCCATTAACCTATGTTCTTTCAAAGTCTAAAATCACCGAGGAAGCAAGCTGTTTCCTCCTCTTGTGGAAGCATTCTGGGAATCCTCTTGAACCCATGTGGCCACTCAAATCGCCACAGTCTAACAGAAAACAAGCAAATAAACTCAGAGGCTTGTCTGCCACATTAAGAGTTAGGGGTGGTGAGACGCATGGTATGAGGCGAGGGAAAAGAAATGGTTTTTCAAAGGCACAACTTAAAAATTATGTTTTTTAAGGATTCAGTTTTTTTTTTTAAGCAGCTTGGTACATTTCTATTTTAAAATTAATTGCATATACTTCATCAAATATGCTATTTCCAGCAAACTGCACAGATAATTAAGTCTAATTTCAATGATGTTTGAAATAAGGGCAATAAATCTTTATGGGTCTTATACAAAATCTATACTGAAAGTTCATTTAAATCTCATCTTCATACAGAGTTTTCTCAACTTTGGAATGTCTTATGAGTTTGTTTAGCCCATGAAATGGCTGCAGGGCCAAATTTAGGGGGAGAGGAGAGGAGAAGGGTCCTAGAGTTGTCCTGTTTACACAGAAGGTAGCTTCAATCCCTCATTGCCTGTCCTTCCTGGCTTTTGTCCCCATGTTGTCAACAGGCATCCCCGGAGTTTAAGAATTAGAGAGTTCTCATTCTTACCTGACCTTGTGACATGGCAACCTGTCATGATTATGTTGTTTAAGCAAAGTACTCGAAAGTCTAAGCGAACTCAGCTCAGCAAGGTGAAGAGAGCACCTCTTGTTATGGCTCCCTGGACAAACTGCTGATAGACAATCCAGGGCTGAGCACAGCTCTGAACCCTCACCTCCCACAAAATGGTACTTTACCAAGAAATAACTTCTGTGACATTTGTTTTTAACCTTGCAAGCCAGGTCAGCAGGCAGGGTGAGCATTGAGGTGATACGAAATGAGATGAATTTTCCTATAGCTTTGGTATGGTAAAGGGCATGGCCCTTCTCTTGTGGACCTGTTCCCACCACCCATTGTGGAGAATGAGAAGGCATCCTATACACCTGTGCACCAGCCCCTGGTGTCTCTGCCTTGTTGCCCATGTGTCTCTATTATCTGGCCAGCTCTACTGGGTTATCTCTAGACACACATTTCTAGAACATTGACAAGTTTTTATATTTTCCATTAGGGATCAGCAAGTATTTTCTATAAAGGGTGACTCGATTGCTTTATGTGGTACCTGTAGACAAGAATTGCTGTTGTGGATTGGCCCTTGTGACAAAATTTTATATGGGGGGAGGCTGTGCAGTGAGAGTACTCAGGTTTCTGTTCCAATACCCTCATCTGCATATTTCCAAGAAAACACTCCTAAAGGCTTACACTAAATCTCCATTTTCAAATGCATAAAACACATTTGAAGTGATCTTAAATTATCCAGGTATGGTCTGTGACCAACTGAGAATCTTCCCCACCCAAAGAAAACAGAGAGTCAGACTAAGGATGAATCAAGCACAAGGTTTAGCCCTGAGTCGCTCAGCCTTCTGGCTAAGCAGAAAAGTTATATAACCATTCTTTCTTCCATCTACTTCTTTTTTTAATTGTAGCCCAGGCTGGCCCTGACCTCACTGTGTAGTCCAGGCTAAACTTGGCAACCCTCTTACTGTCCCCGGCAGAATGGCTGAGGTTGTTCTGAAGGGTCACTGGAGAGCTGCACACTGAGCTGGGATGTGTTTATTCATCTCCTCTGGCTTGTACCAGCAAAGACCATACAAAAATGGTTAAATATCATACTTGACATTTTAAAAAGATGCAATCAGATCTGAATTGTTTTCCATGTTGAAGGAGAAATTAAATAATTCATAACACTGAACCACAGTTGTTTGAACAAACACTCTTTATCAGAAGTCCATTGTTGTCTTCAGTGGGTCATGAATTTGTATTCCTAGCAAGTAGACCATCTATTACTTCCTTCCAACATCAGGGTTTAACTGAACATCAAAGCTAAAATCAGACTCCCAGTCACAACACAAAACCACTTCTTTTTCAGATTCAGACACTATATCATCTGATTCAATCCTAATTATGTATTCAACCCAAACATTGTTGATTGACTACCATGTTCACGGTCCTATCTACCATGTGAGGAATGTGTACATGGTCATCCTGGTGGAGGTTTGTGAAACACAAATGATAAGGATACCAACTCTCCCACCCTCCTCATGAGGGGATGTGGTCTTGAGAAGCCTCCTGTGATGGTTTTTATATGCTTGGCCCAGGGAGTAGCACTATTAGAAGGTGTAGCCCTGTTGAAGTAGGTGCATCACTGTGGGCGTGGGCTTAAGACCCTCATCCTAGCTGCCTGGAAGCCAGTAGTCTCCTCATAGCAGCCTTCAGATGAAGATGTAGGACTCTCAGCTCAGCCTACACCATGCTTGCCTGGATGCTGCCATGCTCCCACCTTGATGATAATCGACAGAACCTCTGAACCTATAAGCCAGCTCCAATGAAATGTTGTCCTTATAAGAGTTACCTTGGTCATGGTGTCTGTTCATAGCAGTGAAACCCTAAGTAAGACACCTCCCTAAGCTTGACAGTCCTCACATGGAAAGTCAAATACAGTGTAGCCACATGGACTTGGAGGTAAGAGAGATCACATTCAGCCATACACTCGATGGTCTTGGTTAATGAACGTTAATGGAAGGACCTTAAAGAAAGATGTAAAGTAGGAAGCAAAGCTCATAATTTACACACAGTCCAAGAGGGTCTTCTACGAGACTCATAAGCATTAACCCTCCTATCCAAATCCAAGTATGAATTCTGGTTTTAAGTAGAGCTTCAGTTATGTAAAGGAGTATAATGTAGCTCAGCAGTAGAACACTTGTGGTACTTCGGGGTTCCATCCCTAGTCCTGAAAACAGACATACAGACAGATAGACAGACAGTGAAAGACAGAGATTTGATTGCAGCATTTTATTTATAGATCTTCAATAGCCATTCCTCTTTATGTGCAGCTGTGAAGGGGGTGATAACCTCAGCCCCGGGCTTTCAGAATAGTAAGTAGTCCACAACCATATAAGAGTTCAGTGCAACAACCTCACAAACTTCCAACACTACCATTCAAACAAGAGAAAGGCAGTAAGAGGAACACAGGACAGCTGTCAGGGTATCATTCTGCACAGATGCACAGATGCCTGGGGACAGTAGGAACCTACACACTCCTAGCCCTTCTAGACTTTTCTCGTTAGACGGCCATCTTCCTCCTGATGGGCCACTGCCGGATGGCCACACACAGTTGTGGGCACCAAGTATGGCCGTCTACTCTTGTTTCTCTCTATTCTGTGAGAACTGCTCCTGTTAACCATCCTTCAGCCCTACTTTTAGCCTCTGGGACTGTGAAAACACATATCTTACCTCAGGGATTTCTATCCAACCCCTGCTGAAATCTGAAGAACCATGAAGTCTTTATGTAGCAAAAAATGTCCATCAGATGCTCTCAAGAACACTGTCTTATGTGCAAGTCAATTTCCCTGTCACATAGTCCTTGCTCAATACTCCTGCACTACATATTCATACATATCCAAGGACCCATAATCACACAGTCATTCTCTCTCTCTCTCTCTCTCTCAATCTCTTTCTCTCTCTCTCTCTCTTTCAATCTCTCTCTCTCTCTCTCTCTCTCTCTCTCTCTCTCACACACACACACACACACACACACACACACACACATACACACATTCTCATGGCCACTTATATGCTGTACCATAAGGCCATCGCAATTCCAACTTCCAGAGAGGCCTCCCACCTGAGAAGGCAGAGAACCAGAGGTTCCTTTACCTGTTGGCTTCCCAGAGATGGTCTAAGGGACACAGAAAATACTTAAGCCAGACACAGAAGCTGGGGGATATCTGTGAGGTCTCACAGCAATGCTTTCCATACCATCTAGAAAATAACTCTCATAAAAGGAAACCTGAAATAAGGAAGAGATATAACACAGGGCAGGGTGAGAGAAAGAGACAGAGACTCAAAGTTAATATCCAGAGAGGCCAGGTTGGCTCCGCCATCCCCAGGTGGGAAGACCTGTGTGCTCTGCCATAGGGTCCCCGAGAGGGTGGTGTCTATAGAGAACAGACAGACAGCCACACAAGACGGACTTCAGAATGAGTATCCCTGGGCAGCCTCATGCTTCAGAAAATCTTTGCAAACTGCAGGGCAAGCAGGATCCATCACACATGGCCTCTAATCTCAGGAAGAGGCCTCTAATGAGGGCTAAGCCCCTACAGCAAGAACGAGAGACTATCCTTAGACTCCAAGACCCCATCCACCCTCTGACCCTTTGTCACTGGGAGAACCCACAGGCACCTCCCTGAAATTCAGCTGCAGTCTAACAAGCCATGGGTACAACTAACTGAGATTTAGAAAACTATAAAGCAGTAGTTCTCAACCTTCCTAATGCTGAGACCCTTTATATAGGTCCTCATGGGAGCTGCTGGCGCCCAACTACAAAATCTTATTTGTTGCTACTTCATAACTGTAATTTTGCTACTGTTATGAATTGTAATGTAGTCTGTTTTCCAATGGTCTTAGGTGACCCCTGTGAAAGTCATCTGACCTCCAAAGGGATCTCAACTCAGAGCCTCTACTTTAGAGATTAACTGTCTTCAGAAAAATATAGACCCTTACCCCTCTTGTCACTCCAATGGGTACCTGAGATTCTGAGGCAATACTCTATACCTACCCCTTGGTTACTCCTGTCTCTGAAAGCAGCAAGGTGGGCTGAGTGTACAGAGCAGGTGCCTCTCAGGGAAGCAGGAAACATCAACATTTCCTACAGACCCTGGACTAAAGGAAGACACAGTGCCCTGGACCAAAGCCAGCCGGGGACAGAGTGCCCTGTTCCAGGTGACTGTCGTTGGGAATTCATCCAGCGTATTATTGGATCAAACAATCTCACCCTTCCTTTCTTTCTTCTCTCACATCAAAGACATGTTTTTACTCAAAATATCATTTTGGCCACTCTCTAAAATGATATAGCATCAGTTCAAATTTATTTTCTCAGGCAGCACATCTAGACATAATAGTTGCTTCCAGTCCCAAAGACAGATATAGGTACTAGATAGACACTGCCTATGGTTTGGTAGCCTATAAGATTCTTGATGATCTCTCCCTCTTCCCTTACATATGGCCTTGATCCTAGTGACTAGCATCTAATGATTGAAATACATAAAAAACTGGGAATATCGGTTCTGAGGCTAATTTCCAGAATGATCATGGCTGCCCTTCTCTGTGTTCTTCTCAGTCAGGCTGCAAATGCCAGGTACCCTGTTCTCTGGTGCTGTACAAGAGGTCCACAGGACTAAGAACTGGCCAGCAGCCATTGGCCGACAGCCATCAGAATCAAGCCCCATCGGTCTTACACATCAGTGACTTGGAGACGATGCTCCACCCAGCCAGCCTTCAGATGAATCCACAGCCTAGGTCTTATTTCACTAACATGTGTTTGAGAGACTCAAAGTCAGGGGCCAGCCAAGCCACAACACACAGATCCACACACAGAGAACTGCTAAGGTTGGCTGGGAGTATAGCTAGGTAGCAAACTGGCTTTTTAGGTATATGTGACACTCTGGATACTGACATGGAAGGAAAAGAAAAAGCAACAAACAACATAAAATGAATTGCATGGCTTTGTTTGTTTGTTTGTTTTGATTGTTTTCATTGTCGTTAATTTAATATGTGTGCCTTTGGCTTCATTTTCCAATATTTTGTCTCGTTGAGTTTTTTGTTAGTCTTGAAAGAAAGAAAGAACATGGATGGGTAAGGAGTCAGTAAAAATCTAGGAAGAGTTGGGGAGGGAAAACCATGGCCAAAATACAAGTATGAAGAAATATTTGAGTGAGAAAACCACAGAAGGCATAAAACTCTGAGGTCCCAAATTAAATCGTTATTCAAATATTTTTGGTGGAGTCACTGGCCATATGATAGATAACTAACACACACCACCTACAAGTTGCTTTCTTTCCAAATAGAAATTTGAATTCCCCTGCATTGGGGGATTAATTGCCTTTTCTTGACTCATTTCATTTTTACCCAAGAGCACATTTTATGAACTGCTCAATTTTAGTTCAAAGAAGAGAAAGAGCCCATACGGTTTAAACCCTTCCTCCCCTTTCCTGCCCTGTCTAGATCCCTTGCATTCTAACTTCTTACAATGTTTTTTAATTGTTGAAATAGAAGGGCAGAGAAGAGGAGCCAGAGATGCGTTCTCTGCACGCACTGCTCGTCTCTCAGCAGAGAGCAACGGTCTCCCTCAGTCTCAGTGTCTGGCCTCCTGCTCTATCACGGGTTCCGAGATTACATTCTTCCCCACATTACCCGGAAAGACTGTTCCTTTTCACATCTTATGCACTAGCTGTTCTGACAGAAAAATCTTTGTGCAAAATAGAAAGAACTCATTATCCGGCCAATGAATGCTTCAGTTGCCAGGCTGTATTATGGGATTGTGACATTTCTCTCATTTCCCGCCCTACTGTGGAGGCTACATTGCTCATTACCAAACATCTCAACTGGTTTTGATCAAGTCAAAATGCTGCTATAATCATCTTGAATGGTGGCTGCCTACTATGGCTGCCTTCTGTGAGGCAAATTGTAAGCCATATTCCTGTAAGAACATTCTGAATCACACTTTGTCCTCATGTGCAATGCAAAATAGCACAGAAGACAGAAGCCACCATACGATTGTCTTAAGCACCCCTAAATCTGTTCTTGCTGGAAATCCCTTGATTATACAAAACTATAACAGAGGGAATCCTGGGTGTGAAGCATTCTGTGGTCCTAAGCCTTCTTCAGACTGGATGAGAGACCCTTCCCTGTAGAAGGGGATCATCTGGGCTTCAGAACTTTAAGAGCTCTGAGAAGGAACTCCCCCCCCCCCAACCTTGTGTCCAGCAGGGATTTGGACACCTAGCTCCCCTCTCCTCCCCTCCCCTCACTCCAGCATGCAGAGGCACTGCAGACCCCTTGACATGACCGGATCATGTCTCTGCTGCCTACCTTTCCCTTGGAGTACCCTGGCGCCCTGAAATCATACATGTGCTTGCTCACAAGTTTGATAGTAAATCTTAATGGTCAACTTGATTGGATCTGGAGTCAACTTCAACACACACCTATTGGTGAGTCTATGAGGCATTTCCAGGAAGGAGTACCTGAGGGGAAGACCGATCCCTGCAGAGTGGCTCGTACCTTCTAGCTGAGGTCCAGATATATGGATGTGTAAGGAAAGGCAGTGCTGCTGCCATCTGTCTCTGATTCTGGCTGGTGAGAGCGAGTAATGTCTTATTGTTGGTGAGGCTGTCCTCCTTCTGATGAGATAACCTGACTTCTTTGCCCTTCCAGTATGAACTGATGATTAGTGACTCCCCAGGAATCCTCAAGCCTTTGGAATCTGATTAAGATCTCAGAAGCAGTCTTGCTAGCTAAGTAGCTACCTCTGCAGCATGCAGACAGCCACCATTGAACTACCCAGCCCCTGTTATAGAAGCTGTCCTAATAAATACCCTTTGTAATATAGAGTCATATAAGTACTGGTTATATATAATCATATAACTGATTATACCACTAGACTCCTGTAATACATATTCATTCTATCCGTTCCATCTAGAGAACATTGGCTGAAAAAGGCTATCTCCCTCTCATGGAAACACCAAGGAGAAACCTGTCAGTAATCAGTAATGAATGAATGAATGAATGAATTTCATCACATCACTGGGCAAGTTCTAAAAATGAGAATATCTCTCTCTCTCTCTCTCTCTCTCTCTCTCTCTCTCTCTCTCTCTCTCCAGGCACCAATTGCCCAAGTGACTTCAATATGAGAGGGTAAGACATGCTCTTCAGGAGTTAGGACAGGTTGGAACAGTGGTCCTCAACCTTCTAACACTGCGGCCCTTGAATACAGTTCCTCATGGTGTGCTGACCCCCAACCATATGATTCTTTTCATTGCTACTTCATAACTGTAATGTTATGTACTGTTAAGAATCATAACATAAATAGTTTGGAGATACAGATTTGCCAAAGGGGTCTTGACCCACAGACTGAGATCAGCTGCTGTAGAGCAAGGGCCTAGGTGGGGGTAGCTACTGGACTCGGTGTCTTGTAGCTTCTTCACACACCTGAGTATGATGAACGAAGGGAGTCCTCAGTTCCTGGTGTTTCCTTTACCTCTGCTCAGCTAAACATTTGCAGGCCTGTGGCCTACTAACATGTGTGTGATGGACTCATGGTACAATGTGGCCCTGTAGCCACCTGACTTGAGGAGATGGGGACAGATGGATGGATTGACCTTGAGATCAGCCTGCAGAGTGGTTGCAGTCTAATCAAGTAAAAAGCCACCCTTTCCTGTTTGCTCTGGCTCACACCTGCTTGCAAGGTAGAGGAGGCACTGTGGCCCTCCCTGTCCACACCTCTGCCCTACATGGCCAACCAGTCATCTCTCGGGCTTTTATATGATGCAGGTCTTTGCTCTGACTCCCTGCCTGTCCACTTTCCCAAATGTCAGCATGCCCTCCTCCACCCTTGTCAAATCTGTAATTGCCTTTTTCTCCTGTTCCTTCCACAGATGTCATGAAGGGAGTGCCATTCGCCACTAAACCGAGGACACTCAGCACCCGTCTGGCCCAGAGCCCAGATGACCCAGCCTGGATAATGAAACCTTTTGGATGTTACCTAACCTCACAGCTGAGCATACTGACCCAAGAGCCAGTTGGTAGGGAAGGGGTTAAACTGTAGAAATACAGCATCTGACACAACCAACTGGCACACACATTTTTTGATACACGTGGGAGTGAGCACCTTGAGAGAGGAGCATCTCCCATGGCCTTCTCCTTACTGCATCTCCAGTCCTGCTTCCTCCCTTTGGGTGGCTTGACATACCTCCCAGCTCTGTGTATACGGCAACTGACATGAGAAGGTCTTAGGGGGTCTCGGGAGCACCCCAGGTACTTCACAGTCATCCTCACTTCCTCTCCTGGGAGAACACAAGTCTAACATGCAAGTACATCTCAGCCACACCTCTGTCCCTGGGTTTACCTCAGTACCTGGAAAGTAGAAGTCACTTTAGTTAGTTCCTGATGCGACTGTAACAATCACAATATCCAGGGTAGCTTTATGAAGCACAAGTTGAGGATCTAACAATCCTTGAGGTCAGGAGCCCATGCACACAGGGCTGAAGTCAAGGTTGCCAGGGCTGCCTCTATCAAGTGGAGCTATCGTCAGAGCCAAGGGATGCCAGTGAGGTCTTCACACCTCAAACCTCATATCTCACCTGTTTTCCTCTTCTACTCCTGGGGCCCTATGATCACATTGGGCCTACCCAGACACCCTAGGAGAATCTTATTTTCATCTCAACTGACTGCCAACCACACCTACATCTGAAACTTGAATTTCTCTTTACCATCTTTTTTTATGCCACTGTGTTCAGCTGGTGTTTCCTCGAGAGCTGATTTGCTGATTCTAGATTATAAGCTCCATCACAGCACATCAGGGTCTGTTGTCTGTTGCCATGGCAAAATACCTGAGGCAGGTGTGTTATAGATAAGTTTATTTAGCTTGGAGCTCAAGACTGTGTAGCCTCGCTTGCTCGACATTTGGAAAATGCCTCCTAGGGATGACATCACAAGATAGAAACCCAGAGCCAACTTTGCCGTTTTCAATAAAAGCTTGGTCTCCAGAGAACTCACTCCAAGGGTCCAGCATTAGTCCTTTCTGAGGGCAATGTCCCCTGGACCTTTCTACCTTGTTCTTATTCTTTATGAAGTCATGGCTTCACTACCTCAACAGCACTACATTGAGGACCAAGCTTCCAGCCCCTGACTTCTTGAGGGACACCCAGCAATGTCCCACTCTAGCATGGAACCTCCAAATTCCACTTTTGATCCTCAAAGTGTTCCAACTTCAAAAAAGAGAAAATCCGTCAGAATCCCATTCTTGATCAGCCCCCAAAACAACAACAGGCGGCACTGGACAGTGGTCAGGCGTGGTCAGTGGTTCGCTTTCCTGTTAGTGTTGTCTAAGTTGCTCACTGGACAGTGCTCAGAACATGGCATTTGCCCTGGCAGTGCCTTCTAAGTTTCAGAAAACATTGATTAGATATTTTTGCTTAACGGTAACTTAACAGAAGCCAAATTTTTTTATATGTATATGTTGGTTCCATTGGGTCTGCTCCATAAGTCTAGGGAATTGGATCCCACTCAATGACACAGTATGTGAGGGAGAAGGCTTAATGGGGGTCAGGCATTGTCCCTGTAGTGGAAAAGGCTGAACCCAATCAATTACCAAATGACCACATCCTCTTTCTCTTCCAATGTGGCTTTCTCTCCACCAGATGCCAGTCTGCCCTGATCCTAGGGAACCAATGGGGATGAGGGGGACTCCTCGATCCTCTCTAAAACAACTTCCCTGGGTACCAGAGGTACAGAGTGCTATCCATTTCGGGAATGAGTTCCTGGTGCTAATGGTTCTGGCCTGTCAGGGCACATTATCTCCTCAGCATCTAGAAGGCAAAGCATCACCACCAAGACATGAGGGTAGAAACGTAGATGCTTCCTCCTCCCTCTGACACTCCATGCCAGATTGGAGTCACACTCAGATAATGTTCCCACAGTGAGGATTTGGCCTCCCAACCTCTGCATGGAGTTTTGTGGGACATGTCATAGCCACTCATGGAGAGTTCCTGCACCCTCCCTGGAGTCCCAGGGGCATCAGGACCCTGATTTTTAACTTTTAGCACCCATTGGTCAAGTCCAACATGGTCACATCTAACATGTGTAAGTGCCTGGGTTCCCATTCCAAAACCCCATCCCCAAACATCCAGGATGATTTCATGTAAAAAGTCATTTTGTGTTGGTATCTGTTACTACTACAGATGAATGGTCGCTGAAGGGGACTCCTTACCATTTTTTCATAGAACTGGTTACTGTCCACCTGACCCCCAAAGAAGTTGCAAGTTTATGATGACTTACCACAAGATGTTGAACTAGAAACCGCTCATTTTCCTATGACTTTATAAAACAGAAATTATTGGTAAGCTGGGAAATAATCATTTTAAATGCTTTATAAAAATTTTTATATTATTTTAAAATTATAAATTTGAATTTCTAAAACTTGAAAATATATGTGGATTTACATCTTGGGACTATTTTTCAAGCTTCAGACTATCAAGCTGTAGCCCTCTCTGAATGTACAGAATTATTTTCTCTGGAGCGGACAAATTCCCACCTGTGCCTCTGAATACCTTCCCATATAATTGAAAAGATTCTTTCTGTAGCTGTGTTCATTCCTGTTTCTGAAGAGTGTTTGCAGAAGGGGTCCTCTCTCTCTGTGTTCCTTATCATCCATTTCTTACTTACATGATCTCCCAGTGAAGTCAGCATTTGGGACATTGATACAGCTTTGTTTCAAATATATATGCTGTGAATTTGGTTGCATTTATAGAATAGAATTTTTATTTTAGATATTTTGTTTCACAAAAACACATTTCAAATACAGTGAAAACAGCCAGGATGGCTGCTCCTGAGTCAGCAATCCCAGCCGTAACTGCACACATGAAGAATGTAAACTACCTTCTGTGCATTAACTCAGACACATAACTTTTCTATCTCTTATGTATTTCCTGTGTGCAGGGCCGGGCAGGAGCACACCCCATGCCGTGAAGACACCTGATCGCATCAGATCCTTATCCCACAGCCAAGTCCTGGAAGGCTGTGCACCCCCCAGGTGGGTGCGGTGCCTGTGCTCGGCATTCAGGTGTGCGGCGACGTTGTTAGGTACCACCATATAATTTTCCTGCTGTCTAACCCATTATTTGTAAAACACAGAGTGCAAATCATTTGCAAGTTGAGATGGTCCAGAATTACAAGCGCCAGGATCAAAGTGTCTTCCAGGACGCATTTGAGCCACCACCTCCTTGCTAGACCTGAGATGTCCTGACGACTGTCATTTCCAGCTTCCCATGGCAGAGAAGTCCAGCCTCTTCTCTGTGCCTTATTATCTACTTGTGTCTACTTTGCTCCCGAGAGACTTGCTTTATTTTTTACTTTTGACATTACTGGATACTATGCACTGGGGGTACACTGACTCTCACTAACCCCTCATTTCCCCTCCCCCTCCCACTGGTCCTCTCCTTCCTAACCACTCCCCTCCTATATTCATGATCCCCACTTCCTCCACCTTCTCTTCATTCTCCCCTTACAGTCATGTTCCTCCTCCCTCCTCCCCTTCTCCTCTTTCTCCACTCTCCCCCTCCTCTTCCTTCTTGATCCTTTGAGACAGGGTTTCTCTGTGTCGCTCTGGCTGTACTGGAACTCTCTGTAGACCAGGCTGGCCTGCCTGGAACTCAGAGATTTCCCACCCCTGCCTTCTGTATGCTGGGATTAAGGGGAAGGGCCACGACCTTGCCCACTCTTTTTTCTTCTTTATTACTGGATCTTAGTGGGTACACACCACATTTTCTTTATACATTCATCTGTCTATGGACATGTAGGCAGAGTCCATAACTTGGCTATCATGAATGATCTTACAGATTTTGTGAATATTGACTGTTCCCTCTCAGAGGGAACACTGAATGAGGCCCTTGTGATAAGATTCCAATAAACACAACGTGGGAAAGAGAAGAAGCTAAAATAACAAAGACAGCCATTTTCCCCAGCATTGCAACTGCCAGGCAGCACAAGTTGTCTCTTACCGTCTTGTGATGGGCTCTGAGTCCCAGATTCTGAGAGCAGAGCCACAGATGTCCAGGTGCTGGCCAAGCACAGACTGTGACCTTGCTGCTCCTGCAAGCTGGCCTGTAGGTTTGGTGTTCTCTTACTGAAAACTGTTCTGTTTATGAGGAAACCGTCCCATCAAAGAGCCGTTGTGACCTCACAGATCAAGATATGAACAAGGGAAACTGTATACATGTACAGACTATGGAGATTATCCAGACCACACAATGCCAGCCGACAGGAAAGTCTGCAGATTCTTCACCAGCTGAGGCTTTAGCCCTGGTCCTGGTCTGCAGGGAATGAGACTGATTACGGTGATTACTCACTGAATCAACTTCCCTTCTAGACAACATCCAGCCTGGAGTTAATCTCTGCTCTTCCAAACCGTCCCCTCACCCCAATCATTCAACCGAAGCCCACATTCTACAGGTCCTCCCTAAGACCATCTCCCTGTGATACCAAGGTTATGATCAGTGTGCTCCCTCAAGACAATGAGTAATAGGCCCCACTGTGTCTTCACAGCTCAGTCTTTGGCTGGGGGAGGGGGAGGTCTCAGATGCTAGAACTATATCAGTCATTCGATCTAACTGACAACTTGGAGATCAGAGCTTGGCAGAAATCCCTTCCATAAACTTGGTAGCTATGTAAATTAGTTATTCTGCTTTAATTGACTATGTTATTCTCTGGGGTGGTAGAAGGGGAAAATAAAATGAAGATGATTTTCATCTTTTTTAAAAAATAAATCACAGAATTGGGGTTTGGAATACAGCTCAGGGTGATTATCACACAACATGAGGACCTAGGTCCAAGTCCCCAGTACCCACATGAAGACAGTGGGGTTGGTCACAGATTCTGTGACCCAGCGCTGTGGTGGGGGCTGAGGGTGTAACCCTCAGCTCTGTGCAGCAGCAGAGAGGGGAAGTAATGGGGATTCATCGGTGGTCTGGCTAGAAAGAAGGGATGCATCCATCCTCTCTGCAGACCCTCAAGGCCCTCCTGCCGCAGCATTTATAAGAAAGCTACCTCCATCCCCCCTGTATACTATGCCAGGTTTGATCCTCATAACCGAATCACCTAATTAAAAGATTTTAATTAATGCTGATCTGGGCAACTACTCAGTAAAGTTGCTAGAAAAGAAAAGTAGCTGTCATTGGCAAGTGGTGTCCCCATGTCGTTAGACATATCACACTAGGGTATTGGGATTTCGACAAAGGTAAAGAACCACTTCCCCATTCTCTAATCCACAAAGGGGACAATTTGTAATTATCCAAGGGGTCTAGGATGAGCTTCAGGCCACAGTGAGACCCAGCATCCCAGGAGGACAAGCAAAGAGCATTAAGATCCGAAAGTCAAGACTGAACTAGAACAGATGGAGTGGAGAAGGATCAGAAGAGGAGATGAGAGGAGATCAAATCCAGAGCAAAGGGATGGGAGCGCTGGTGACTGTACTGAAGCAAAATGAGGAAACACAAGGAAACCCAGGAACGGAGCACATTCTCACTCTGAGTGGCCAGTGTCACATCATACCGAGGGACGAGGGACGAGGGACGCACCGGTTCCTTGTACCCTCACCTCCCTGCTGCTCCTTCTCTTCCAGGAGCCCTAGCTCTGCCCTCCCTGCTCAGACCTAAAACTTGTTAAGCATTTGGCTCAGCTCAGCCAAGACAGTAAAGCAAACAGCTTCCTCCTGTCATTCCTCTTTTATTTGTGGGCACTGGTACCATTAAACACAGGATGCCACGGCAACAATATAATTGATGACTTAATGGGCCGCATTTAAATCCGTCATATTTCCATTAATCTAAAAGCTATCCCTTAAAAGTCTGTAAAACTAATTTATTGAAAAATTTTTCAGCATAGCAGTCCTTGAGCATCTCCTTTTAAAAAAAAAAAATGGTACCGTGGAATTATGGTATTTAGCCCCATCTGTCTCTTCCCTTCTTCCTGTAGAAGCATTGCCAAAGTTGAGGTCACATGCCTCAACACAGACAGTAGACCTTGAGAATCCATGGAGACTTTTGAAGAAAACTATCCCAGGTTGGCCACAATACATGCAAGATGCTGACCACAGGACTTTCTACAAAGGAACCATAGCGTGCCTCTCCTGTCGCTGCTTGGACACTATATGAGTACCAAAGTGAGCTATGTATGTCAGAAGTGGGTGTGGGGTTGTTATATATCTTAGCCTTGTTTGAATGTTGATATGGTTATCTCTCAGCCTTGGATGCTCTAAAAATCAATGAGTACAAACTACAGCTTTGGATTCTAGATGCCAGAAATCTAAAGTTGAGGTGCCAGCGGGCCATACTCCCTCTGAAGGCCGCACAGCCTTTAAGGGGAAAAGAAGCCTTCTTTGTGTCCTCTAGCACCTGCTAGCTTTAGGTGACCCTGGCATAGGCTGTGCCACTCCAGACTCTGCCTCCGTCTCCATGTGGCCTCCTACATGCTTGGGTCATGTCTCTTGTTTTTTATGACGACACTTGCCTTTGAATTCAGGGACCCTCTGGATAATCCTGGAAGCCTTCTTCTTGAGGCTTTACTAATTATATTACACTCATAGAATCTGAGGGTTCGGGTACAGACATATATTCTTGAAGGTCACCAGGGAAAGATGATGCATTTCTGATGAACAACTTGAGCTGCATGTAACAGATTTTAGTTGGACCTAGATTTAATGACAAAGAAGCTAATGATCTCACATTAGAAGTTTGGCAGAGAAGGCATGAGGGGTACCAGCCTCCTGCTTACCTCCTTTCTGCTCTGCTGCCAGCTTCCTCCCAAGGCAGCATAACTATAGTGGCCCTTGAAGAAATGAGTATTCTTGTTCATGACCATGAAGAGTGAGCATGATCAAGTCTCTTCCCATAGGAAAAGCACATATTGAGCCATATGAGGTCAGTATGTTCATGGAACAGTAATAATTCCCAGGCAAGTCCCACTTACAGTCCAATGTAACCTTGACCTGTACCATGGATGTAGAGGTGCATCAGCTCCCTCCAAACTCTAAGCGCTAAGAAGATAGAAATGATCTTTGAGTCATTAAAAACCAAAGAGAGGTAGACAGTGCAGAGAAACTCTAGGGTTGAAGAGGACTGGTGGTTTCAAGAGGGTGGCCATTGCCTGGAGACCTCGAGTGCAAGATGGACATGCTGGAACCTGTCGGTTTTCCTAAGAAAATCACCGAAGCAAGCACTTAAGAGAAGGAGAAGTCACGGTGATTTCACTTCCGGAGGAGAAAAAATTAGAAGCCAAGCATTCGAATAGGAAGCCGTCGCTAAATTACAACAATCAGAATACCGTATTACATTACTTTTGGAGCATGTGAACTGGATTTGCTTTGTGTCTTAAAGGTGGAATAGCTAAAAGTCAGTGTTCGGGACATTTGAGTGTGAAACGGTGCCATGGCTTGGACGACAGTGTCAGTAGCCATTCAACTCCTCGATTTTGATAATCATATGGTGGTTTTGTAAGAGAGCATGATTTATTCCTAGGAAATGCACCCTAATGAACTCCGAGTCAAAAAGGATAAAGCTCTACGATTTGTGAAATTACTTTGAAACAGTTTAAAGAGGAGTGTATAATATATAAAGAGAGAAGGGAACATTTTCTATGTTAGCAATCAGTTGATCTGGGTAAACAAGGTAGAAGCTCTTTGAACCCATCTAGTAATTTTCCTTCTGAGTAGCCCAAATGAAAGGTGATAATTTTATGGGTCACCTACAACAATACACAGTTGGAGCTGCCCATGGTAGGCTAATGAAAACTAGTATTCTATGCCACAGAAGTCCTATAGCAGGGAGCTGGTTAGACAGGGCATGCAACATTGATTTCCCCATTTGCCTGCAAATTTCATGAAGTCATTGTTTTTAATAGCTGAGTAGTATTCCATTGTGTAAATGTACATTTTCTGTATCCATTCCTCTGTGGAGGGACATCTGGGTTGTTTCCAGCTTCTGGCTATTATAAATATGGCTGCTATGAACATAGTGGAACATGTGCTTTTATTACATGTTGGAACATCATTTGGGTATATGTCCAGGAGTGGAATAGCTGGGTCCTCAGGTAGTACTATATCCAATTTTCTGAGGAACCGCCAGACTGATTTCCAGAGTGGTTGTACCAGCTTGCAATCACCAGCAATGAAGGAGTGTTCTTCTTTCTCCACATCCTCACTAACATCTGCTGTCACCTGAGTTTTTGATCTTAGCCATTGTGACTGGTATGAGATGGAATCTCAGGATTGTTTTGATTTGCATTTCCCTGATGACTAAGGATGTTGAGCATTTCTTTAGGTGCTTCTCTGCCCTTTGAGTTTCCTCAGTTGAGAATTCTCTGTTTAGCTCTGTTCCCGATTTTTTTGATAGGGTTATTTGGATACCTGGAGTCTAACTTCTTGAGTTCTTTGTATATATTAGATATTAGCCCTCTATCAGTCATAGGATTGGTAAAGATCTTTTCCCAATCTGTTGGTTGCCGTTTTGTCCTATTTACAGTGTCCTTTGCCTTACAGAAGCTTTGTAATTTCATGAGGTCCCATTTGTCGATTCTTGATCTTAGAGCATAAGCCATTGGTGTTCTGTTCAGGAACTTTTCCCCTGTGCCCATGTGTTCGAGACTTTTCCCCACTTTCTCTTCTATTAGATTCAGTGTATCTGGTTTTATGTGGAGGTCCTTGATCCACTTGGACTTGAGCTTTGTACAGGGAGATAGGAATGGACCAATTTGCATTCTTCTACATGTAGACCACCAGTTGAACCAGCACCATTTGTTGAAAATGCTGGAACTTGAAAATATCATCCTGAGTGAGGTAATTCAGTCACAAAAGAATGAACACAGTATGTACTCACTGATAAGTGGCTATTAGCCCAAAAGTTCGGAATACCCAAGAGTCACTTCACAGCAACCATTGGGCTGAGTGTGAGGTCCCAGATGGAGGAGTTGGAGAAGGGACTGAAGGAGCTGAGGGAGTTTGCAGCCCCATGGAAGGTGCAACAGTGGCAACTGACCTGACCTCCTGATGCTCCCGGAGACTGGATCACCAACCAAAGAATACACATGGAGGGACCCATGGTGCTGGCCACATATGTGGCAGAGGAGCATCTTGTTAGCCATCAGGGGGAGGAGAGGCCCTTGGGCCTGAGGGTGTTAGATGCCCCAGTATAGGAGAATGCTAAGGAGGGAAGACAAGAATGGGTGGGTGGGTAGGTGGGGGAATACCATCATAGAGGCAGGCGGAGGGGGAAGGGGATAGGGGAGTCCAAAGGGGAGATCTGGAAAGGGGGAAACATTTGAGATGTAAATAAAGTATAAAAAATACATAAATCCCAAAAAAAGAATATACATGCTGGAATTTTATTGAATAAAATCTTCACTTACCTTAAAAAAACCTCATTGATTTCCCCTATGGGTCTAAGTAATATTATTCTTTCACAGGTCTCCAGCACTGTAGCATGTAAATAGCCTAGAAGCCTACAGGCCATGGACAGACTCTGACCTGCCATGGTCACTGACTGAGGTATCATGGTCAGTTAAGAACATAATGGCAGCATCTACATACCCTCACACCATCCCTCCCGAAACACTATGAAAGGAGAGGTCACAGATTCCGTATGTGCATTCAAATACACTGCTGTACTCAGAACCAAAGGGCCCTCCATGACGTCAGAGCCCACTCTGAGGTCAAAGCCACATGGCTCCTAGAGAGCCAGGAGTCACTGAAGGCCAGAATAACCTGCCTGTGTGGGAGGAGCTGTGAGAGAAACCAGGTCACTCACTCTTCAGGACAAGTGGAACATGTCCACCCACACAAACATGAAACAGCCCTATAAGGAAGGGAAGAGCATGTTGTAGACTGTTCCATCTCACAGAAGTTACTAAAGGAACAAGGACATCTTGCTGCTGATGAAGGATAGCATTTGGCCAACTAAAGCCAATGGAATGTATGCTTCCCAAAGGCGGAACATCGAGATCTTCATAAGGTAGGGGAAGATGGATATGAATTTACGATCACTTGGTTTATTATTCAGGATTGGAAGTGAAATTGGGACACTTCCAGACATCTGCAGATCAGGGTCACCACACATAGGAAGCATTGACTCCCCCAGAGTTCCCAGGGACTAAGCCACCAACCAATGAGTACACATGGCTCCAGCTGCATATATAGCAGAGGATGGCCTTGTCAGGCATCAATGGGAGGAGAGGTCCTTGGTCCTATGAAGGCTCCATAGATGCCCCAGTGTAGGGGAATCGAGGGCAGGGAGTCGGGAATAGGTGTGTGGGGGAACACCCTCATAGAAGCAGGGGAAGGAGCAATGGAATAGAGGGTTTCCAGGAAGGGGGGAACCAGGAAAGGGGATAACATTTGAAATGTAAATAAAGAAAATATCCAATAAAAAAGAAAAAAATCTGTTAAACTAAAAAGAAAAAAAAAAGAAAAGGGCTATACAAGAAACCGTCTGGAAAACAAACAAACAAACAAAAACAAAAAAAAAAACAAAAAGAAGGAAAGAAAGAAAAAAAGAAAGAAAGAAAGAAAGAAATGCTACAAGAGACATCTCAAGGGAAAAGAACAGGATGACTGCAAACAAGGGTGACAGAAACCAACACAACTTGGGTGACTTAGTGGTGCTATAGCTTTGTGTGCTTTGTGCCTTCCCACATGTGAGAAAGTGATGCCGTTGTGGTACTACTGGGGAGGGTCTTTCGGAGCTGATCAGGTTGTCAGAGGCTGAGCTCACTAGGCTGAGAGCAGGCAGCCACAAGTCCAGACAGTCCTGAGGGTGGGCTTCCCCACATCATACTGCCCTTCGGGGTTTTGGTTTTATTTTCCTCTTTTAGGGTACATTACGAGGCCTTCAGCAGAATGGATACCCAATCTTTGACTTCTGCATCCAGCATCACAAGCCAGATAAACTTTTAAGTACCCAAGGTAATATATTTAGTGATAGCAAATAGACAATGGATGAATGTGAGATTCTGAGGTGTTTTTTCCTCCCCAGTGGGTTGTTAGAATGTGCTAAAATTCCTTCCTTACAACCCTGTCTGGGTATGTATATGCTTTCCTGGAGAGAAAATACAAAGCTTCCATGAGACCCTCAGAGGAGCCCAGGGTCTCAAAAAAGAACTAAAGGCTGTTGTTCTGACGGCCGTCCCACAAGGCACAGCATAGGATCGGCACAGAACAAAAGAGGGCCCCACCACCATGCTAACTTTCCTCAGAGCTCTGTCCTCACTCTGCCAGGCAGAGATGGAGCTGAGCAGTGGGAAACAGACTCTCTGGGGTCCACCCTAATATTCTGCATCTACAACAAAACCTAACCACCACCACCACCCCAAAAATCTAAAAATTAGACCAAGAGGCATAATTCTTTGTGAACATCACCACAGGCATTCTCTCCTGAAGTGTGTCAAGCTTTGTCTCCGGAAGCCCCGACCTGTATAGCCACTGACTGTAAAACTGGACAGTGCACAGAGGCTGCAGGACCCGTTTGCATGACATTTGTATATTTTGGGGAATATGGTAACTACTGGGACTTAAGTTGAAAATTTTTATAACTGCTAATATTTGTTTAGTAAATCCTTACTCTAGAGCCACTTTTTTTCCAGCAATAAAATAACTATTAAGTTAAATCTATGCAAGTGGTCGGCTCCATTTTCTTTCGTTCTGCTGATGATCTTTCTTTCGATGGAACCATGAGACATAGTAACTGTGACAGACTCAAGATAACTTTGGCCATAACATGGAGGCTTGCCTTGGAGCCATCCTTCCTTCCTTCCTCCTTCCTCTGAAGGAGCACAAATTACCTTTGAGGTAGGCTAGGCCAGGAGCCTCAGTTTGCTCAGAGTACTTAGTAGATCTGGCAAATTGTGATTTGTTTGGTCCTATGTCCTGAGTCAGAAAAGAAGAGCCGGCGTGACTGCTGTTTTTGAGCCCATTCAGTCTGACTCCTCCTACATCAGATATGCTTTGGTGCCTTAAGACGTATCTGTGCCATTGTGTTGTAGACTCGGGGAAAGCTTTCTGAGCTTCTTCATAGCTCTAGGTGGCATGCATATGTTCATAAGATCACCTCTGCTTTCAAGGAAGGCTATTCTGAAAAGTTGGGCCAGGCTACCCCAGAGCTTCTAAAGTTAGTTGTCATTGTTTAAGACAGAAGGAGATACTGTCACTGTCTGGAGACTAGATTCAGAGTCCAAAAATAAATGTTTCATATCAACAAGAAACCTCATTAGACACTGGGTTTCAGATTTATAATGGATGAAAGACACTCTCAGGACTCCAAAAGTTTCTAGAAGATTCATACTTTAAAAACCCATTCTGCTAGTTAGATTTCAAAGTGAAGTTCTCTTCATGGTGTTTTAGAACCCAGGTAGAGATTAGAGTTTCACTCAAGACCGTTTAAAATCTAAGACACTTGAAGTGAACGTGTACGCACATGAAAAAGATCAGCCTATGTGCTGACTGGCAGTAGCCAGCCAAGTGTGTTCTAAAAAGCTGTCTGTGAGCAAGGAGTGACGAGATGCAGCAAGAGAACAGGAGGCTGTGAAAATGGACCAGTCAGCAGGGTCTGGACAGTCGAGCAAGGGCACCTGAGTTAACTGAGTTATGTGGGTCCCCAGCAACCACATAAAAAGCCAGGCATGATGGTATTTAACTGTAACCCTAGCACTAGAAGAAGGGAGGATATGTGGCTCCCCTGGGTTCACAGGCCAACCAACCTAGTCAATCAATTAATCCTGGGTTCAGTGTGAGATACTGTCTCAAAACTTAGATAGAAAGCAATGGAGGAAGATACTTGATATCAACCACTGATATCCATATGAAACTACACATACTCACACACACACACATGTATACACATACACATAAACACACACATGTATACACACACATAAACACACTCACACACATACACACACTTGCATACACACACATAAACATTCACACGCGTATACACACATATACACATAAACACATACACACACGCACAAACATATACACTTCCACACTCACACACACATACAGTCACACACATCTACATACATATGTATACACACATACACACACTCTCACACACATACATATACACATACACACATATACACACACTCAAATACACACATACACAGGCACACACACACATACACATACATACTCACACACACATACATACATATGCACACATACACACACATAACTCACATACATGTGCATAATCTCACACACATACATTCACATACATATCCCAAACACAAAGAAGAAAATAGAATACACTTCTTTGGTTTCAGCAGAGTCCTCCCATAATCTATTGTTAAAATGAACAAAAAACAAGTATCATCTGGACTTACTGATCTTCCTGTCAGAAGGCTGACGTGTGTACCCATATGGTCCTTGCCTCCAAGGCATGATCTGCTTCCAATATTCGAGGCTAGCAGTAGTTTCCCTAAACCCTCAGGTTCGTGGCCTTTCACTGTGAGATACTCTGTACAAATCTGATCTGCTGAGCGCATAGGCTATTTGGGCCATGAGAAGAACTTGGTGTCATGTGACTTTTCCTGGGGAGTTATCAAGAAACATTTATTGGCCCCAGAAAGAGAGAACAGGCAAGCCTAAGGAGGAACTCTGTTGACAGCCGGCTCGGAATATATTCATATACTCTGTGTTCTTTCTGAATCCAGCCAAACACAAGAGAAGGGGCTAGGTAGGTCTTTCATCCTCTGCTGACAGGGGAATATTAGGGGTCATAAACCTGTATCCCTCATGTGCCATGTATTTCTTCTACTTTTTATGTGTGATGAGAGGGCTTTCCCTCCCCCTTTAATCCAACCCCACAGCTCCCCAGAAAGGCCTGGAGGCTGGGTGGGTAGGTGTGGTGGTTTAGACAAGAATGGTACCTATAAGCTCATACATTTGAATGCTTATTGTGACATATTGTATATGCTTAGACCAGGGAGAGGCAATATCAGGAGGTGTGGCCTTGTTGGAGTAGGTGTGTCACTGTGGGTGTGGGCTTTAAGACTCTAGTCCTAGCTGACTAGAAGTGAGTATTCTGCTACCAGCCTTCAGATGAAGATGTAGAACTCTCAGCTCCTCCTGCACCATGACTGCATGGATGCTGCCCTGCTCCCACTTTGATGATAATGGACTGAACCTCTGAACCTGTAATCCAGCCCCAATTAAATGTTGTCCTTTGTAAGAGTTGCCTTGGTCATGGTGTCTGTTCACAGCAGTAAAACCCTACCTAAGACACTTAGTCACTAGGAAATGGCACTATTTGAAAGGATTACAAGGATTAGGATGTGTGTCCCTGTCAAGAAACTATATCACTGAAGGTGGATTTCGAGTTTTCAAAGCCCCAGGCCAGGCCAAGTCTCTCTTCTCTTGACCTATAGATCAGGGTGTAGCTCTTAGCTATTGCTCAAGTACCATGCATGCTGCCATGTTCCCTGCCATGATGACAATGAAATAAACTTCTGAAACTGTAAGCATGCCTCCCAATCAAGTGTTGTCTTTTATAAGAGTTGCCTTAATCATGGTGTCTCTTCACAGCAATAGAACAGTGACCGGGACAGTGTGCATGGCAGAGGAAGGACTACAGAAGGATCTAGCCATATGGTGTGTACTGGCTGGTTTTGTGTGTAAACTTGACACAAGCTGAAGTTATCACGGAGAAAGGAGTTTCAGTTGAGAAAATGCTTCCATGAGATCCAGCTGTAAGGCATTTTCTCAATTAGTGATCAAGGGGAGAGAGCCCCTTGTGAGTGGTACCATCTGAGGGCTGGTAGTCTTAGGCTCTATAAGAAAGTCAGCTGAAGCCGGGCATTGGTGGCACACGCCTTTCATCCCAGCACTAGGGAGGCAGATTTCTGAGTTTGAGGCCAGCCTGGTCTACAGAGTGAGTTCAGGACAGTCAGGGCTATATAGAGAAACCCTGTCTCAAAAAACAAAAAAAAAAAAAACAAAAAAAACAAAACAAAAAAAGAAAGCCAGTTGAGCAAGCCAATAAGGAACATCCCTCCTGGCCTCTGCATCAGCTCCTGCTTCCTGACCTGCTTGAGTTCCAGTCCTGACTTCCTTTTGTGATGAACAGCAGCATGGAAGTGTAAGCGCAATAAACCCTTTCCTCCCCAACCTGCATCTTGGTCATGATGTTTGTGCAAGAATAGAAATCCTGACTAAGTCATGTTGCAAGGAAGGAGCTGGTAATAGCCTGCACTGACAGAACAGGTCAGCAGCAACAGTAGGAGCGGCAGCTGCCGCCTTCACCACCACCGCAGCTACCTGTGATATTAAAGCCAGTCATAATGAGAGGGGTTTGGTCTTACAATTCTTATTCTTGTATTATATTTGGTTTATTAAAGACCATTTTGTGAAACCCAGCAGGAAGCTGCAGTTTTGCCTGGCACCCTTCTCCAAGGCACCCTTTAGGCAGAGAGCAGAGCTATACCATTCTGATATGTAAGTCCGCCTGCAATTAGTGTCCACCATGCCGATGGTGTGCACGCATCATGGCTGTCAGCTGTTCCCAGAGATCAGGAGCTAAGTGTCACATGCTCCCTAGGACTGACTGAATTGTAGGGAAGTTTCGTCTTTGTTCAATGTAGACAATCTGACTAATTTGACAACCTGAAGCTGGCTAAGGTTAGAGAGATAGATCCAGAAAGTTGGACCTCCCTTCCATCCAGAGGAGGTACATGGCAATGCATCTTGGGAAGTGATTGTTTGGAGCCCATCTTTTTGGCATCTCTAGCCTCATCAGTGCTGGTAATGACCCCATGTTCAGAGAGTGGAGAGGAGCCTATGGGAGAGAGTTGGGCCTTCAGGATAGTTTGAATGGAGGCTGTAGGAACCAAGAAGCAGGAGTGTGAAGACAATTGGGGTTTGTGTGTGTGTGCGGGGGATACACCATCTTCATAATGCTGTGGTGTTTCACAGGGCCATGTCACAGGGAGGAGCTGGCCCAAGTAAGTCTCTTGAGCACCTTCAATCTAACACTCATCCGTTCTGGACTTAAGACAGAGCCAAACGAGTAGAAGGGACCAGAGCCAAGTTGGCTGCAAATGAGACACAGTTCTTTGGAGGTGGGACCCAGAAACAGTATGATCTATGCGCTCTTAACCAAATGTGCTTTCCGCAAAGTATGTGGCTGGACGCAAGGATGGATGAGTAGGAGACCGCCCTCCCAGCCGGCATACCCAAGGCTGTGATCAAGCTAGAAGCACTCACTCAGCGTCACTCAGCTGTGGAAGCATTTATATGAGCAAAGTAATAAAAAAGGAAACGGGGTGGAAGGGAAGAGAGACCTGTAAAGATGATTAAGCTTGTTAAAATAAAGGCCGTTAATGGAATAAATGGCATCAGCACTATGTGCAAATTGACAACATCTTTCTCAGGTCGAGAGAGTTGCTGGAACGATAATTCCACTATTGATTATATTTAATTATTAACATTTCCCCCACCACCACCAAATGAAATGCAAACTAGTTTTCTGGATGACAGACCGTTATTAACTAATGCAGCTAAATAATCTTAATGACTATCATGCATGAAGATAGAAATATTATTTGGCTCTTTATAGTCAAACAATGAGAAAATTGTGGGGAAAACACATGGTTTATACAAATGTGTTAAAATGTAAGTCTGAAGCTCCAGAGAGAAACTTCTGCAACCTGAGCGTGAAAACAAGCACGTGTGGGAGGCTGCTGCACACAGGTTCAAGGAGCGAGGTACACCGAGTCCCCATTCTGTTTCTGTTCTCCCTCAGCTCAGAGCCTCTGCCTCAAGCTTCCACTGCAGGGAGGGAGGGAACCCTAACTCACCGGAAGAATAGAGTGCTTAAGAACTAAAACACAACCAGTCGGGGTGTGTGTGTGTGGGGGGTGGATTTTAAGGAAAAAGAACAAGTTGAGTGGGAAGTATACATCCCAGAACAGAGAGAACAGAGCGCCAGGAGCCAGAGACCTACCTGGAGCTGGCAGAGTAGAGAAGCACTGGAAGTGGGTAGCATAGTTTCTCTGCCTTCTACAGCAGGCCATTGCCACTGGGACCTAGGAATGGGACCACATCTCTGCCTACAAGTTCAACCCACAAAGATGTTGCCTGAACTCAGGTTAGCTCATGCCACTGTAAAATGGCCCTGATCCTGGCAAACGGGAAGCTTGAGGCCAGGACTGAGCCCCTATGATTTCCCTATTCCGTGCTATACCAAAAATACATTGTAAAGCTTAACGGAGTGTATTGTGATTGGAGACAATCTTGGACCAATCACACAGACTATCTAGAACCTTATGTTGGAAGCTAGAGAAACAGCTCAGCAATTAAAAGCATTAGCTGATCTTCCACAGGCTTCCGGTTCAATTCCAGGCAACCCGTGTGGTAGCTCACAGCAATTTGTAACTCCACTTCCAAGGGATCCAACATCCTTGTCTGGCCTCACGTGAGCTCTGCACACATGTGGTGCTTAGGCATACATACAGGCAGGCAAACACCCATACATGTACAGTAACTTTAGAAAGAAATAAATTGCATGTTATATCTTCTAAATAATTGTGAAATAATCCTTACCATTCCTTGTCTTCAAACCTGCGCATTAGTGACTTCTGCCAGACCCAGCTATGGCTGCAAACTCTGAGAGGATGTCTGTTTCTCTAACTTCACTCAATTAGTTCCCTAAGTTTTAACCTGGTCTCACAGCCACACAGCACTAAGGAATTGTGAGCAAGTGCCTAGTGTCAGGTGCTTCCTGCATGCCTAGCCTGGAATGTATGCATCAATTCTCAGAGGCAGGTCACTCTTCAGACTCTGGCTCAATGTCTCATTAATGTGTTTTCTCTAAGTAGCTCTGCAGGGAGTGATGGGAGTCCAGGCCACCCACCCTCTGTTTGGGCCAAGCCCCTGCAAGAAGATCAAACTGCTAGTGGGGCCTAGAGAAAAACAGTAGAAGTGTTCTGGCTCCTGCTGAAATGCTAACACAGCATAGAGCTGCCAGAATATGGCCCAGAAGCCTCAAAGGCAAAGGTCACTGCAGATCCATGCTTGTGTGCCCACCTGTCCAGACTCCTCCCAGCCTAAACCATAAGCATCTTTATCTGGGATACATGCTGGGCTGGGTCTGATGGCAAGGAGGAAAGGGAACTGTGATCTGTGACAAAGAGCTGGCATAGGCTTCCTTGAGCCTCTGAAGGATATTATGTGGAACTTCAGAGGGCAAAGGACAGCAGACAGGAGAACTCTAATTTCTCATTCTCTGTATGATTGTTCATCAGAAGGGCAAACAGAGGCTCCCTCTTCATCTAGCTTCATGCAAGGTCCTGTGCTTGCTCTTTGGGAAAAGTGATACAAGTCGTATGTAAGAGAGTACCTTCCAGTTGACTGTGGGTTCACAGGGCTGCACACACCAGCTAAGGGATGTACATGGGACTCTGACCAGATCTAATTAACTAGCATACATGCAGATCTGTGGGCAGAACCACTGACATTTGTATGATGCTCATAGAGCCATGGGCATAGACACACACAGGCTGCAAGCCCAGCCACATACATGTGGTCCAAGGTGGCCCACAACTCCTCAGCCCCTCTCCTGCTCCCAGAACACAGTTCCTCACTGTCACCCTCCCTCTTGGCAGCAGGATCTCCACAGAGAGGCTGCCTGCCCATCTCTGCACCAGTGGATTGGACAATGAACTGACGTTTTTCTGAGCAACCTCTGCTCCACCCTTGATTAGACACTATCTTTAATTAAAACGCCCCATCAGAACTCAGAGCCAATTTCATCCTGGCTCTCCTAAGTGCTTTGTACAAAACATTAACTCTGGAATCTCATTACACACTTTCAACCCCTGTGACAAACATAAATGATAATTCAGCTCTAATGCCTTCTTGAGCAAGCCATATTTTCAGAGGCTCACAGATAATAGGAATACACTGAGGGGAGCACATAAATGTTGAATCTCTCTCTCTCTCTCTCTCCTCTCTCTCTCTCTTGCTCTCCTTTCTGAGCTGGTGTTACAGTGGTCTCATCACCAAGTATGCATCTTACTGGCCCCAGATGATGTTCACATGGCAGCTAGAACTCGATTTTGATGAAGTTCTTCATGAGTTTGAAGACTTAGGTGCCAACAAAATGTTGGTAGGCAACAATCATCTGGGTGAGTGGAGGAAGACTGAGAGATGCTTGGCTTCCCTCACTCAGAGGCACATTCTGCCCTGGAGTGCATTGTGTTATTGGGGACTGAGAAGAATTAGCAACCTCTTAGCCTGCGGACTTGACTAACAGGTCTTAGAAGGTCTATGGCTCTAAAGTTGATATCGTCATTGAGTTTGCTGATCATACCCTACCAGCTATATGCTTGGTGTCACTGGTCATACCCATCCCCCTCCTCATTAAGACTGGAAAGCATTGTTTCACACCCCTTGATCCCCTTCTCTCCAAGGTGATGGAACCAACTTTGAGCCCTTGATTCCATCTAAGAGCACCCACCCTTCCATTCCCTCTATAGCCTGAGGATCAAATGCTGTACGTGAACAGGGACCCTCTGTGTTAATGCTCAGAGCCACAGCTGTAGAGCCAGTCAGAAAACGAGGAGGCTGAGGCTAAAAGAGAGGAGGCTGTGGGGTAAAGAATGGGCCAGGATGAAACCAAAATTGCCACTGAGGAAACCCCAAGGAGAGTAGAGGCTGGGCCCTGTAGGAAGCTGATAAAGTGAGAAGCTGCACACCACAAAGGGCACCAGCAAGAAAAGATACAGCATCCTCAGATCCTGACAATCACTCCAACAGGGTTCAGGAGGCTGGAGCCATCGGGAGATTTTTATATAATTTCAGCATCCTTAGTTCAAGTACAGCTTCATCATTCATTCTCAAACTACAGCAGACACAAGGGCCTTCCTTCTTGGGCCCCGGCCTGGCCACAGGAGACGAATATAGTTAGTATTCCAGGAGCACTGGCCAGTGAGAATATAATTTAATAAAAGCCAAATATCTATTGGTTTCCATCAGACAATAATTTCCCACAATGCTTCATTTCTGTCTCTGTAATATCCATCTCCCACATGGTTGCACCACTTCTGAAAACAACTTTAGAGTTCTGGCTCTTCTTACCTCTCCTTTCTACAGTGGTACCAGAGAGTCTTGGGCTGAAACCCACTGCCTAGCATGAGGATTCCAGGCTACTCAACCTTTGAACTCTAGTTTTTTGACTATGAGAATTTTATATATATATAATCTTGTGCTACCTGTGAGGTTGTCCTACTTAGCTTTGGCTTTCAAATTGACCCAGCCCAGAGTCACCTGAGAGTCTCAACTGAGGAAATGCCAAGATCAGATTGTCCTGTGGTCATGTCTGTGAGAGACTGTCTTCTAGCCCACAGTGGGTGATGTCATCCCTAGGCAGGTGGGTCTGGGATATATAAGAAAGCAAGCTGAGCATGTACAAAGAACAAGCCAGGAAGCAGCATTCCTCCATAGGGTCTGCTTCATTTCCTGCCCTGACTTCTGTGATCTGGAAATGTAAGCCAAACAAACCCTTTCTTCTTTGTAATGGTTTGAATGACAACAGCCCCCCCCCCCCAAACAATTACATGCTTAAATACTTGGTTCCCAGTTAGTGTTTGGGAAGTATTAGGAGGAGTGGCCTTGCTGGAGGAGGTGTATCACTAGGGTTGGGCTTTGAGGTTTCAAAAGAATTGTGTGACTCCCAGTCAGCTCTCTCTCCCTTGTAGGTATGGATCAAGATGTGAGTTCTCAGGTGCTCCATCATTCCGCCATCACGGACTCCACCAATTCTCCGAAATCGTAAGCCAAATTAAGTGATGTCTTTTATAAAGTTGCTTTAGTCATGGTGTTTTATCACAGCAATGGGAAAGTAACTAAGATTCTCCTCACATTGTTTTTGGTCAGAGCGTTCCATCAACAGCAACAGAATGAAACTCGAATAAATGTCAAACAGAAAACAATAACCACCAATGGAATGATGGTTGTGAACTATAAAGGGCTTCAAAATGTGATAGATTCCTAAATCTCTGTGACCCTGTTGGTTCTCACCTATGACAAAACCAAACTCCTGATATTAAAGAAAGGGTAGCAACAAGAAAGCCCGCCTTTCTAGGAACAAAGCACAGACCTGTTACATAGGAAGACACCAATCTGCCTGTCACCTAGACCACACTTAGAGATCTCTATTTCATGCTACAGAATAGTATTATTCAGTTTCTTCCTCAGGCTGAGAGAAATGGGGCATTGACTATAACCACTCTACAGACACTCATAAACAGCAGCCAAACTTTCATGTGGGCACGCAGAGCATCATGACAGCACCAGAAGTACACCAGTGTGCTATGATTACTAATGTTATTTCAAGGCCCAAATCAGAAACTAAGTGTACTCTGTGGCTTGGATATGAAATGCCTCCACAGGTCAACCATTTCCCTGGACTTGGTCCCTGGTTGGTGGCTCAGCTTTCAGGGTTTGTGGATCTTTAGGAGATAGACCCTAGCTGGACGAAATGGGTCATGTGAAATCAGGGGGCAGGCCTTGAATCCTCATTTTAGATTAATCTCAGTGATTCTTAGATGGCTGTAGAATTGTGGAGGAAGCCTTCCCCAATGTAAACCACTGTACCTTCTGAATAACTCCTCCCCTCTCCTATACTGTTTCTGTCAGGTCCCAGTGACTTGAAAAGCTACTAATAAAACGTTTTTGCTCATTTTAAGTAGACTAAAAGAACATAAATAATTGGTAGGTACTGGATACAATAAAAGACACCCGCCTGAACAAGAGAGATATACTCTCTTTCCTTTTATGAAATGCATGCTCATCTGAATGAAGATGGGGTGAAGGCATGGGGAAGGGGAAGAGGCTGAGCCTTGCAAACAGACATCTTCCTCATCACAAGGAGTCAGTTCTAGTGCACTAGGCAGGGGACAGCAATGAGAACGTGCCAGGCTGTCCTCCTGTACTAAGGATACCCATTCTCAAGGGCAGATGCAAGCTATTAATTGTTGGGAGTGGGTGTGCTATGGCCTGTTAAAGGGTTCATGATCTTACCACATAATTCCAACATCTTAACTCCCATCCCCATGAAAGCAATCATTCCCCATTCAAATCATTTCTCTGAAGAGGTCACTGGCTCAGGATGAGTTTTTTCCCCCTCAAATTCCAAGGAAAATTGGGACAAAGACAGTTTGGTGATATTTCATAAAGTGTCATTGAGATTGGTAAGACTTTGGGATTGACCTGAGACGGGTGATAGGTTATAAAGCAGCAGCTAATTCTTAGAAGAAAAGGTGGGACTGGATGGGCTATGCACTCTGACAGAGATGCACCAGCAGCCTGGAAACTAATCCAGTTTTGTTTATATAGACTAATGAGGAGGCAGGTCTTCCTCATTCTTAATCTTAATGGAGTGTCCTCAGACCCAGGCTGCAGTCACCCTGGAGGAGAAAGCCATGATTCATACTTTCTATATAGTCAACATCCATATTCAGACTGAAGAAGGCCTTGCCGTTCCCTGCGAGGGAGTGTGACATGGAGAAGACCTTGCTATTCTCATGTATCTGAGGCATTGTGATCCTTGACATGTCCATGTTCATGCTGATAATACACACTCACTCAGGATCTCATCTGATCCCTGTACATTCCATTTAAAGGCTTGCTCTTTATTGTGAAGTTGAGTCTTTTTGGTCTTAGCTTCTCCGTTATGTTATGGAATGCCCAAGTTATAAGACAGAGGAGTTTTTAAAACATCACAGGAAGCTAAAGTTAAGAAAACCATGGTACCCTGTTGGCAGAAGTAGGAATCCAAGAACTCTCAGACACCCACTCCATCCCTCTGAGAACTCAAGGGCCCCTCCCTCCTTATCTCCTTGTTCATAGTTTCCAGCTTATTGGGGTTTCCCTTCTCTCTTCTATCACATGAAGTGTGCATAGGCCCATCGGTCCTTTCATTGCCTGATGGACACAAGGTACCAACCATCTGACCCTATGCTTGGCAACTAGAACAGAAAAGCCATTCTCCCCTCATAATAAGGGTGCACACTGAATGTTTGATGAGAACATGGGAAATCTGGCTCCTAAGAATTTCTTAAATATTTTTCTCTGCACATATGCTCTGTATAGCTTACGACATATTTTTCAGAAGAAAAAAAAAATTCTTTTCTTGCTCTTTGTTTCTGAAAGTTTACCTCCCCAACATGCTGAATCTTTCAATGAAAACTTTTGTTCTTTCACAATTGCTTACATTTATATGCTGGGGATGTATATGTCCCAGCCCTGCTCAAGTCACCCAGTTATACTTGGTTTTGTAAGTTTTTAAAGGCTCTTTTTAGCCTTTTACACATTCCATTTCTCTAGGTCTAGGGAGTTAGTTGTCTTGCCTAGCAGGTTTGAGCAGCTGTGTTTGGATTTCTAGCACAGAGTAAAAGCCCAATGTGGCTACACAAGTCCATGATCCCAATGCTGGGGAGACAGAGAGAGAAGGATCCTTGGGGTCCAAGCTGATGAGTGAGTCCAGTGAGAGACCCCATCTTATAAAATAAGGTGAAAAGCAAGGAGGAAAGTACTTAATGTCATGTTGCTCTCTGACACCTCCATAAACAAGTACACACACTACACACACAGACACACACATGCATACACACAAAAAACATACCGGCTTGAAGGAACAGCAGATAAGTGTTCTAGGCAGGCAGACAGCTGTCTTCTTGGTAACTATTCAGGGGCCCAGGGACCTAGGCTCAGTACTATGTGGTTTCTAAGTTCTCAGCATCTCTGCTTCAGCAGGCAAAGGGTGGGATCAGAAGCGCATGGTCTGCTACTACAGACAATCAGTTGTGAGAGGGAGGCTTTGGAATAGCACCATCTGACTTCCACATGAGGAGCCTTCCTCTAGCAGAGGGCCCAAAGTCTTGCTGAAGCACAACACCCAGCTTGGCATCTGGTACACACGGGAGAGAGTTTTGTTTATCGGGTCCAGATGCCCATCTTCTGGTCCTGATGACATGTGAGTGGGAGGATCATTGTCCCAGTTTGCTTTCTATTGCTGTGGTGAAGCACTGTCCAAAAGCAACTTGGGGAAGAAAGACTATTTTGTCCTACATTTCCACCCGAAACTCAAGCAGGAATCTGGACACTGGAACTGAAGCAGAAGCCACTAGGGAACTCCATTTACTGGCTAGCTTCCCATGTCTTACCCACCTTGCTTTCTTATATAACTCAGGACTACCTGCCTAGGGATGGCTCCTCCCACATTAGGCTGGATCCTCTCACATCAATCATTAATCAAAAAAGATGCTCACAGACTTGCCTACAAGCCAATCTGCTTGAGCCATTTTCTCAGCTGAGGTTTCCTCTTCCCTGATGACCCTGGCTTGTATCAAACTGACAAAACACAACCCAGCACTGCTGAGTCCTCTATTCTTTCTCCTGGGCAGTCTCAGGACTGTCCTTCTGTATGAATTTCAGACTCACTCCACACCTCTCAGGAAGCTTCTTGCACTAGTGATTTAAAGTCTGTCATATTCATCCTTCGGGACTGAAAACTGTTCAAAAGTCTGTTCAGATGCTTCTCGGCCTGACTTTATCTGTCCCTTCTCTACTCTTTTGCCAGTATTAACACTGTCCTTTCTTTGCTTCGAACCTGTCTTCTTTCCATTCTTCTTTTTTTTTTTTTCCTGTGTACATTGCAATATGAAATAATTGTGTTTTCCCTAAAACTTTTTCTAAAAATATTTCTTTATTGAGCTACAATTGGTAGTTAGGCACATAATTTATACTTTTCATCTCCAATTATAAATTTGTCCTTTTAATTGTATGTACTTTAAAAACTTTCTTGGGACGTTCTTTCGGGGTGACAGTTTCTACTTCCTTTTGAAATTTCATCTAGGAGTGCTACCACTTGTCTGCTTTGCAAACTCTTTGGTTTTTCTGCTATTTTCCCCCTTCCTGTAATGTGGCATTTCATTTTTCTTTTTCCTATATTTCTCTAGATGAAATCTTGCTGTTAAAACTCATGTGGTGTGAGTCAAGACTTTATTGAGCCAGCTTTTCCTAGAGCTCAGGCTGGAGTACTTTCTGCTGGCCTATCAGTTAAAACACTGTCATCTGTTGGCTGAAAGCAATCTCTTTAATCACTCCTTTCAGCTCCTCCTTCATTTTCAGACCTAGCTACAGAAGGTACATTCGGTTTTGGAGTGTTTGCCTGTTTGAGGTGCCTGGGTAGCTTCGGAATCAAGCTGGGTCCATTTGCTCTTGAAGTTTATGGCATGACCAAGACTGAAGGAAATCATGTCACTCAACAATACTTAAAAGATTTATTTACAATCTTTATTTGTGTGAGGATGAGTTTCTGGGCACATTTGTGTAGATGCCTATGTACACCAGTGTCCAATCTCTTGAAACTGGAGTTATAGGCATTTGTGAGCCATCTTGATGTAGGTGCTGAGAACTGAATCTGAGTCCTCTGCAAAAGCAGTAAAGACTCTTAACCTCTGAGACATCTCTCAGGTTCTTCTAATCATTTAGATTCAGAGCACAGATGCCTATTATAATGCACTGCAAGGCTCTTAGTTTCTTGCAAACTTCCTAACCTACTGAGTGAAATACACACTTCCAACATTCGTCTGTGCAAGAATACTATCTACAATTTAGGAATGTAAGAGTTGGTAAGTAAAATACCACACCAGTCACTTCACCTTGTCTTTTTCACCTTTCTCCAGCCACCCAGCTAGGAAGATTCAATCTACTCATTCTCTCAGTCTTTGCCTCCCCTGGACTCCAGCCTCAGTTTCGATCTCCTAGTTTCTCTTCAACATGATTCTCTGAATTCTTCAAAAGCCTTATGCAACACTCCAAGGAGTGGTTTTGGTTTTCTACAAAGTTGCTCAAAGGGGCTAGACTCCTCATGAAGCAAAACTGCTCACACAGGCAACACAAGAGCTCTGTCAGAGGTGTTATCCTGCCCCATGCATGATTGCTCCCCTGAACCAAGTGCATAGTACTTTCAAAGACTCAGCTTCTAAGGGCTGCATCTTGGTCTAGTCTCTGTGGAAACAAGGAAGCAAAATTTGTACTACAATGAAGTAAAGAAAGAGCCACAGAGGAGGTGTTGTTCAGATGGGATTATTTATTCTCCATATTTGCTCAGAACAATGGGAAGGCTAACTCAGCAAGCCCCCCTCAATCACTGTGTGTATTTCTCAGGAGAGGGTCTCCTTTGGGTTGCAAGCAAAGCTGACCATAGAAAGGAGCAGACCTATCAGTTTCTTGGTAAATCAATAATATGTTCTTATGGACAAAATGATAGTGAGGTCTTCCTTTGTCTCTGGGGCTCCAGGAAACATGTTGTGAAGATCTGAGGCTCCTTTGCTTATCGTGTATTACAAGGGTTCCATTAAAATTAGAATTTACAAACAACTTTTTTAGATGTCACTGAAGAAGGGTATAAGAAACAGTGGTGATGGTACAGAGGCCGTGCCCACAGCACCTACACATGCAAGCAGAGTTCTTAGCTATGGACATGGCTCTGCATATTCAAAATGCATTTCTGCAAATGTTCTTGGCTGTTGATGGAGGCCAAAGGCACCAGGCTAGTACCTGGAGTGTGTCCCCCTGGTGACTGCTCGAATACTCAGCATGCATACTTGGATATTATCAGGAGTCATGCAGCAGCAGTGTCTGAATGTGGTCACGGGGTGATGTCGTGATGTCACAGGTTTTTGTTTTTGTAAACACTCCATGTACATTACTTATCCTTTTACAATGGAAATGAACGGAGGAAATTATTCCCTCCACCCATAGTGACTCCACTTGAAATGCAGGACTTCAAGTCAGCACCAGGAAACAGCAGAGTATGAGAGGTAAGGAAGATGTTCACATTTGGTCCTTGGAACTAGGCAACATACTATGAAGGTCAAATCAATGATCTTATGCAACCTACTAAGAGAGCCCTATAAGGTAGGTACCCATTTCGCAGATGAAAAATCTTTAAAGAGTTCCCCTCTACCCGTGTGTGTGGTGTCCATTCATATATATATATATATATATACACACACACACACACACACACACACACACACACGCTTGGATGTGTGTACATGCAGATGCATACTGGTGTGTACATGCGTGTGGTCACTTGAGGTTGACAGAACTTTCTTGATATCTCTGCACCTTACGTATCGAGGCAGGGTCTTTCATTTGAACCCAGGGTTCACTTATGTGGCTATTCTAGCTAGTCACTTTGTCCCAGGGCTCCCATCTTCACCTCCCAGATGTTGGGATTGCAGATGGACTACCACACCCACCTGGCATTTACATATTTGGGTGCTAGGGATTTGAATTATGGTCCTCACATTAATATGGCAATCATGTACTCTGAGCTACCTCCCCAGCCTGTGTGAGGCTTGACATTGCAGTTACATGCCCAAACTTATTAGTTAACACAGAACAGACTAATACTTCTACATAGGAACTCAAAGTATTCAAATAACTTATGTAGGCTTCTAACGGAAAATTCTGAGTGATTGACAAGTACTTCTCACATCTTCAAAATGTTTGTTTTGGGCTTCGGATGTAGAGCAGAAGTAGAGAGCTCAACTAGCATCTCAAGACCCAGATTCTATGTCCAACACAGCAAACAATAAACTTTAAAATTATATCTTTGCTTGACAGACTCATGAACTTAGCCTTGCAGTGAAAGAAGAGCTGTTACTAGACAAGGGTCTCTTCTTCCTATAGCTCTGTCCATCTCTAGACAGAACTGTTGTGAAGCACAGAACGGGGTAAACAGGGGTTGTGAACTTGTCAACTTGGCAGGACCTAGATCACCTTGGAGACAAACCTCTGGGCATGTATGTGTCTGGGGAATTTTCTATACTAGGCTAATTGGGAAGGCCTACCCTAAGTGAATGCAGCACCACTCTCAGAGCTGGGGTCTTGGACTGAATTAAAAGGATGAAGAGCGAAGCACCAGCTTTCAGTCCTGTTTCTCGGACTTAATGTGGACAGTGATCACCTGACTCATGGTCCTGCTGCCAGTTTACCAACCACACTGGACCTGATCCTGAAACCAGGAGCCACAATAAACCTTTCCTTCCTTAAGCTGCTCTATCAAGCTGTTCTGTTGGCTGCTGTCAGCTCTTGGCTAACGTAAACTTTGACAGCCATCCTACAAATCCCATTCTTTAAAAGCATAGGAGTGAAAAGGTATTGAACTAACCTTTAAAACACCACCCACAACACCAAAAAGTTCCAAGTAGGACAGGAACATGGACACCCAGATGAAAGGACTCAAAACTTCAGATGGAACACTAAAAATGGAGCTCCTTTTTACCTAGGTCCAAAGGAGAAAGCCAAGCCTCACACAGGGAATATAGGAGTATACAAATCACGCACCGTGTGAACTGTGCGAAGCCTGCCACTTCACTTCCAGCTGAGGCTATGAATCAAGCCATTTTAATACTTTTGGAGTCCTATCTACACTTAATGGCTTCTCACATGGAAAGTGTACTGGCTGGTTTTGTGTGTCAACTTGACACACAATGAACTTATCACAGAGAAAGGAGTTTCAGTTGAGAAAATGCCTCCATGAGATCCAGCTGTAAGGCATTTTCTCAATTAGTGATGGGGGGGAGGGGAGGCCTTTTGAGTGTTACCATCTGTGGGCTGGTAGTCTTGGGCTCTATAAGAAAGCAGGTTGAGCAAGCAAGCCAGTAAGTAACATCCCTCCATGGCCTCTGCATCAGCTCCTGCTCCTTGACCTGCTTGTGAGTTCCAGTCCTGACTTCCTTTCGTGATGAATAGCAGCATGTAAGTGTAAGCTCAATAAACCCTTTCCTCCCCAACTTGCATCTTGGTCATGATGTTTGTGCAGGAATAGAAACCCTAAGACAGAATCAAATGGTTTTGGTTGTTGCAAAAACAGTTGTGGTACTCTTCTCTTGGAGCTCAAAGACATCTGAAGACACACATGGTCAGTCACACATTCAGTAGTAAACTTCTGAGCATTGTTTATTATCCCAAACCAGTTATGATTTTCACAATCTTGCTTTAGTGAACGAAGACTTAGTGTGCATTAGCAATCATTTCTATAAATGTTGGGACACCTGGGTCAAAGGTTTAGACTGGGGCTCCATTTGAGTGGAGTACTGTGTCACAGTTGTAACCTAACTTGTGTGGAAACCGTGGACCATTCAGTTTGGAGAAAGTCACCTGACAGGAGAACTTTGAAAATGCACAGATTGGGCTGACTATTTCCAGACAAAAGCTTCAGCATAAACAAATGGCTCTTCTTAAATCAGCTGCTGATGTGCAGAATACTGATTAGTGAAGCTATGCCCACCCATGACTGAAAATTCACATAATTCTGTGCTCATTTAGAGAAAAAGTAAAAGCTAAAGGAAAGAGTGTTTCCTTTTTCTAAGCACAACTCTGCTCCTTTTATAAGCAGAGCGAGCAAGCGATGTGAAGTACCTCACTGAAACCACTAAATCTTGCTGATGGCAAACTACTTCTAGATGTATTACATTTTCTTAGGTTTTTTAAACCTCTGAAACTGACTGTCCTGCTAGAACCAAAACCTAAAAGCTACTAATTCAGAGTGAAGATCAGCATATGTTTGATTTGCTGATCTAATTTTCGGAGATATCATTCATGTGTGTGTTCCTGCATAGGTGTGTGTGTATTTCAGAGGGTGTATGTGTCCCCCCACAGCACATCTGTAGAGATCAAAGGACAGCTTTGGGGAGTCAGTTTTCTTCTACCATCTGGGTTTCAGGTTTCGTGATGAGTGCCTTCACCTGCTTAGTTATCTGTCAGCCAAAGAGGTCAACTTAAATCTCGGCTTCTGATCTTTCATGTCATACTTCATCCAGTAATTTCAGGTTTTACGTTTTCCACCGGGAATCCTTAATTTTTGGACATCTGCTTGAAATGTGTTCAAACCAACTTTACAGTCCTTGCAATCACTAGAAGCTTTATAGGCTTTATAGGTTGCCTTATGGAGAATTCTACCGTACAGGTTCCAGTATAGCCAAGGCACTGCATTCCTTACTAAAACCCATATAAGATTGAAATTAAATAGGTGATCCTGAAAGTTTTAGGGTTAACTCAGTCCTGCAAGAAAAGTTACTTGTGAACATTCTCTTCACTGTTCCCATTTGGTTCACCCTGTAATGTTTTAATAAGTATCCAATGAAGTAACCAATATATAAGAAGGGCATAAATAAAGCAGAGAGCAGTAACATTCCCACTCTAAGAGGTGATACACTTTGATGAAACCATATAGCCCATCCGTCCGTCCACCAGCCCACCCGATTTTCTAACAAGCCTAGTTGATATATGAAAAAGCAGTAATTACAGAAATCCCAAATGCCACTCAGCTCTTCTTCCCCATAAGAAATACAAACTCTATGAATGGCAGTGATTCTAAAAACATTTTATTGCTTGTGGTATGCGTGAGCTCTGCATGCCATGGCACACATGCTTGTGGTATGTGTGAGCTCTGCATGCCATTGGCACACATGCTTGTGGTATGCGTGAGCTCTGCATGCCATTGGCACACATGCTTGTGGTATGCGTGAGCTCTGCATGCCATGGCACACACGCTTGTGGTATGTGTGAGCTCTGCATGCCATGGCACACATGCTGAGGACATTAGACAGCTTTGGTTCTTTACTATGGGTTGCGGAGATAAAATCTAGGTTGTCAGGGGTCGTGGGGAAAGCATTTTACCAGGTGAGTCACCTTCTAGTGGTCCCCTTTTTTGAGAAGACAGGGTAGTGCGAGTAGTGTCTGAAGATACAAATCAAATTCCTAGAGCTGGGCAGACTAGGCAACAGCTTTTATGTGTGATTCTAGGTGTGCTAAGGAGTAGTGGTGGGGTTAACGGACATGTCTTACAGGACAAGGTAAACAAAAACCCTATTTTCAGATTATGACTTAACTACTGTGAGAATGTGATCTTTGAAGAAATTTAGTGAAAAATCTAATCAGACTTTTAATGTTTGCTGAGCCATCAAAAGTGCAGGGGTACCAGTCTATGTACCTTTGGAGGTATCTGAAAAGGATACCCCTTCCAGTAAGCAGTTAGAAGACTAAGGAACTTCCAAGTATAACAAGAAAAATTGGTCACCTGAAAGTACAAAGAGCTGTAAAATTTAGATGTCACAAGGAAACTTCAATGGTGTCAAGCTACTGACAGAAATCCTAGAGATTATTCCACTTTGTACAAAGTACCTATAACACCAGTCCTTTTCCCAAAGTAGATGAGACCAAGATGTGGTAAGCAACGCTTCTTCTTTTTATGATGGTGCTAGGAATGCTCAGTAAGCTAGTAACTTCACCAGCTAGATACATGCTCAGCCCTTTTCTAAGAATTCTTTCATTTAGAAAACTACCTAAAAACCATACCAATGTTTTTTAAAGATTAGCATGGTAATGTTTTGGATGTTCAGACCAGCTGGGAACACCCCAGAAGTTTACTGATTTCCTTCTTATAAACCATGATCTGTTAAGTACTAAAATTCTTGATTGTGAGGTTCTTTAATTTCCTATGCAGTGTTTAAAGGAGTAAAAACTTAAATATGCTCTTTACTTTGGTATTTCTCTGTGGCTTGGGGCCAGCTACACTTTCAGCTTATTCTTGGCCTGAGAAGATGCAGCACATGCACTTGTCCAGTTTTTTATTTTATGTTGTGTACAGTCATTTGCAGTTTCCCACTCATGTATGATTCGGGAACATCTACTCACACACACACACACATATATATATATATATACACACATGCACACATACATATATATGCATATCCCTATATATACAACTTCTACAAGTTCAAACTTGTTCAACTTCTACAAAAACTTCAAAATTTTTATACATACCAATATAACCTACAATAGATATATTTGGCTCAAAACTTTGTAATAACAGAACCTTTAAAGAGATGTAAATTAATTTTTACCCTGGTTCTGAGACTGCCCCAGTGCTGGCTGGTATCTCTCCAGGGGACAGCAAACTTCAAGTAACGTTGAACCCCATTTTGTCCAGTCACTACACACAGCACCCCCGCCCACATCTACCTACCATGGATTGGTTGCTGATCCTCTGTTCCCAACCCCTGGCAATTAGTGCAGCAGAAACAGTAAGGAGTGTATTGTGCTTCAGTCTGACCAGTTTGATCCAGCATTGAGCACCAGCTATACATTTTTGTCAAGCCTCTCTAAAATAGACAACTCACAATTTAGGTAATTTTATACAGGAGAAAGCAGGTACTACATGTACCATGGATATGTCTAAACTGATATGTCCATAAAATGAGTTATTATTTCCACTGTAAAGGTATTAAATGATTTGTGACAAAATGTGATTAAATGTGATTAAGCACATTATCCTATGTACTTTGAAAAATGTGGGAGACCAAGAAGTTTTCAGAGAATAAGTTTTACTTGACTGATACTTTGGCAACATGTTTCATTCCACCAAAAAAACTCAGAGGTTGAGAATGATGTTAACAGTTAGCTGTCATCAAGGAATAGTCAGGCATCCCATTCCAGACACACAGACAGACACACACACAAACACCTCTCTTGTGTGCACACGAACAACATTTTTTTTTTTTTTTTTTTTTTTATGGATAGGGCATTTCAACAACTCTCTTAGACAGGCACTGTCACACACACAATGAAGTGAACATAATTTTTACATCATGTTTTCCTAGATATTTTGCCCAAAGGAAAAAATGCTTCACTAAGTACATTAATATCACCAGCCTTTTGAATAAAACACATAACTATTTCACCAAATAGCATCAACTAAGAAAGTGACACTGGAACGTCCCCATCCCATCATCCGGCTGTCTAATACTACTGCACTTATATAAAAATGTGGCATACAACACTTTTGCACCGGGTGAGACTGTCTTTGAGCATCATTTTCAATAGGAACGGTGGTGATGAGATATAAACATACATCGAGTGCCCTCACTGAAAACAGGATGAGACCGCATGCACAGGCTTCAGAGAATATTAAATGACACATCCGTTCTTCATCCACTATTATAACATTACCACTGGGGCTTCGGTGCAGCAGAAGCCTGACGGCAGGCATCTCAAGATGCTCATGGAGCATTCAACATACTTGTTATGGCAATGGGAACCTGTCTATCCCACCACACGACATGGTCTTCTCCCCTTATCAGAGATATCCTATGTACACAGGACCAAAAATGACCAGAGATAAACTAGTCTCACTATTCTGAGCTTCATATATGCACAGAGCACTATTAATAGTTCCTTTCAGGAAACTATGATACAACTCAGCCCTTAATTGTAAGGATTCTTATATTTTTGATTGTAAGCCTAGCCTTTAACAGCCATCTCTCCAGCCCAATTTTAAGGATTCTTAAATACAATTTCCAAATATAAAACCACTACTTACAAAAGCAAAATTCATTCTAAGAGGGTGGTTTTTTTTTTTTTTTTTCCTTTGTTCTGGATCATATAAGAGGAAACTGTCAATCTCTGACCCAACAATGGACTTAAGTGCTGGAGAAGAGGTCCCTTTACAGAGAGCACAGCCAAGTGAAGAACAGGAGAAAGAAGGATCTTCGATCTACTTCTCTGTAGAAATTAACCATGTACACACACGACAGATTACAGTGTTTGTCTCTGCCGTGCTTCTTGCATAGCTGTCTAGGCTGTTCTGGAAGTGGGTAAGGGGAAAGCCACCCAAGGTGAGCTCTACAATACACTGAAGGGGTAAGAGGATGGCATAGAGAGTACGGGGCTGCAAGGCCTAGAGAGGCCGAGTTAACCCTAATAAGGGCAGCTAGCTAAATAACACAGGAGAAATATCAACTGACTATTAACTTTATGAGACCAAAAATGACCTGTTAACAGAAATTTAGGCAAAAGGCTCAATAACGAATCAAACTGGTCTCTCAAGGTGTATCATTACAATAAATTTCTTGACTCTTTATGCTGTGAGCAGAGGGTGATTATTTTGGAGCAAGAAAACTAAAGTGTGGAATTAGTAATGCAGATGCTGAGAGGCCAGAGGCATGACTAGGAGAAATGACTGACAAATGCCACCTTGCTCCCATCTCCACTGGCACCTAACCCTCCACAGTAAAAGGCCAGAGGACCCGAAGCCATTTTAGCAGTAGTGTGCATAACTGTCAGCTGACAAACAACACAGAAAACAAGTCACACTATGTTATCTGTGGTCACATTCTTCAGTGTTAGTCCAGGAACTCAGGACTTTATTTATCCCTGTTTATTTTCATTAATCACGTAAAGGTTAATAAACAAACACAGTCCAGAGTTAGTAGCTGGTATTATAACATTTATTAAAATAATACTATGGGTTAATAGAAACAGCAAAGAACCAAAGAATTAAAATGCAAGCTATGTAAAATCCCAACTAAAACCCAGAAGTGTCTAATGTATTCATTCATCAGCTAACTGAAAGCCCAAGAAAGACAAGACACCCAATATAATAAAGTACTGCAAAACAATTGGCAATTTTCAGTTATCAAAATTGTGGATTTTGCATTTTGTATCCTTTTCTCAATCAAGAAAAAAACTCTTTTGAATGTTATATATAACATACATATAAAACAAGATAGAAAAATACATTATAAACTTGTAACAATGGCTGTAAATACATTATCTTACATGTTTCTCATAGGCAATAGGTTGGTTATGGTACATACACAGAATGAAACTACTAAGGTAATAAAGAATAGACAAAAACGCATGTCAGCTGTACGGTAACATACAAGCGACACTCCCATCTACCCACGCTAAAAAATTACATAATACTGTCAGGAAAAGTCTTAAAAACTACATACTTTAATAAGAAAAAAACTCAATAGTGATAATACTGAGAACCAAGGCATCCAGAGATTCCAAAAGTCATGCTTTTTCAGTTGACTCAAAACACTGTCAACTAAGTTTTCAAAAGTTTGTTCAGAGCCAGCATTACTCACAGACGTCACACGTCTATTGTTTTACACATTTGCTTTCTTCTCCATAAAAGACCTTTGATAAACATCTAAAATGTCCAGGTCTAACACAGCTGAGATGAGACTGGATCAAATACTGGTACTGTTTTTTTTGTTTTGTTTTGTTTTGTTTTTTATACTATCACCTCAAGTGTTCTGAGTGTCGCATATTTATTCAACCAACCAAAATAAAAATCAAAATGGCACAGCATATATTGTAAATAAATCCAAACCACCACATGTGGAACAGAAAGACAAAGCAGTGGTATATTAAACCAAAGCTAGCTGAGTACAAAACAAGGACTGTCTATTGCATAGTAAATAAACTAAAAATGGTTCCAAGTGAGACAGAACAATGGAGAGGTCCCCATGAAGGTGACCAGTGAGCTTCCTGCTGACCTTGACTGTGAAGCCATGAGGGTATGGAAGAGGGCATGAGCTGACGAGCCAGGAGTCCACAATCACTTGAGATTTGCCACATCTGGTACTGAGCGGTTAACGACTTATTAACTCAAGTATTTAGATGCAGGCTTTGTGTACGAACTGCTTCAACTACCAAACTGTTTGACTTTCGAGAGAGAAACTGAAGAGGAAAAGCAATGGAGCTGAGCATTCACTGTTCATTGTGATGCAGGCTTTCCACATTCCTTTAGAGTTAAACAGGCATGTTTAGAAGCAGTTACTAAAGCCAGCAGAGATGGACTACATAAGATATCTGATTAAATTTAGGTTACTTGCCACTTTTTCAACAATAAAAAATTTCAAAGATTCATTTTTGTGAAAAAGTTTTTTTAGACATTACGATTATTTCTAACTGGTAAGAAAAAGGTCCATTGTAACCCTCCTCTCCAAATAAAATAAAGCTCTAATTTAATTCTGTCTGTAAACTGATGTTCAGTTCTCACATAATTTTTTCCTAAACCTCAGAATCCTTTGGGCTAACACTGAAGACGGTAATAACCAAAAGTACTCAATTATGATTTATAAAAGAATGACATTTTAAAATTTGCTAGTCAGACATTAGAAAAGCTATCAAATTTTTTCACAGTATCAGATTTGGCAAACTGGCATCAAGACAACGTGACAGAAATCTTACCATTTAGGCCATCACCTCATTTGTCTCCCCTCATACCCCCTTTCACATACTGGGCGACTGAGGAACATGCAGTAACTTTATTCTGAGGGAGGAGCTGATCTTACAGGACACTTGACTAAATGACCATGAAGGAAAATAAGGCACTTTCTTTTTCTTTAGACTTATTCCAATACTTAAAAAATAAAAAAGAAAGACAAAAAGGCTCTTTTGGTCTTTTGTTTCTTGACAACCACCAGAAAAAATCATTTAATGAAATAAAGGGTTTCTTTGTTCTTTTTCTTTTTTTTTTTTTATAACACTTGAAAGTATAAAATGCTACATTTCCAAAAATATATATATTTTTTTCTGCACCAGCACCCTTGTATAGTAAAAGTATCTACTTTTTTGTTCATTTGTTTCAATGCACTACACTTTATCTACAATTTCATTACATGTATACAGCAAATAGGCAAGCATGGCTTTTACATCCTTAATGATATTTTCTATACAGGGAGGTTTAAAAAAAATATTTGAACAGTTTGCCCAGTAATGTGACACATAATGCATGTACCTTGTTCTCGTATAATTTTTAAGGTGGTGTAAAATAAAGATTTGGAAATTTTAACTCAGATACTCAACTTTTTAAAAATAGTGTTGTAGTTTTGTTCTTTACGTTACTTTTCAAAATTCCTTGTTAAGTTTTTCTCTCATGGCACACTTTGTTCTAATACTTCGAATTTTGGCAGGCAATATAAAAAGGCTGCAATGTCTGCCCTTTGAGGGCACTGTAGTGACTAAACAAACAGCATGTCAAATTTTGAATACTTTTGAAGTCACTTCCCCAATGACATCCCTGACCGAAGGTTCATGCATGATGCATTGTCACACAGTACATTCAGAGAGAGCTTTGACTTCGCTAGGAGAAGAAAAAGATTCCTACAAGTCTCTCACAGTAACTGCCTCTGTCACTGAGTAGTTAGGGCCATCTGTCTCCCCTTCTTAAGAGAGAGAGGCCTTCTTACCGTCCGCGTGGGGTGGGGCATTGAACGATGACCAGTGCTGTGGGGTGAATCGGGCCTTATTGCTTTGCTACTATTCAGTGCAGGTTCTAGAAAACACTTTCACCCAAACAGGGGGGGGGTGAGGGGGAGGCTGAGTTGGAGGACAATTTCTTTGTCTTTTGTTTGGTTAGATGGTAAGACGAACGGACAAGTGCCTCAGCTCGCTGCACTGACGACAGGCAAGCAAAGGCGATTACCAGTTAACTGATCAGCAGGCAGGCATGGTCAGGTCATCATTGGGTGAAGAGTTCAGAGGTCAGAAGGTCATAGGTTAGTTGCCGGTGGCGGCTGGGTGGTTAGAAACAAAAAACAAAACAAAAAAAAGAAAAGAAAAGATAGAGAAGAGATTAGTTTCAGCTAGTGACGGCTTAATGACAACATGAAAACTAATCACAACTAATAAAAAAAAAGCATGTTGAATTCTGACAAACTGATTGACACCATCTACAGAATACAATAAAAATCATGACAATTTCATATCATGATTTGAACAAATGAAGAAGAGCCCACTCCCACAAAAAATAATTTGAAAAACCCAACTTGTTAACAGAAAAAAATAGAAATAAAATACAGCTAACAACTAATAGTTAGTAGCAGTCAATGAAGGAAATTGGAAACAATGATGAACAGATTTGGTATAAAGAATTCTGAACAGTCAGTGCAGTTATAAGTATCTGACTGCTATTAAGCATTAGTATTCTCTCAGATGCAAGCAATAAAGCAACTATTAATGATGGATGTGATTATTAATAACTGATGATTAACAGAAATGAATCTAAAGAAATTTAAATTGCCATGAACAATTTGGTTCAACATAAACTCTGGGCCAAACAAAGTTTCTTTTGTTCAATAAATGTTTATTGCTTTTTCAATTATTCTATTTACAAACAACATGGAATTTCTTGGCCTCATGATACAAAGCAATACTGTAGTCTAGCAGTGTAGGCAACATCATGGGAACCAGAAAAAGGCCAGGCCTTTTGCACCAGCCAGCGTTTTCCAGTTGAAAGTCCTAATTTACACATATGGAACACTTATAAAATGCACTTGCATGTAAACACTGTAAAATCCCGCCATTTAAAACTCTATACCTCAGAGAACTCTAAGTACATAAAAAATAGAAGAGATTTCTAACTGATACCAGGAAGGCATTTTTAAAACTACAAACAGCTTTCTTTATTCAATTTCAAAGCTAATACTCTGCAAATACAATAAAATCTGACATTTCATATACATTCCTGCTTTATATTTTATATTTTAAAAGAAGCCACCTGTAAATACTATTTTCTTTTGCAAAGTAACAAAAAAGAACAAAAAATTTTAAAAAAGTTACAGTAAAACATAAAGTAGTTCTCAAGTGGAAAAGTTGCCACCCTTGTTATGTGCTCGAGCAGCCCCTCCTGTAACCTCCCTCTCACATTCTACGGCACCAAACTTGGTCCACTTAACAGTAGTATGGTTTTAAGACTCATTCAACAGCTTAATTATTTCTACTATCTTCTGAGGTTTGACAGAATTTTCTGTACTGTTGCCATTGAGACAAAGGCAGGAGAGATGTGAATGAAAAGATGCTCAGTGCAAGGTTAGATTCTACGCCACTTCATAAATCAAACCTAGTAGGTGTGATGTTCACAGGGCTTAAATGTTCTATATAATAGACCTATTTACCTTTGTATGACAAAACGGTTTCTATAACCTATCAATTAGGACAGTTTATAAATACTACAAAAATATTGTATCTTCAATATAATCAAATCTTCCCTGAATTTCTTAAAAGGAAGCAGAATTTTATGTAAATTTAAAACAAAAACAAAATCGTTGTTCCAGAGTCTTAAATTTGTGTAAGTAATGGTTTTTGTCAAATCATTACTTAGATAAATTCTGATTATGTTTGAGTCTGGATTATTTAACAAAATACATCATCATATCCAGTACATCTAAAATACATCCTCTGCCATGTCCTGGACTCCTACAGTACACACAGGTATGTCAACTGTGCAAAATCACTTATAGTTCGTTACAACTATAAAGTCAGTTGGTCTTTAAGTTTCAAACCGATCTGAAATAAGTATGGAGGTGGGCTTGTTTTTAGTTAGCAACTAGATACTTGTCAACCATGCAGCTACTCTAAATGCTCACGAACAGTTACATGGTTCTATGTCCTCGGGCTGCTTCCTTGCATCACATGAATGCTAATAATAATCTTCTCCTTAAAGGATTTAAAAAAAAAAAAAAATAAGAGAAAACAGTAGTATCATAAAATAAAGTAAGTCAAGGGCTTCAGTCGCTCCCTTAGACCCAGTGAGTACATGTGGTGATCATGTGCATGAGTGATCTGTTTCTAGAAAAAGGAAGGAAAAGGTTGGGATGGAGAAGGGGGATAAAGACGTTTCGGTTTGCTGACACTGCATTTTGAACAGCAACAGAACTAATCAAAATAAACACAGCTCCAGATGAGCCATGCATGGAATGTGTTGTCATTTTCCAAATACAGTAAGAGCTTGGTCTAATATTCAACTGTCTGAGGGCTCTGGAGTACAAAGTGAGAAAGGATTATTGTGCTAACAAAAAAGATTCTAAGAGGAGCACAGGGAGAGAAAAACCTAAAAGGGAAAACTTACTTCAAAATCAAAACACTCTGTAAAATAATTATGTTAGACGTTAGCAGATGATACAGCTTCAAATTATGTATGAGACTGCCCACATCTCAAGTAACCTTCCCCCATCTAACTTCCTCATCTCTACGTGACTCTGCCAGAATGGCTGATAAGCTCATACGAGGCACAACTGCATGTAGTATTACTGTTGTGGATATGCGCCCAGATTTTGTTCAATGAATAACCACTACAAAATGTTCATGTCAGCTAACGTTTTCAGGACTCTTTTAGTATATATGATACTACATAAATATCACTGATGTCTTTGGAAGGGTATTTTATTTCTAATACAAAAAGCAACTGTGTGCAGTATTAATGGTGGTTATTCAGGGTAGAGTAACCACGTCAAGCGAGCTAGCTCCTTCTCTACTATGCTTGGGATTCCAATCTTGCAATTAAAAACAAAAACCAAAAGAACCACATAAAAAAGGCACACACACACACACACACACACACACAAAAAAGAAAGTCAAAAAACCGAAACTACCACTCCTCAAATAAGCATAAATAATTTAAAAATGGGTCCAAGGGCATATATAGGGCACACGTTACAAATATGAAAATGAGAAAAATGAAGACTTGTTTCCAGTCACAGGTCAGTCAAAAAGGATATCCAAATAGCTGGATTTCGCATACCACAGAACTTCAGGACAGTTTACCTTGGGGTACTGTATTTTAGCAGCAAATGACAAAACTCAAAGGATCCGTTTTGGCAAGAAAATAGAGTAAGAGGGAACTCGTTTTCTATTCATAAAGTATTCACCTAGATGAAAATGATCTTCACAGTCCTGACTGCTGATTTTAGCTAAGTACTTGACATGTACACCCTCATACTTACACAGTGGCTCAATGTTTTATACTATAGAAAAATGGACACTAAATCTTCAGATTTCTCCAAAAATTACACAGAAGCAAAATTTCTTTACTACTCTCATAAAAACATCATCTGTTCAATTCATTTTGCAGTACTAACCAAAATACTCAGAACAATTAAAGGGAACGTTTTGGCAACAATTATTACTCAAAGTTGCTAAGGTAATGTAAAAATTTAATAGCTCCCCAAATCGACTAATTTATGTTTTAGCTGGAATAAATCTTAGGACAAAGTAATATAAGATTTAATAAATTAAAATATAAAGGGGAGGGGTGAAAACTCAAACCAAAAATCAAAACCATAAACAAAACCACAACCAAACCAACCTTAAGTCAACCAATTATTAAATTACTTTAGGGAAGGAAGAGACAACGGTGTGCAGGTAAACAGTCACATTTTTTTCATCAGGTGTGGTGCTGCAAACTTTATGGACACCAGCACATTGCTTATAAACAAGAACTGCAGAACTAAACTAACCTCGGTCTGCGGTCACAATCCTTTGGTAAGGATGGACACGCATATCGTGCCTTCGAACTTTAGTGGCCACCGCACCTAGTTAAATTGCAATCACCAAGACAAAGTTAGAAAACATACATAAGGGAAACATTGACAGCAGGTTTATCAAAATGGATCTCAAATGTTCACTTACTACAAAAGCTTAAGAAACACGTTAAGGCACAGTAGTTTTAAAATCAACTGTAGTATGTCATGTATCTATTAATATTGCATTCATTTCAAACAGGTTGGCCTTCTACCTACTTCACCCCTTCATTTACAGTCAGTCCCCAAGTCACAGTATCTCACGAGCTCTATTAGAACCAGACGTGTCTGAGCTTTACTAGTCACATATTCACTGAAGTGCCTTTCTTGCAGCAGGACTACTTAAATAATGCCACATTTAATACTGATAATTATTTGCTAACCTTAACTTTCAGAGTTTATCACTTTAAAAAGGTTTAAAAAAGCAACTCTTAAAGCCTACAGATTGTGGATTTAAACTTCTGAGTCAATAAGTATGAACTGCAATGAATTAGGTGATTAGTAAAGCAAACAGTACAGTACACTTAGCAGTCAGTATACTTCTATACACTCCTTTATAAATTACCGTTGCTTTGCAGTATTACAGACTAATCCAAATTAATAGCATCATTTTACTTTATGTCTATGTGCAAAAAGTGCAAGTAAGTCACTGACTGCTAGGCTAAGGTTTTTCCCGGAGGCTGCTGAGACTAAGCATTTGTTAAATTCAGATCTGATGAGGGTTCGGTTAAGACCGTTCTTGAATTCTTAGCCTTTCGTTGGGAAAGCCATACCTAAAGATAAAAGGAAGGGAATTAAACATTAGTCATCAATGAAGATTTGATGCTAATACCAATCTCCTCACTACCACCAACACATATGTCTGCATCTGTTTTGAAGGGCACTGCTTATTTTAAAATAATGTGAGACTTGATACATAACATGCATGTTATCTGTGTGCAAATTTACTGTAACTTGGGAATTTAAAATAATTTCTTCAGTTCTCCAAAGGGTCAAAAATCATAGTTTTACTGCTTAGGTGGCAAAGCAAGAAATAATAATAATAATTAATAATAATAATTAATAATAATAATTATTATAATTTCTTACTTGGTACTTATTGAGAACCTTGACGATGTTAACTGGGTATCTGCATATTTTGTTACTAGTGTTGGTTTCAATCAAGTCTTTAGATATATAAATGTCCTAACCAAACCAAACAACATGTTGCTTTACAATGGAGACATTTTATAGCAGTGCCTCTTGCTGTCTCTAAGCAGTAAACTGGTTGAAAACCTATTTTTCATTTTAGATAAGCAGACTGCATAGAAATGTAATTCTATTTGGCAAAACTAGGAGCTCTTGCACTAACAGTCAGGAGCAGCAGCTGGAAGCTGAGAGCCCTAACTCCTCAGGAACAGATGTTGTGAGTGCAGCAGAGAGGAGTTCTGGGGAAGGAGCATGCACGGGGCCACAGGACAGAGTATTAATAGAAAGGAAAACTTAAAATAAGGTTATAGGTTACATGTTATTTTTTTTAAAAAAAAATGCTTCAAGTAATGTGCAACAGAACACAGACTCTTACTAACATTTCTGTGGTATAATTCTGACTTATAATTATTTTATACAATGATTTAGACAGAAAACATGTACAATAAAATGTATGTTTATAAACAAAAGGCACCTAAGTGCATGCACACACACAGATAACATACAGAGCATTGTGGCTTTCTTTAAATGAACAATGAATTTTCAAGTTTAAATCTCAATGTCCAAGTTCATTAAAGATTCTCAAATTAATATTAAGTGGGGGAAGGGAGAAGGGAACCTTTAAAAGTTCAAAATCCTAGGAGTCAACAGCAGGCACACAGCACCAAGGTCATATACAAAAAAAGTTTCAAATTCTGTCTGGTAAAACAGTGGGGTTGCACAGAAACAGGTTTGTTTGTTTTTGTTTGTTTGTTTTTTTCCACATTGACTGGTCGTGTTCTAACAGCTGCTGTATTCTAGTCCTTCATCCAGCAAGTCAATGGGCTGAAATATCAGGCATGACTGGCATTTCAATCCACTCTATAAAAAAAAGGCATCAGTAATGTCTTTTTCAAGAATATTGCTTTTTGATCATGTAAACGCATAAATTTATATGACTTCAATTTTTGCCTCCAACATGACTGAATTTACTAAGCTGGTGTGTGGTCATGTAGTTCACAGTAGTATGGAAATTATAAAATATTGGTCATGTTAATCAGGACTTTAAAAGATATAAGCTGAAAACCCTTAAAACTGAAACTATTAACTGCATCCTTTAAGTGATCATAAATATTTAGACACACACACAACAGAATTTTAATAAAAATCTCAACATATTGACAGAACTTTAAAATTCACCAAGCAATCTCTGAGACAGAATAAACCTAATTTTGGGAGGTGGAGCTTTGTCCATTAGGATAAAGGAGCAAGAATGGCCTAAATAAAACTCAAGAACAAGTTCAGTCAGCTAAGAAATCATCTCATTGAGAACATACATGGAAAGTCTACCTAGAGTGCTTCTGAGATACTAAAGTAAATCAGCCCAAATTAAGGTGTAGCTACTTTAATAGGAGAACTCTAGTGAGGAGCTGAAATAAAACCATAGTTAGTTTTCAACTTTTGCTAATCAAAACTTATATGGTCTCTCTGAAATCGATAAATATCCTTTCAAAGTCTCAATATATTGATAGAACTTTAAAATTCACCAAGCAATCTGAGACAAATAAACCTAATTTTGGAATTTAGAAATGCATTAATCACTCAGTACAGGACTCATACTTACCTAACACACCACTGGGTTCAATAGGGTACTCAAGGATTGATGTAGCTGGTGCCAGCGTGTAGGGGTATTCATAGGGTGTGTAGATTAACCCAGCTTCAGGCCCTGGGGGGACTATTGCAGCAGTTGGGTGAGGAGTTCCGTTTGGCATGACAGCGGTCTGTATTTGTCTGATCAAAGGCATTATGGTAGGGCCGGCTGGCGTAGGTGTGCGCAGAGCCGCTGGGGGGAGGACAGGCGCAGGCCCAGTGATGATCCTTGGGGCAGCCTGGGCAGTTGCTGCAAGAGAAAAGGCAAGGGCTGCTACAGTAAGCAAAGAAATGTAGAAAGAAGTATAGGGAGAGCAGTAATAAAACACGAGGAAGTGAGAGGGAAGTAGGAAAAGGAAAGGAAAAAGCAGGGAAGAAGAAAAATAAAAGGAAATCATTAGTACATGCACTGACCACACGGAAATGCCAAAGCACACCAACCAAGGGCAATCAGCTTCCCCTTCCCCAGCATGATTAACAAAATGCAAAAATAAAAACCCACTGTAAAAAAATGAGCAAGACCATTCAATGTTATACTTTCCTATCTTTGATGACATATCTACTTACAACATTTTGTGAGACTAAAGTGCATCCAAAACAACCACAAGAAAACATTCCAATTAAAAGCTGCAACAAAATTACTACTAAGTTGAGTCCACAGACACAGTTTTGGTATATTTCCAAAGCACAACTTTGGCTTCAAGTTTAAAGAAAACTCCCTGGATAAGTCAGGTAAGTAACACTAAATGTACACGTCCCCAGCATGCTAGGAATTATTGCCATGAGTAAAAAGTACAGAAACAGTCCTATTACTAAGACCATGACTATATAAAGGGTAAATCAAAGCCAATCATGTATAAAGTAAATACTGCTAAATTCACTGGGTTGCCTATCTTTAGGATTTTTCTTATGAGTTTAAAATTAAATTTCGTATGTGTGTGTGTGTCTGTATGCTCTCAATATATGTTCACATAAATGACATGTAAACCTTAGCTCATCTGAAACTATAAATTTTACAGAAAAACAAAACAAAATCAGCAACTATTCTCTCACACAGCTTATAAAATGATGCTACAATCCATGAAAGGGAGAGCAGTCTGAAACCAGCTGGGAACTTGCATAGGCACTTAACAGCAAAACACCCTGAGTACAAACATGCAAGCAAGGGGAGAGGAAAAACTTGAGCAGCAGGGCCATTTCATTTAGACACTTCAAATAAAAGAGTTTTCAAGTGTGTCTTTTGCATAACATCACAAAAAAATTTAAGGTCTTAACTGGATAGTTAATGCAGCAGCAGGACATTTCTTGAATCCCTTCAGCAGAAGAGAAAAATTACAACCCCAAACTTTATATACAGACATGAGTAAAATTGAGCAAACCATTGCTAAAAAGAAGCATTAAATCAAACAGCCCTCTTTGTAAATTTTATCATTACTTCAACTCTAATTGGTTTTATGCTGTGGTACCAACAAACAAACAAATATACACCAGGAGCGGTAATCCTGCCCCAGGCTCATTCTTACGTGATTTAATGTTGGCGTCTCTGTAGGTGCCATTCAGAATTGCAAGCTCCATCAGCTGCATCTTCTTCAGGCTGTCTTCTCCTTCAGCCTGCACATGGGAAACAGAGCAGTAAGTATGTGAGACTGCATACATACATCACAACTAAAAAATGCATACCACGTGACTCCGAACCACAAATGTCAACTAGCAATCATCACTGAATTTCTAAACTTTTATTCGTGATTTCTTACGCTACAGTTCTTGATTTTTCCCTCAATCTAACTACAAGTGCTATTATATCTTCAGCCCTCTATCTTTAGAGTCACTGTATAATTTACTACCAACACAGGAAATATTTACAAGTGAAAGGGGCACTAAGACTAACTAGAATACGTAGACATAATAAACCAAGATGGCCACACCTTGGTTTTACCCTCTTCCATTAACTAATACTACTCTTAATAATCCATTATTGCCATACTACTCAATCTATTGAATTCAGCTAACAGTGCTGTCTGTTATTTAGTACATACACAATCTAAAAACCCGAGGACCAGATAAACTTTCCCAAATACATCATCTACCGTAATGCTTTGGAATACTCTCATGTCTTAAACCCTACAGTGATTTCTTACTATCTAAACAAAAATTTAAACCTTCTTCAAACTACCACACCAAGATGAACCAATTACCTTGCTCCTTCACACATATTTTGCAAAGCAATAAACCAGACTACCTCTATTACTGTCTTAGTGTTACCTTCCCATTTACCTACTGGATGTTCCTTACATGTTCCTATATGCTTCCCTTTCCAAGCCCTACTGATTCACAGCAACGTCAATTTAAAAAAGAAAAAAATACAGCCTTCTCCAGGACCCAACTCCATTGTATAATTTTAACCATGAACTGTTGAATATCACCACTCCCAAAGTAGGTTCTATTAGAATAGTCTCAATTTTGTTATTTATCACTATCTAATACCCATGCACTGACCCCATAATAACAATAATAGTTGTTGTTACTATTACTATTATTATTACTATTATTACTATTATTATTATTATTACTACTACTACTACTACTACTACTACTACTATTATTATTATTATTATTATTATTATTATTATTATTATTATTATTTTGAGACAGGCCTCCAAAAGCCCTGTCTAATGTTCAAGCCCTGGCTGGTCTCAGAGATTCTCCTGCATGCATCCCATGTGTTAGAATTAAGGGTACACACCACTAAACCTCACTAAGCTTATTTATTTTTAATGATTGGTATGGAAATCCAGTTTGTGCTTTTACTTCCAAAGCACAAATTTTTAACTAAAGTGGTTTTAACTAAAGCAAAATAGACGGGGTAGAGAAAGTACCAGCAAGTTTGTCCTTTAAAGATGAGCGAATTAAGCGTCTCACACTTTAACACAATACTCAGTCTACTTGACATTTGACACACAGGAGGGACAGAACTAAGACACAATGCAAATTTCTCAATCATCTGTTTCTATTACAACTGTAACGACACAAAGATCTTTAGACTACAGGTTGGTATACTGTAATCTGTAGAATTGCTGAGTGGGTATTTACTAAACTACAGAGAACTAAAGAAAAATATATAAGTGAAACCATTATGAAAACAACATTTGATATACTATTGAAAACTTTTAAAGTCTCCTTTGCAATATAGAATAATGAAGATACTTGTATATCTTTAAATTATTATTCATTGACCTTCATCAATTTATATAAAAATAAATATGTCTTATTTGGTTAAATATAAAACAAGTAAGCTCCTATTAGAAGGTAGTTCCTAAATTTCTTCATTAAAAATATTAATAGTGCAAGTTAAAATGTATCAACAGTTGTTTTGAATTTAATCTATGAAATATAAAAACTTTTAAAAAGAAAATTAAAAAAAAGGAATAGGCATACTTTCTTTCAGTCAGGGTGAAAAAAGATGTTGCTCAGGTTCGAGAGTACCAGTGAGTGAGGGACAAATTTACCTTCATCAAAAAATCTAAAAAGGAAGAAACTGCAAAGAGGCGGTGCACTGGAAACATGTTTGAATTAGACTATTATTATTAAGAAGTGATTTATGTCAACTGTGGGGATGATAGCCAAGAGAAAAATGGCAGAAGAAATTCATGTGTTCCCACCAATGTACGTACATGTGGCCATGCCATATGTAGGATCCAGAACACTAAACCCAGGCAGAGATCCCTGCAGTGGGTTAAGTAGAAAACCTTAAGGCAGAGGCGCTGGGTACATAGTGACAGTGTAACAATGACTTAAGGTATGACCACAGTAGAAGGCTAAATCTATAGGCTATGATGTCTCCCACCAAAGGAGTTATGCCGCAGGATTAGAATCTAAAACCAAACTGGCACATCCCCAAATAAGCTTTACCATTATCTTTATGACCCCACCACCTGTTAGCTCTTTATTCAAAGAGACCTGGCTAATGAGTTTAAGACAATAAAGGTCATGTGAAAGTGGTTGCTTCAACTTTACTGCTCCATTTCTGAGAGAAATTTAGCATATTTACTTGCTAAAAAGTTTTCTCCCATGATGTAAAGGCTCTCATCTAGTTCTTCCGTAGGACTTTTCAGAATTGGTCAGATATAGCATCCTCGAGTAGATATTTTACAACGCATTTTAGCAAACCAGCATTACCTATGTCAGCTGTAATAATTACTTTGGAGGAAGGATAACAAAGAAAACTGCTCTTAAGAACCTGAATCAGGTCATTAAATTGTATTTTACACTTTATGTTATATCCTCCATCTCCTTAATGTTTTACCTTTAAATTTACCTTACCTTTAACATCATTTTTAAAAATGAATTTACAGGCAATGACACCCCAAAATTTAAAGTGACACATCTGGCCAGTTTTGATGAACGCACATGAAGACATAGCATTTCCAACAGCAAAGCCTCCTTGTAAAGTTTAAGCACCACGGTTCAGCTTTTCAGTTCTAGAAGTTAGGAGAATGGTAATACATGCAGTTTCAGTAAAGTTAAAAGTTTCTCAGTATACTGTTTATGATACTGATCCAAGCGATTTGTAGCAGCAGAATGTTTAAATGGCCAAGTAGTGTTTTGTTGTTTATTCAGTCTATAGACTTTTGCTTGCTTCTAGTTTGAGAATACACTGTGAATATAACCATTCTGAAAATTCTCAGAGGCTTTTGTTGTGAATCTAAATTTTGGCTTATTTTTGATAAGTATGTAGAAGTGGTGTTGTTACATCATAGGACATAGGAATTCCATGAAGAACACTACGGACAGCATAATCGCCGTTGAAGTAGGAAAGGTCAAAAAAGGAACAAGGTGCTTGGAACTCATGGCATCCCAGCTGAGGTATCAGAGATGTTTTGATTTGCAAAAGGACAGTACACCACAGTAATATAGTCTCTCCTGGTGTCTGTACACCCCAGTAATATAGTCTCTCCTGGTGTCTGACGAGACCTCTTACAGCAATCCTATCTGTATACTGTATATAACAAAACATACAGACTAAGTAGCATTAACAGGTGCAAACACAATTTTCTGAACTTTTTGGAATTGTGGATGACAGATTGGTGGGTGTATATAAATATGTATTTAAATGTATGCATATGCTACAATGAGATGTAAGCATGTTGTCAGGTTTGTCAACAAGCTATGTCAAAGTAATAAACATGTCAAATACCACGAGACTAAAAGGGTTTTAACATTGTAAAGTATAAAAATGTAAATGCTGTTTATTAGAATGAGATATAAAATCTTTATCATCAAAGCATCATGCTTCATAATAAAGCTATGATACTGGCACACATTATCACCAAGACTCAGATAAATTCACTTCTCTACAAGGTCATAATGCAGAGCATGCTCTTAAGCAGAGTACCTGAGTCAGAGTCCTCAGGCTTTATCCACTACAGCAGTCACTGCTATTTCCACAGTCAGCATTACCACAATACCTTTATGTGAGGATATCTTCTCAATTCATCAAAGACTTAAAATTTTAAAAATGAAGAAAATCATGTTTACTTATTAATACTGTAAGTGATTTAAAATAGAGCTGAAAGCTGGTAAGATGGCTCAGGAGGTAAAGAGTACTTGCTGCCAAGCATGGCAACCCAAGCTCAATCTTAGGATCCTACATGGTAGATGGAGACAGTTCTCTTGCAGCCTCATTTCCAATGTTTTCTTCGACCCAAAATCAAGATCAAAGCCCTTAGAATAGACTGCAGTGTTTTTCCAGCCTCAGCACTGAACAGGCTCTTCCTCAGAAGCATCTCACAGCTGTCATCTTTCAACAACCTTCGGACTGTGCTACTTTACACAATGAAGACTCACCTGATGACTCTCACAGACAATCCTATTACATTCGGAAATCTATGCTGTTTAATTAAGAGAGGACCGATGATACATAGACACATGCTGTCATGCCTTCTCAGTTTCACTTTTCCATAACTGGTAAATATTCCCCCAACAATTCTCCCCCAAATCCCCTTCTCCGTGTTTACGTGAAAGAGCGGAGGTGGGGTGGAAGAGCATTGGGGGGATGAGATACTGACTGTCTCATATAAAAAATGAGGAATTTTTATGATACTGGGGAAAATAAAAGACGAAATGAGTAGAGGGAAAGAGATGGCATTTTATAAAAAACAATTTACTTTTTCATTCTTAAATTAAACATAATTATCTAATCCTACAGCACCTTAGTTTCAAACTCATGGTCTTTTTTTAAGTTATAAGGAATTTTAATAACAGCACTTTCCCTTGCTCTGCTATGTCCAACTAACTCCTTTAAGGTCCACAGGCTAAATAGCAACACATCAGAGGCTTCAATCCCAATGTTACATAGAACTTTCTCAGAGTCTAAGATCTAATAATAGTAAAACCTAGTAAAACCTCTTATGTTTCATCTTCAGCCCTGGGGTTTTAACTGCTTCAAAACCTCTATTATATATAGTATGCCTGTCTCTTTTCTCCTCCAGTTCACAAGAGCTCTTTAGCTAATTCCTTTCTAAGTTCTCTGTTAAAATAGTACCTACTATGGTTCGTGTTTTCCTGACTGACACAGGTGAGTAGCTTCCCAACACCACTCCACAGGGCCTGGATTTCCTAGACTGGTTTTTGTGACCATGTTAACATTCTCTCTTCTTACACCACCAATCCCATTCTGTGAATTTAAGTTTACGTGAACTTTGACAGTCATGCTCAATTATTTCTTCTAGGTCATTTAAACTACCTTCATCTCTCCTGACAAGCTTTCACAGACAGAAGTCTGTCAAAAACTTAACTGACGTAAACATAGGTTTTTAAAAGGGGGTTAATTGTATGTGCTAAGCTCATCCACAAATTGATGATAAAACTACGAATCCATCCCAATTGCTTTTACTTCCTTTTCCCTTCACATGGCTCCTTTACAAGTCTTCTGGTTTAGTTGTAGAGGTGATCAACAAGCATCTACTAGGATGCAGTTTCTGTGCTAAATCTGACAATAAAGAAGGAACCTCACAAATTGAGCACCAGAAAAACTTCCATCCTTCTGACTGAAGAAGCCTCCTGCAGAATGCAGATTGTCACCACTTCAACTGGGTCGTATGATCTTGCTTATCTTTGCATAAAATCCTCCATTCAAGCATAGGTTAGACTGCTATTTGTCACTAACAAATTCACTAGTCAAAGTGCTAGGCATGTTAAGAAAAAAGCTTAACCTACCATTTTCTATCCCTCTGATTGTCTACTTAAATATAATACCTGTCTTAGTGACTACAACTTACCAGCAAGTTATGGTAGAACGCGTGAAGTACACTTAACCAGAAGAATTTTAATCACTCAAGCCCACATGTAAAAATGCTACATCTATTAGTGTGTCCAACATGTAGCCTGCTGCTCACATCACTGAGGACACTTGTGAATGTAGCTCAGCACAAACAAGAAAGTTATTTAAAACATCACATGACTTCTGAGGGAAAGCTTGAACATTTTTTTGTATCTTGGCTGCACTGTCAGGAAAGACTGGGTTTTGTATACTGTCATTTTGTCCAAGGCTGTTGAAACATTCCTTGGTCAGGAAAAATCATTCAAGTAAACATTTCTCACTCAAAGAGCCTTAGTTGTATATAGCTTATGGAGAACTAAGCATTTATTATTTCATTTAATCTTAATAACTTGTGAAACACTGAGCACCAGTATTAGCTCTGCCACTGACTGCATTGTTTTACAGTAAAACTAAAAGAAAAACAACGCAACATTGTCTTAATGAAGCATTTACTTTCCTTGGGTAGTCAACAAAAGCTATAGTTTATCCACAACCAAAGAATGAAGCAAATTTAGGATGAAAACAACATATTCCTCTAAGAAAGAAAAGCATTGTATTTATGAAATCCAAAGTGTCTCCTCCATCATCATCATCATCATCATCATCAGTACTAGGAGGAGGAAAAGATGGAGAAAGAGGAAGAGGAAGGAAAGGAGGAAGTTGGCTATTTTTGCTTTTTTTGAGACAGTCTCTAGACTGACCTTAAACTCAGAGAAATCTCCCTGTCTCTGCTTCTCAAGTAATGGGATTAAACATTCGCACCACCATGCTTGACTATTCCTCAAGTTCTTAAGTGGAAAACTACATGCATAAGTACTTAAGTAGAAAACTATATACCATTGTAAATAACCCATCTTGATGCAACCATCAAACAAACTGGTGAACCATTTAAGTTTGCTACTAGAGATGGCTCAAACTCAGGGCTTGAACAATGTCACCGTGAACGTGATGCCTGCAGCCACCAGGGTAACTATGCTTTAAAGGGGAAAATTATATAGGGTCACCTGTGTCTGGCCACAACTGTACACACTGTGCTATATGGGTAGTTTGTACCGAGACTTCATAACATTATATACTACAGCATATCAATCAATGTGACATTAAATGAACCTGTGAAATTAGTAACATACCATTATCAGCAAAAAGAAAAAAAGAAAGAAAGAAAGAAAGAAAGAGATAAGAAAAAAAGTATTTAAGTACTAAAAAGCACATCAAGAAATCAAGGAGGACTGGTAAGATGGTTTGATTAGTTATGCTTGCAACCAAGCACGATGACCTAAATTCTATCCCTAGGAACCACACAGTCAAAACAGACAACCAACTCCAGTAAGGTGACCTCTGACCTATTTATGTATACAAACAAACAATGTAAAAGGAAAAGAACTCAAGTGCTATTGTAACAAAAGGGCCACTGAAGGCCTCAAGGTCTAGAACAAGATTCAAGTTACCTAAGAGTCCACATAAACACTAAGAGGTAGGGTATACCAAAGATGCAGGAATTCCCTGTGAGACTCAAATAGTTTTATACACATGTAAGTGATCCATTTTGAGAAAATGATCAGTAATCTCTGGGCTATGCAGCTGAGGTCAGCCTCAAACTCGGGGTCCTCCTACCTCTGCCTCCTCACTGCTGGTGTCACAAGTGCACACCACCATGTACAGCTAGAATGACCATAATTCTGCTTAGCTGAACATAGCCAGGGCCTTAAAAACATTTCTAAACTGCAAATGGACCTACAAATAGACTAAGGTACTCTTATTCCAAATCTAGGAGGACTTATATTATGTTTAAAACAATTACTGATAATCTACCCTGAGAGATTTAAATATTTTTACTCCGACCTAGCTAGATTAGAAATGGGTATTTTCCAGTAAAAGCTGCCATACAACTTTATTTTTAAATTTTGATTTGGTTAATTTTCAACCTTGCAACCAAGGCTGGCCTTGAACTCAGACCTACTCACCAGTTTTCCTGAAGAGTGGGATTAAAGGTGTGGCCTACCACACCTAGCTTCTTATCTATATGAAATACAGTATAATTTTTCACATTATAGTCTTTGAAACTTTAAAAACTGATTATAGGACAATATATTCAAGGATATACTTTAATTAACAGACCAAATCTGTTTTCTTGGGAACTCATGGGGAAAAAGAAGGAAAAGATAATCTAAAAAATTAGTAATTACAAAAGTTGATGACAACTTTCTAGAATACAATGCAAGAGTATGAAGGTAATTTTGGAAACAGAACAGACTGGCTGGAGGGAGAGAGGGGGGGGGGAATGAACTCTATTTATAAGCACCGTAAGAAAAAGACACAGTTGAGCTGTGACAACAGAAAAGACGTAGTCATGTGCTACCAAAGGAAACTGTGGGAAGGAGAAGAAACTAGGAGCATCAGAAATGAATGGAAGTGGAGGACTTTAGGCAAAGCTGTCATTCATCTAGAAAACAAGAGAGGAATCACTGACTATATATAATAGAGGGAAGAACTGTAGAAATATTATGTTTAAAATGTCTTTATGGTGTACAGACAGAGACAAAGGAAAAAGTTTGTGCTGGAATTTCAGATTAGCCACAGTGGTAACTGCAGATATCATCACAGATGTGATTATCTGGGAGCAAGAGTACAGAGATCACCCTGGAAAGCAGCTGACTCAATGACAGTGTGACACTTCTCTATAGTGGACACCATATAAGCAAACCAAGGAATTAGAAAACTAAATTATATTTTTCTTCTTTTCTCATCTGTATTAGTGAGTAAGAGTCTTTGCTGTAAACTGCAGCACTGGAGTAGACTGGTAAGCAGTAGTTTCTCAATAGATGTTTCATGAAAAGAACTAGTTTTCCAGTCATTTAATGCTGTTTTTAATCTTATTCACATACACATGTTGTAATTTCTAAGGATGACAGACAAAGCTTCCTTTTTTTAAAGTAGAGAATATCATCACCCATCTCACAGAACTTATTAAAGCATTAATATAGAAAAGTGAACTAATTTGAAAATTTGCTAACTTGCTCAGATTTTATATACTGGTATCAAAATGAAGCTTGAAGGATTAACTCAAAACAAGTTGCTGTATTTGATTTATAAAGAGTAAATGTCTTCTGTCCCCATAAGGGCACAAAAAAATAAAATCATCTTCACAATTCATTACTATGGTTTCAAAACTAATTTCCATAAGGGAATCTTGTTACTAATGAATGGGATAATCCGAAAGTCACTCCTAAATTAAATTTAAAATTCAATTATCAAAACCAAATTAGAAAATGCTACCAATGCTACCAAATAAGCTTATCTGTATTCAAATTACAATGTTTATCTGAACATTAATATATTAAAATGCTAAATTTACTATTAATGATTTCAATAAAAGTATCACATACTAAAAATGAAATGTCACAATAAGTTAAATGAGAGTTAAAAAGTATAAAATTTTGGGAGACATTTGATTTTCCTAGTTTTGTCAATTTAGTAAAAAGGGTGTTAACAAAGTGTATGGTCCACAAATGTTCTACCTCAATACAAGGAACATGAGGCTACTTACCAAGCATCAGAAAAGCATGCAAACAAATTAAAGGAGGTATGAAAACAACAGAACTAAAGGAGATATACTGAGAAATTATTCATCTACGTTTCTTCTATTAAATACATTTTAAATATTTAAAAATAAAAAAGCCAACATGTATATCATACACTTAAGTGTAAAAGAACTAAAATTATCCTAGTCAGTGTGGTGCTTATTTAAATATGGGATATAAATACTGTTTGACAACCACGAATGAAGTTCTATATAGTAAGTTTAAGATGCAAATTCGGAGGGATGCACAGAATACACAGTTGAAAACAGGGCACTGGATATATATCACACAAATTCTTCGTAAAGAATAAATAGACTGCCCTGTTTTTCTATAGCCAATGCCATTATCCTCTATTTGTTAACAGCTCCAATCTTGAGTTATAAGCTATCTAAATTGTCAATCGCTTGTCGAGATGAGGTGTCCTTCAACGAATCCTTTCAGGAATGGTTCTTTGTGCAAGCTGATCAGTATTATCACAGACAAGACATTGAGCGACAGCACAGAGCTTCACCAGGTACAAAACCAGGTGCATGCAGAAAGGTGCTCGCACTTGTTTTAAGAAGCCTACGCCTGACAGCATTACATGACAGACAGTAACCAGATTGTTAATCAGCCAATGACTTCAAGTTACGTGTAACTGATTCTAGTTGTTCTTGCCCCAAGTAGAACACACAACAAAAAGTGAAGTGGTATAAAAAGATAACTGAATCAGAAATGAAGTAAATTCTATTTCATAAGTTAAAGAAAAGCATATGCCGACTTCTGTAGGTTCTTTTCTGTCCTGTCATATTTCCTTAAGCAGCACACAGTGGAGGGCCTCATACACAGCACAGAAAGCCTTACACCAATTGTATTCTAAGGACCTCTACAGAAACTGAGATCTGTTGTGGGCTCCTCTAAGGGCCTTTACTGTATGTACACTAAAGTACACCTTTAAAAACTTACCTGCCACTGAGTCAAATTTCACCAATGGGTCAGCTAAAATATTAGGAATACAAGATGCTACTCAGATGATGCCAATGTGTAACTGAACACCATGCAATAAAGATTAACAAACAAAAAACATTTTACTTAAAAAATTTTGCCATTTATCAACTAAATAGTTTATCCTTTTCATCATATAACTGTGTCCCTCTGATAACGTATTTTGAAAGCTCAACAATATTTTCAGGCATCCAGTTTATTTTTACTATACTATTTTACTAACTGCCTTATGGAACAGAAACCTATACTTACAGTAGGCTTCCCATAATACTTTATTTTATGAATCAATTATACAGCCTTGAAATTTTAAATACTTCAGCTTTGAATATTTTTCTTAACACACACACACACACACACACACACACACACACACACACACAAATACCACACAGGAACTGATTATTATGGTTAGTGTCCTGAGGACAAGTGGTATCCTACACACTAAGTGATTGCTGGTCCCCACTTTGGACACGTACTCAAAGTTATGCTAACATACAACTCTTTGGAGACACAGGAGAAAGTTGAAATTCATTCTGAGAACATGTACATGAAACCTGAATAACACCGTTTATTGCAGCTTGAAAACCACATTTGATTCCAAAACGATTTTTAAAAAACTTTTATTCTACCCTTTGTGTCTCCTAGGTGTAAAAATACATTATTTACAATTATGCACATTGTGTGAAATCAAAGTATTCTTCCCACAATGCTCTGCAGTGCTGACTACAGAACAAAATCATGACCAGAACTGTCACGCTCTTCTCCAGAGACGTCAAACAAACTCTTTCCTTAAATGTGCTTGCCATGCATTTGTTTGGGGTTTGGGGAGACACAAACCCTAATAAACTAGCCTTATGTGAGCAGGGATCAATTCACACTCATCAAGAATGTATGAGGCCATAGGCCTCTCTCTAAAGAAACCTCATCTATAGAAGGACTGGCTTCTTTTTTCTAAACCTGTAATTTATGAGTTTATTCAAACCCATCAAATTGCTATAAGTAAATGGCTCAAACATTTGAAAATTCCCATGGCAACTCATTTAGTTTGGCAGACAGGCAGACCCAATCCAATCCTTTTATCCCACAGCTAAGCATCACAATGGTAATTCTGCTCTGACACTCTGAAGAGACTGCTAATTACTGCACTGAGTCCCATTAAGATGAAAATGGCAGCGAGCACAGAGAGAACACCCTCTTCACACGCTCTCTCACTGTTGCTCTATCAGGGACCACATGTATTTGTTAGATGTTTAAACATCTTTTTATTTCCTTTTCTCAACAAAACAAAGCCAAAATGCCATCCGCTCCAGTTACTAGTACTTGTCCAAGAAGTTAAATTTAAGAGCAGCAATTCATTGACAATCAGCTTAAGAATGTCTGGATGAAGAAACAATTTCAGTATCCAGATGCCTCTTACTATCATCATTACTTATTTTCAGATTCTAATTAAAACAATTTACCATGAGTCAAACCCATAGGACATTAAGCAAAGAAGAACTCCTGAGAAATATGAAAATACATATTGTAAAATATTCTTTTTATTTTTTTCTCAATTTCAATGACAGTGATAACTGGTATTTCTAAAAAGAAAATTAAAATGATTGTTATGATAAATATTTTCAAATTTCACAATATTTCTTGATTAATCAGCACAACTTAAAATTTCAAATTCCTCAGCTGGAAATTTACAATAATATATTAAAACAAATTATTTAATTCATATTAATTTAGATCCCTATGAATGCTAATGCTTCTAAAATAAAAATCAAATATATATTAAAAGCTCATTCTTATTTAAGTTCAAAATACCTCTAAGTAAACATGAAAACAGGAGGATTCTACCATAAAGCCAAACAGCCCAAAGATAAACACTTTATGAACTGTCTGAGAGAAATGACATCTATGTATGTCAGAGTAAATTCCTGTTGCTTGATACCATGAGTTTCTCTCGTCAGAAGTTAGTACTTTTCAGTTCAGCTTTCCAGTTTAGTCCTTGCATAACACATGGAAACTGTTTTCCTTGAGAGGAAGGAAGGCACACATCCCTTACCTCCACTTTCTTCTTAGTCTTCATATCAGTAACAATATCCTGTTTCCCTCATCTGGAGCTTTATTAATCCCTTCTGGAATAATGTGTGTAAAAAATGTTTACTGTCTACCCCCCAACCCATTTTCCTTTCTAAAACTTAACATTAGATCAAAGTTAGCATGGTGCATAATGGGTTTCATTAGGACATTTTCACATTTCGTGGACCAGGAAGAGAATTACTCTATAGGTTCATTTTACATAGAGTGCTTCTCATTATTATCAGGAACTGAATCTGTAACTGGCTTCTCCAATGCTGCAGCTGAAGTAACCAATCCTTTTACCACAGAAAAACAGGGAGTAAAGGGGGACACATGTCTCACACTTTCACACAACTAAAGGAATCAGTTTTGCAACGCCCATCAAAGGCATGGAAGTCACATTGCTTGGTACTGTCTGTAGAAGACTGAATACAATAATTGGTGTTTGGGGCAGGAGGGAATAAAGGTCAAGATTACAACGCGAGGAAAGCGGCTACCATGCAGAACAATAAACACTAATGCCAAACCCTGTTCAGACAGGTTTTGTCAGTCAGAGATACATGCATGTGTGCACCGTGTCCATCTGCCCTTCCAGTGCCACAGAGGAGAATCTTTACAATGAAAAGACTGATACATCCACAACCACTTTTATCTAAGTGAGACTTATAAACCAAAGACCCAATTACTGCAGAATATACAGCCAGATACAAGGATATTTAAGTAAATATGAGATGTTCACCAAAACAGACAGTATCACTGGGCTATAACGAGGGCTGGGAGTACAGTACAGAAGCAGAGTCCCTGCCACACACACACACTTGTGAGGCATAGAGCCCTAGATCTACCTAACAAATTAAATAGGTAAATAATGTAAAAAGTGTAACAATAGTATTTTAAAAGACAAAAACACATAGAATGTATTCATCAAGAACAATACTAAATTAAAAACAACCAAGGAGATACAAAGAAAAGTTCTAAATACTACAAAAGAAATTAGAAAATACTTTGAAATGAATGAATAGTAATATGTAGCATAACCATATTTTTTTCTTTTCTTTCTTTGGTTTTTCAAGACAGGGTTTCTCCATATAGTCTTGGCTGTCCTGGAACTCACTATGTAGACCAGGCTGGTCTTGAACTCAGAAATCCGCCTGTCTCTGCCTCCCAAGTGCTGGGATTAAAGGCGTGCGCCACCACTGCCCGGCTTTTTTTTTTTTTTTTTTTTTGGTCATAACCATATTTCTGTCTATTAAAGAAAGGTCTCAGATCACTAACCTTTTACTTTAAAATGTCCAAATAAAGTTAAGTTCAAATAAAGCAGAAGAAAAGCAGAGGTTAATGAAACAGAAAGAGAAAAGTTAACAAAAATCAAAACTTGAAATTTAGAAGATTAATGAATTTGATTAAGAAAAATGAAATCACCTATTATTGACATCATGATGAAAAAGAGCACTATTACAGATCCTACAGCCTTATGGAGATAAAAAGAAATTATAAAAGAACTTTATTTTGACCACTAGGATACTAGAAAAGCAAGAGAAATTGTGAATATCAATATAGCAATTATTTGTATTTAAAAGCCTTCATGTGAATACAAAAAGGGGAGAGGCACATCACAAAATTTAAAAGTATTTGTTTGATATGACTCAAACTAAAAGTAAAATAAACTTTGAGAAACCCAGTAAGAGACAAGAAGCTGGGTTAACTTAAAGGCATAATCCAAGCCAACTATTTTAGTAGATACATAAAACACTAAAGAACCAAAAACAAGTCATGACACTATGCCACAAAAGTAAAAGGACCAACCGACCAACCAACCAACCAAAAAAACAAAACAAAGCCAGAGATTTGTAATGCATGACAACATTAACGTAGCAAAGTAAAAGAAAAAAGAAAACATTGAATGAAGAATTGGGAGATGTCCTAATTTGGTTTCTGCTGTGGTAAGACACAGTCTAAAACAAACCTGAGGAGGAAAGCTACTTGGATTACACTTTACAGTCCATCACCAGGGAAGCCAATGCAGGAACACCAGGCAGGAACTCAAACAGTGACCATGGAAGAAGGCTGCTTACCATGCCCCACCCCCCACATGCCCACAGGCTAATCCAATGAAGGTGATTTCTCAACTGAGGTTTCCTCTTCTCAAATGATTTTAGTTTATGTCAGGGTAACAAAAGCTAACCAATACATGAGATTAGATAATATGCAAGCTTTCTGTGAGATAAAATATAAAAAACAATTTGAAGGGTCCTACAAGGAAGTGACTCATTCCATTGCTCAGCGGTTGCAGTTGACTTGTAGAGGAGTGCTGTGCTATAAGACTTTAAGAACTTTGCCTCCCCAAAAATTTGGTAACAGACCAATTTATTTGTAAAGGGGTCAAGTTTTCTAGTTCTAAGAACATAGATCAACATAGATGTTAAGGGTCTTATGAAATTTCTGTGATATAATTACTAATATAAACAATTTGTAGAAAATCAAAATCACAAATAATCATTTTACCCAGAGCCTAAATGGCCAGCAAATACAAAATGCCTTCAACATTTTGCAAAAGTTATCATAACTATTTTAAAAGTCCACTCAGGAAAAAGAAAAAAAAAAAAATCAAGAAAACTAGTTTGCCAATTATCTTATATCCCAATAATTCCAAGTTATACTGATGTTCTTCTATAATGTACCTAAAATCATGCTACAACTGTATCAAGCCCTAAAACAAGGCATCATTTCTTTCTATGTAAGCTTTGTTTAATGTATCTTCATACAGTAAGATCTGCTATGTCAACCTAGTGCCTTGAAACATGGAGATAACTCAATAATTGAACGATCCACCTATCATCACAGGTCTAGGCTTGAGGGCATTGACTGACATGAACGGCAAGAGACTGCACTGTACAGCAAGGGCTCTACAGCCAAACAGTTCACTTCCTCGCCCACTTTCAGGGGAGCTAGTGTGGTGGAGTTCGAATTTTATTTGAGTAAAATGATAAAACTGAATGGTTTTCTTCAACATTTGACATTTTAAAAATATATCAACTTCACTAGCTTACTAGGGAGAATTGAAGACGACAACAGAGGATACCCCTCCAACCCTAGGGTCAGATAGATGTATTAGAGAAATACTGTGGAGGCCTGGCATGATGGTCTCAGACCTTCATAGCAGAACCCAGGGTGGTAGGCTGAAACAGGAGGATCCTGAGCTAAGGCTGGGTGACACAGGGAGACCCTGCTCCCCAACCCCACTTTTGCCTAGAAAGGAGGCAGAATTATCAACAGTCTCTGTTGAGGATAAGTCTCTAAAGACTTTGAGTACATTTGTAGTAGATACCTGAAGACAATGAATATGGACTTGAATGATAAAAATACTATGTATAATGAGAAAAGCTACTCATGCCTACTTAATGCATGGTCTATTAGTAAATTAGAAAACAAAAGGATTAAAACATTCTATCAAAACAAACGTGAAACAAAAAACATTATTTCGCTATAAAACAAGTCTTCTAAATATCTGATTCTAATGAATCATGTGTGGCCATAGCAAAACCTTTATTAATTATAAAGTTAGATTTTGAATACTGAACTATTTCTGGGGGAAAAAAATAGTATATCGGTTGTCGTATGCTTACTGGCAAAAAGGAATGAAATCTACTTAAGGTTGTTTTCAAACCTAAATTTAAGCCCAGCATCATTGATGGTATAGACCTTCAATCCCAGCATTGCGGAGGCAGAGGCAAGAAGATCTTCACAGAGTCTTCACAGCCAAAGCTACAGAGTAAAACCCCATCTCAAAACAAAACAAAAACAAACTGAAGTTAAAAACCAAAACCCACCTTTGGGTTTTGGATATTGCTCTAGAAGGTAGAGAAGTATTTGCTGAGCATGCATCAGGATGCAACTTTCTACCCCGCAAATCCACAGAAAACTGGGTATAATGGCACATGTCTGCATTCCCTGTGTTCCTATGGGGGGGACAGGAGGCAGAAACAGAAGAATCCCTGGGCATTCAGACTCCGAGATGCCTCATATACTCAGCAGAAACAACAAACCCTACTCAAACAAGGTTAAAGGTGTAGACCAATGCCTAAGGGTGTCCTCTCAGCCCCCTACCTGCACACCCAAACACATGAACACTCCCTGCATGCACACACGTAACAACTTTTTTAGTTTAAAACACACAAACACACAACCAAATGTGACTTACTAAATATTACATTTAACATTTCAAAATTAGACAGGTTAGAACTGCATCACTAGTAAGGCTATAAGGTTTGTGAGATTTATGAGCCTTAAAACCCAGCAGAGAGAAAACCACAAACAAGATACTTAATTCCATTTAATTATAAAGCTCAGATCAAGCAATGCTGACAGTGTTCCACACCTCGCCCCACAAGCCCTAAACAAAGACTGATGCCAAATATAAGAACAAAAAACAAGACAATTTTGGGCTTTAGCTGTAGTAAATTTAATGTTTAAATGATTTCATAAGCAAAATAACAGCTCCCCCCGCAACGAGATGAGACCAGAGACTGTACTGTATCACTTCAAAAAAAGAAAGAAAGAAAGAAAGAAAGAAAGAAAGAAAGAGAAGTTGTTGGATTAGCTTGTAATTCTCAGTACTTGAGATTGCAAGCTCCAGGCCAAGCAGGGCTCAAAAAAACAAAACAAATCAAAATTATTCAAATTTTCCTACAGAACTTGGCTGTGGATTTAAACCCTGACAAACACCCAGGTTTGACACCATTAGGCGGCAGGCATTATCTGCTACACTAGTACAAATTTCCTAGAAGGTGACTTAAGGAGTAATTTTAATCCAGTTTCATGGTGATATACACATTCGGTCCTATGGCTCTAAATGCTCGGGAGACGATGGCTATGTTCTCATCAAATTTCCGTTTGTTATTGCCGTGTGAAACAACTCATCACCTGGTTTCTCAATTTTCACATTTCCAAACCCAGTTTCTTTGTTTCTATCTATGTAAATAAAAGGCAGCATCAACTGCTTTAAAGCATCACATATCATACTACATCAAGTCTAATCAAAATTCCTGTCAACTAATTTCACCTTCAAAATAAACCCTTCACCAAACACTTCCACCATCCTGACTCCAATCCAAACAACTTTTGTGTATCTAGCCATGACCTATTCTGAATAAGCAGATGAACTGGATGCTTTCTGCGCGGCATCTGAGCTTCCAGCACTGCCTACTAGCTGAGCAGCCAGAAGAACCCACCGAAGCAGGCATCAAGTCACGCCGCTCTTGTCCTCAGTCCCCCCAACAACCCCTCTCAGAATGAAGACACAATGCCTCAGCACACTTTCCCAGTCACCTCGCACACATCTCCAGCTCACTCAACTTCGCTGGGCAACATGGTATTTTCCAAACAGGACCCAGGACCCGCTGCATTTTCTGTTCTCTGCAACTGAGAAAACTCCTAACATATGCAAATAGTTGTACTACACATTTCAGTTAGGGACTTCTCAAAATCACGTCTTCAAGAAGCATTCTGTAATCATTAACAAGACAGCATTTCTTTAATCCATGGTTCTCTATCCCCTTTATTATGCCTTAGAGACACACAAAAGTAAGCAAACATCCGATGTAGTATTGTTGTAAATCTATGCATAAAAACACACACATTTTAATCATGTTAATTCTACTTCTGGAAACATTCTAAAATATTTAGACAGGTAGCTTCTAACATTTCTTTACAGGGATATTATCTGTGATACTATTAATAGGCAAGAAATACTTAATAAAAATGATTGATAATAGCATAATCATATATATGATGGCATTTAAAACATGTCACTAGGGGGAAAAACGTAAGTAACAAATATTATGGATGACTCTTTCACTACATAGAAAACTGTAGTTGTGTAATGTCACACTAGAAACATTATTCTAGCTTCTAAAATATGCACTTAGAAAGTAAACAGGTAACATTAACATCAGAATTCAAGTATAGGTAGAAGTCGTCTAATTCTAGTTAAATTTCTGAATTTTCTTTTCCACAAATACCAGGTAATATCAATAAATGCTGTACTAGTTCTCCATCACATGATGAAGTTTACACCAGTTGGTCTCACAGACCCAGAAAGTACAATAGTGAATACAGAGACAGGAGAGAGTGGGGGGAGGGGTATTGAGAAGTGCACAATCACAGTTAGATAAGAGGAATAAACTCTAGTGTCTGTAACAGCAGAATGACTACAATTAACAATTTATTGTTTATAAACAGAAGACTTTCAACACAAAGAACTGAAAACGATCTGAACTGTACAAAGAGGGGAGGGCAGGGAAGAGAAGAGAGGATCATGTGAGGGATAGTATGAGAACCTACTATAGTAGAAGCTTCACAAAATATATACATATATGAAAGAACTGGACATGAAGTCACTAAATAACAGGAAGAATACGGACCAAGTAGACACCTCTCACCATCAAATGAGACATCCAATCTTTGGAATGCATTACATGTAATTGCGCTCTTGGCAAAGGAGCTCCACAGAACCCCAACAACCAGGATATATTGCTGAAGCTCCTTATTGACAGTAATGCCCTATGGAGGCAATACCTAAATAACTCATTCAACAAGAAGCCAGGCTGGTGCCTACACAGAACGTTCACCCCTACTCACTGGGGTTCGTGGTAGGAGGAGGAGGACTCTGCAACACTACAAGGGGAGACAGGTTAACACCTACATACATACCACTTGTACATACAGACAACTACATACCACTTGTTCCATAATAGTAGCCTATTAAATAGTGACACAAACGTTATGGGAGTAATGACTACTATCTGACTGGAATTAAGGCCCACTCCACGAGATGGAACCCATGCCCCACACTCCACAGATGGCCAAAACCTGAGATCAGAAATCCAAACAAAGAATAAACATAAAAGAATAAAACAGTAAAAATAAAAGAATGCAACAGTAAAATGACTTTTAATGACATTCAGCTATACTCACAGGACAGTGTCTTGCCCAGCCATTATCAAGCAGTAGAAGGGAACAAATATAGACACACACAATTGGACAATGTACAGAGTGAGAGCCCTTGCCTGGGACACCCAGTCCTAAATAGAGTGTCTCCATCAAATCCCTCCCTTCTGTGCTCAGGGAACTCTACAGACGTGGAGAGGGAAATATCCTAAAACGTGCCACAGCTCTCATGTGAAAGTCAGAAGACAGCTTCCAAAAATCGGTTCTCTCCCACCACTGTTGAACCTGGGGGCCAAACTCAAGTCAGGCTCACCGATCAACAAGAAATTCTGTAAATAAAAGAGTGGGTACTCCAAAGTCTTACCTCACTGTAGCAGGATTTTCCAAGTCCAATTGCATTAGGGCAACAGGAGCCCTGAGATTGGACAGGGAACAGGGAGGTGGAGCTAAGAGTTGCACAGGAGAGCATCTTGGGGGAGGAGAGGAGGAAGAAGATGGCAGCAACTTGAACTGGCGTAGCGCCACCGATGGTTATGTTGTCATAAAGGTTAGAAGATTGGAATAAGTTGTCTAATCTAGGTGGGCAGCTTTTATCATTATCTATTGGCTTTGAAATTATTGTATTGGCATCTTGTAAATTGTGTTTTTATTGATACATAAATCTGATTGGTTATCTATATGCTTAAGAGTTTTAATTCTACCGGGTAATTGGGTGTTGGGATGGCTGATTGTGTGGGCCTGGCGGCAGAGATCAGAAAGTTGGCGGGCTGAGAGACTGAGATAGCCCCGCCAGAGATCTGGTGCAGCCCACGGTTACCGACACTCTTTTTTAATACTTCCCTCCACACCTCACCACTAGTTTTCCCCCCACTAAATTAAAGAAACAGAGAGGCCAAATTTTTCTAGAATTTACAAATAATCTTCTAAATCAATGCTCTTTTTCTAGAATATCTTTTAAAATAAAAGTAAATTACAAAAGCAATGGCTAGAAAGATCAAATGGGTAAATAGTAAACTATTAGACGATTTTCTTTTTGCTACATTAAAAACGTGCTGTTAGATACACACTAAACGTGTTGTTAGACTGCAATACTTTCCTGTCTATGAAACTGTAACTATATACCCACAAGTCCCCTTTCCACTGCTTTTCAAGACCACAGAGTTACTAAGGAAAGGGAAGATTTACCAGTGTGTATTTACAAACAATCTACATGTCCGTGTTCCTTAGGTATCTACCGACAGAATTCA